>JACVVK020000010.1:3200000-3272500 GCA_018292915.2 Batillaria attramentaria
GGCTTTCCAGGATGATATCGTATAAAACAGCGCTGCTGTGTTGTCGTTGTTGTTGCTGCTGCTGTTTGTTTGTTTGTTTGTTTGTTTGTTTGTTTGTTTGTTTGTTTGTTTGTTTGTTTGTTTGTTTGTTTGTTTGTTTGTTTGTTTGTTTGTTTGTTTGTTTGTTTGTTTGTTTTGGGGTTTTTTTTTACAAACCACCAAAATACAAGTTAGGTTAAAAAAATGAGTGGAGCTTACAATGACGTCATTCAGAGAACCTTGGGCTGCTACAAGTGCGTCGCGCGGAAAATGTTAAAAACACAACGCAAGGGCGAAGTTAGAACCGTTGTAACAGGCCGGGGGTAACAGGCCGAGGGTATAAAGTAGCCTAGGCCAGTTCAACCCCCTGCGTATAGATCAGCCCATGCCGGATTCAGAGTACACCCCGGGGTATAGTCTGGGCTAGGCCAGTTTATACGGGGGGATAGTCTGGGCTAGGCCAGTTTATACGGGGGGATAGTCTGGGCTAGGCCAGTTTATACGGGGGGATAGTCTAGGCTAGGCCAGTTTATACGGGGGTATACTCCAGGCGGGGTATAATCTGGACTGCTACCCCGTTTTACAATGACGTGGTGCCGTTCATGCTTAAACACGCGGTGATGGGGGGAAAAAAGTCTGTATAACCATTAATGCAGGTGCGGCCGGCCTAAACAATCAAACATTAGAAAACACTAGCTAGATCAGCCTACCCCCCGTGGTTTCAAGCAGGATTCAACAGTCAACAAGCGCTCCCTACCAACCTGCTGTAAGTGGCGTGCATTAAAACAGGAGACCGGGGTCGCTAGCTGAAATTACCTTTTACGTTAAGCCGGGTATGTACAGTATTTGTACAGAAGTTAAAGGTCTTCCCAGAACTAGTTAGTTAAAGTATCTATGTTCGTAACGCCGCTGAGATGGAAAACCGTCTGCCGGTTTTGAAGTTCAAGTTCAAGTTGTTTATTGTCTTATACATTGATGTATTTGACAAGGAGGGGGTTGTTTCCCGCTGAAGCGAGGCATTATACGGATGTATCATAAAATAAGATTCACAATCTGCAGGCATCAAACAGAACAGTATACAATGTACAGCCAAATATCACATCTGTACTGCCGCTCACACACACACACACACACACACACACACACACACACACACACACACACACACACACACACACACACACACACACACACACACACACACACACACACACACAGAGGGAGAGAGAGAGAGAGAGAGAGAGAGAGAGGCCACCCCCCAGCATCAGAGCAGCTGCATAATGTGAGAACATGCAAACAAGAACATGAAGCCGGCTCTAATGATGTTTACCAGATAAACGGATGTTTCAGCTGGTCATTGCCTGACTTTGTGGCTTCTAATATTAGAGAAACACGAATTTCTTTGAGGCTACGGTCCATTTTTGAACAGACTGGGACTAGAAAAAGCTGATAAAAGTAGCGACCAATCAGCGCCGTCCAACTGTCCTCAGTCCGCAACCACATAACTGCTCAGTACGCGGTACACTTCTAGAACAACTTATACGCAGGCCAGATTCACCGCAACGGTCTCAGATGTTAAACTGACTGATTCTGCTACACATATTCAGCGCAGGTTTCCACACGCTGTCGTATGCCTGTCGTAAGTATGGAGACTTAAAGGGTGTGCGAAATCGGGAAAAAAAAACGTGTGCACATAAAAGACAACCAAGTAACGTCATGTGTGCAGACCTGAACATACTTGTGCCGCTCCCCGAAGTCTGTAACTGAATGCAGTACATGAAATATGAGGTGGGCTCCCGCTACAGGGGGAGACAAAGGGTGGTTTGGGGCATACGGAGTTATTAGTATAACTGAAAAGTGCAGAAAATAAACTTCCTTTTGATATGTAAATCATTCCTGTAGCATGGTGCAGGCCTGAGATCGATAATTATGTTTGTTGAAAACTTGCAGCTGAAAGGCGGCCATTTTGAGACAATGGCTGGTAAAGGGTGGGTGGGTGTCTGGGAGTTTAACATCTTTTTCCACCACATACGGGTGATATCAAAGATGGGGCAACGATGAAAAGGCCAGCACAAATATCTGGCCCCAGCCGGGATTCGAACTCACGACCCGAGCATTGGAAGTCGAACGCTCTACCATTCGACCACCCCGGCTCCCATGGCTGGTAAAAAGCGTTACATGGGAACCACGCTGGTACAACATATTTGTATTATATACTCGCTTTTAGCATGTTTATAAGCTACTCTGAGAAATTTATACATCTAAAGAATCGCTAAATTTGACATAACACCATTTTTGTTTTCTTCCAATTTTCTCAAAAGTGCCTGGGCGACTATATCCCCAGCCCTCTTGTGAGAGTCCATCACGTGATTTTAGTCAAAGGTGTACGAAACCAAAAGAAAAGGACGTTATAAAAGTCAAGCATGTAATGTTATGGCTGAAGGCATTCAGATCCCTGCCCCACTCTCTGAAATCTGTGACTGAAATTACCTCCTAGGCTAAGCCGGGTTAATGTATGCAGATAATGGACTACAGAACTATTAAGTTAAAGGTGTACAAAACCAGAAACAAAATGATCGCATAAAAAGCTATGTGTGTAATGTGATTAAAGGCCATACAACCCCTCCCCCCCCCCCCCATCCCCCACCACCCCCCTCACCCCTCCGCATCGCTCATTGTGGTCGATTCCACTGAGTAGTTTCAGTAACGGCTAAAACGACAACAGATCTATAGTTCGTTGACTAGAACTAGAATTAAATTTTGACTGTGATGTCATGACATATCTGTCGGTAGCTCGCCGTTAAAAGGAAACTATAAAAGAAGATAGGAGGAATACAATT
This sequence comes from Batillaria attramentaria, assembly GCA_018292915.2. NCBI lineage: Eukaryota > Metazoa > Mollusca > Gastropoda > Batillariidae > Batillaria > Batillaria attramentaria. The sequence continues at coordinate 3,202,859 of JACVVK020000010.1, forward strand.
ATAACTGCACATAATTATGCTCAGCGAACCGTAGACAGAAGCACTGGACCAGAACGGAGTTATAGAGCAACTGAGGTAACAGACAACTGCACAACCTCTGGGGCACAAGTCGCAAAAGTGCAGATCAATAATAAGACACTATGTCACAGTACTGCACATCGGGCTTGCTCCCTTATTCCACTGTGGCGTACTGCTACTTGGTGATCTGAATTCTCACTTTGCTTTTGAGTTTTACTGTACTACATTTCTCTGTATTTCGTATTCGATCATTAGAAAATATTGAAAATAAATACTATTCTAAAATCCGAAAGTTTCATTTTATTTTACTAAATTTCATGTCTCTAATGTCATCGTACTTAGGGATTAAAAAAAAATATACATCAGACGGGGCAACGAGAAAAAGGCCAGTACAAATATTTGGCCCCAGCCGGGATTCAAACTCACGACCCGAGCACTGAAAATCCAACGCTCAACCATTCGGCTATCCCGGCTCTCCCCGTAGTAAAACCAGACTTGAGTAATAAAGTAAATATCATGTAAATCACACACACACACACACACACACACACACACACACACACACACACACACACACACACACACACACACACACACGTGCGGCGTGCTTGAACGATTTTCAGAGTAGACAGACAAAGACCTTAGATCTGTTCCGAGCCTAAGGTGTATTGGAGCGAAGATGTTTACAGCACGCATACATTAGTGACCAACTCGCAGCCAGACCGATATTCGCAGTGTTCTTGTTTTAATTACACTGTGTCTGCATAATCATGCACACAGCCAGGGGTAGAACGCAGGCAAATCGGATCGATTGAAATCGATGAATGTTGATCAGGGAGTTTCAAACGAACATACAAAGAGGTATTGTAAGTTAAGGCGTGGTTCTGTTTCTTTGCGTCTTCGCATGTACATGTACCACGTTTCATACTCGGTTAAAACGCAGAGAGAGAGAGAGAGAGAGAGAGAGAGAGAGAGAGAGAGAGAGAGACAGACAGACAGGCAGGCAGGCAGGCAGGCAGGCAGGCAGACAGACAGACAGACAGATTTTCAAGGATGAAAGATTTTGTACTGTCCAGCTTTTGTATAGACCTCGCTGCTACTACAAGTTTGTCTAGAACACACACACACACACACACACACACACACACACACACACACACACACACACACACACACACACACACACACACACACACTACTGACTTTTGTAGACATTGTACACAACTTAACAACTCCACTCCTATAGTTCCTCATTTTTCATTTTCAAATTCATGAAATGCTTAAGTTAATCCTTTCAATTGTAGAAAGTCGTATAAGTTTCGCTGATAAACACTCACCCTCACATGGATGTAAGTTGTGAACTGCCCAAACACCGGAGACTTGCCAGACTTCTTCACAACACCAAACAACTCACCAAAGACCCTAATGTAGGGTCTTTGAATTCACACAGCATGGAAATAGTTTATATATCTGCAGCACAGTTTCCAAGTTTTGTAGTATTTGGTTCGTTCAAAGTATTTCTTGAAGCAGGCACTCTCACAGCAGACTATTATACTAACGGGTATTATTTCGTCTCCGGCGCTGGTATACCTCGAGGACAAAATTACCATGCAGCAGTTCAACTGTAATTACCTTTCTACACTTCCTGACAATGGTATGTAACGTGCTTTTCGCCGCAGTGAATCGTCTGTTGCTGTCCTGCATTTGTCGTCTGCTACTGAACTGGCTTTGTCGTCTGCGGGTTTTTGTTGTCTGTTACTGTCCTGGCTTTTCGTCGTCTGCTACGGTCCTGGCTTTTCGTCGTCCGTTACTCTCCTGGCTTTTCGTCGGCTGCTACTGTCCTGGCTTTTTATCGTCCGTTACTGTCCTGGCTTTTCGTTGTCTGCTACTGTCCTGGCTTTTTGTCATCTGCTACTGTCCTGGCTTTTCGTCGTCTGCTACTGTCCTGGCTTTTTGTCGTCCGTTACTGTCCTGGCTTTTTGTCGTCTGCTACTGTCCTGGCTTTCTGTCGTCTGCTACTGTCCTGGCTTTCTGTCGTCTGCTACTGTCCTGGCTTTTTGTCGTCTGCTACTCTCCTTGCTTTTGTTGTCTGCTACTGTCCTGGCTTTTTGTCGTCTGCTACTGTCCTGGCTTTTGTCGCCTACACCTGAAGTGAACTTGCCGGTACATTCGGCGGCGTTGCATGTCCGTGCGGTTAACGGGAAGACCCCCCCCCCCCCCACCTCCACCCCCCCCCCCCCCACACACACACACCCCTACCGTCCAAAATTTACACTTCAGTCTATCAACAAGAGCTGTGTAGATATTATCAGCCAGAGTTTGTTCAATCCTGTTTGCTTGCCATAATTCGTGTTTGAAAGTATGCACTCTGTTTGAAAGATCTGTTCCGCAGAAAAACCAAAACACAAACAAACAGTGCGTTAACGACACGTATTATTCTTTGAATCTCTGTGTGTCGTTGACAAGCGATTAATCTGTTCAGTTGGATCATTGTCGACGATCAGTAGCGTGGTTTATCACAGCTGAGAAAACGGTCGGTGTAGACAAACCTTTCCCAACCCTGTTCCGGGTCCGTCGATAACTCTAGGACCCTCCGACGACGCCCAAGTCGGGCTAACCGAGACCGAGCCGAGCTAAGTGATATCTAAGATGGAAAAAACAAAAATACTCGGAGAGAAAAACGGTGAAAACTGTCGTCTTGACCAGCACAGTACATTTTCAGCCTGTTTCGAGATTATTGCCTGCATGAGTTGTCCCCCGTACATACACAGACCCGCAGCATGCATTTTTCGTGGCAGCTTTGTGTTCTGCCACGAAAAATGCGTGCTTGTTGCGGCAAGGGGGACAACTCATGCAGGGAATAATCTGGAAACAGGCTGAATGTACTGTGCTGCTGAATGCGACAGTTTTCACCGCTTCTGTGCACACTGTGAAATAACACGGGGACCTGAAACTTGTTCGCTACTGTCCACTTTCCTTGTCACCGACTACTTTTTGTTTTTTCCTTCTTAGCAATAGGTATCACTTAGCTCGGCTCGGTCTCGGTTAGCCCGAATTGGCCGTCGTCGCAGGGACATAGAGTGATCGACGGACCCGGAACAGGGTTGAACCTTTCCATTCTGTCCGCAGTGGGGAAACACTTAGAGCGAGACAGGCTGTCAGACATAATGGACGTGTTTCGGGGGGCCAACACAGCTAAACTTGGTCTAAAATGCAATCTCGCGGTAACTGTATAGAATTCTTGTAGGGCACTTCATACCTGTATATTGGCTTTAGAGCTATGTGCACCATGTTGCTATAAACAGCACTTCAAACTCTTTCGCTGTGAGTGACTTGTTCCGACAGATGTCGTAAGAAGGGACTGGCTAACAATTACTGGAGTGCAAGAGGTAGTGTGTAAGAGAAGGCGCATGGAGAACTGTAAAATCAAACCTGGCATAAATGGGCCCACACTGACAAGCAGGTGTGAAATTGTAAAGTGCATTAAGAGACTCTGACTAGCCATTGTATAGCGTGCTGCAGTGCAAGAGTTTAATTGTGTGGGAGAAGGCGTTCAGAGGACTATAAACTAAAGCCCGGAATAAATAGATCTAAACTAGCGGGTGGGCATTTGTGTATTGTGAGGCAGTGACGTGGCGTAAATATCAAACATGATTATGACATCTCTCTCTCTCTCTCTCTCTCTTTCGAGTAATATTTCTCTCGAGTAAGTTTTCTTTATTTTGCCATTGTTTTTCTTTCTTCTTCTTTTTTGTAGCAACGGCTGATAGAAAATTAATCATTGTTTGGTTAAATCACTTCCGTTGGAAAATAAAGTTCGTTCGTTCGTTCATTCTCTCTCTCTCTCTCTCTCTCTCTCTCTCTCTCTCTCTCTCTCAAGAATTATGTTTATATTTTGTTGTTGTTGATTTGACATAAACCTATTTGAGGTTTCTTCCTTTTGGTAGTTTGGGTCTTTGGATGTTTGGAGATTTTAGCAACGGCAAGTTTGAAAATTGCTACCGTTCTCAAATAATGGTCAGTACATTCTCTCTCTGTCTCTGTCTCTCTCTCTCTCACACACACACACACACACACACACACACACACACACACACACACACACACACACACACACACACCTCCCCACACACACCCCTCTCCGCCCCACCCCCATCCGCTGCTACTTTGACAATGTTCCTGTCACAACCACCGCTTTTGAGGGCACGATCTCCTGTTGTGAGAATACAACAATCAAAAGAATCATTAATCAACCTCGGTAGTGACAACCTGGCGACTCGCTTCCATGTGTGTGACAGATCTACTAGACAGAGAGCGACAACAGGTAGCAAACCCTCTACAGGTGATCTCAGATACGGAGAGAGAGAGAGCGCACACGCACGATGTTTGTTTGGTTACCAACAGGTAGCCGACGCTCTAGGACTGATCTCGGATACAGGGAGACACTATCAGGCGTCTCCCGGTAGCGCTGGACACGAGCTGGAAACACTTCCCGGTCATAGCAGTGCGTGGAGATCAAGCGAGACTTCTCATGTTCAAGTGGTACTCCGCGGGAACTTCATATCGTGCGAGCTATACACTGCAGTACCACGTGACCACGTTATAAAGGCCCCATTTTCTGATCTGTGTGACCAGGTCTGACGAAATGTTTGAAAAGTTGTCCTGTCGCATTCAGCCAAATGCTAGGGGTCACTCGGTCCTGCCATTACACTGTCACTACCATCTTCAGCTGGCCTCTTTATTCACAATTTCAGAAGTACACATGCCATTCTTACAACAAACCAGAGAGCATTTTGTCTTCTTTGTGAATATGCGTATATCTAAATATAAAAAAAAATCAACAGCAAAAATAAACTAACAACGTATTCATCATTTTGTGAGAACAGGCCACATAATTATCAAGTCTTTCGACGCTGTCTAGCATCACACCACTGTAGACACCTGCACAGTTACATCATCTCATAGGCTGGCACTGCGCCAGAAGACTCAATTCAAAGCGAAAACCAGGTATCCGTGATAGCGTTGCTGACTAGCAGGATGTTCTCCCCCCCCCCTCTCCCCCCCCCCCTTCTTTTCTTTGTGCTGAAAATGTTGCCACATGGTCTATAGATCTACAAAATACGTATACCTCATATACTGAGGTGACGAAATAGATCTCCTCAGGTGTAAGGTATTTCTTGACTAAAATGGATTGATTAAAAGTCGTGGGATTACTTTCGAGCCTCTCTGTCGCAGCCCCCCCCCCCCCTTTCCCACTTCGGGCTAGACCCCCCCCCCCTACCCGTGGCAAAATACATCCCTATGCTATTGTGTTGCATTCAAAGCTCTATACGTCACTAAGATATTATTATTATTATTTCGATCGTACAGACACGCTTGACACAAGTTGAACAGTTCGCAGCCTTACAAGTTCACAACAATAGTTTTTCCCGCTCTGTGTGTGTGTGTGTGTGTGTGTGTGTGTGTGTGTGTGTGTGTTCTTCCCTCACTCTCTGGAGCCAACAGCGCATGTAACAAGCCACAGTTCCTGACATGTCCCTTAAAAAAGACCAAAGACTCTTAGGAGGTCCGTATGGATTCGTGTTTTTCCCCTCCTTTCACGTAAGATCCTTCTTCAGCATTGATTTTCCTTGCTCCTTTCTTCGGTTGACGTTGAGCAAGAGTTTACAGCGCCGGGCATTTGCCCCGTGATTTCCTAATGGACCCGAAGACACAGAGTTACTGGGCAACAGAGCCACATCACAACACGGAAACTCGTGACAAAGAGGATTAGTGCGCGAGACAGTCGCGTCAATCATGTCAGTTTCCCCAAAAGAGGATCAAACAGAGACTTTTTTTTTTTTTTTTTTTTGGAAGGTCGATACAGGAAACAGGAAAAGGTTCTCTTAGGGTTCAAAGACCAAACCGGTTTTCGTTTGAATTTTCGGAATAAGAGAGCACTTCATACTAAGTATTACGAGTTGGTACCGGCCATGCTAACAGCTGCAAACGTGAAGACCAGCCAACCACCATTATTGTCTGTGGTGTGTACAGAGAGACTCAGAGAGAGAGAGAGGGGGGGGGGGGACTGCTGTGTGAAATCTGTAAAGAACTAGAAAGAACTTGAACACCATTGTCCGCGTATATAGCTTTATTTTGTGCTGGGGTATACGCTAAGCGATATGAATGGACGGTGTTTGTGACAAAGTAACAATCGACTTTTAAAGGTACATATGTTAACCGCGCCAAGTTCACAGATCGACCTGGGGCTGGTTACGATGACAAAACCATGATATCATGAACATGTGTGCAAAATTAGAGCTTTCTTCAGGCCGTTTTGCTGAGATACAAGCCAAACTGCGCGGCTGCCGCTCGCTCAGGACCAACACAGGCGGCGGGGGACCGCTCAGCCGGATACACACACATATGATGGATATCTGCGGCATGATGAGCTATAGCGGTTTGCGGTACTTCGGGCAGGCCCTGGAAGTCACACCAGGTCGATGGCAACATTACAAATTTACTGAGCTCTAAAACAGACATCGGAAAGTCCGCACTGACCCAGTCGAGGCAGTGTCTGTGGGGCACAGTTTTTTTGTTTTTTTTTTTGTTTTTGTTTTGGCTGCCCCAACTCTTTTTGCCAGCTCCAGTGGTGTTCCTCTAAGGTCATGGGTGGAATCCACGGAGGGCTCGAAAGCTGGGGCAATTTTTGTTATGCATGAGGATGGAGATGAGGATGATGGTAAGATGATGCCATGGAGGTCCGTGTGGTTTGGGACTGCGGGACAGGGCCGCATTCCACGCTTCCTGTCATAAACATCCCGGCGTTCACCAGGCCCGGGAACTACGGCACCTGCGGTGCCGGCCGTGTAATCATCCACATCATAAGACGTGTCATACCAAGGAAAGCACCCCCGAAGTCGCACCCGTGAAGTGGGTGAATCTCGGCTGTGTGGCAACAGCCTCCCCATTGGGTCCATAGCACACCCGCTCTGGGTAGGAGCCGACCTAGGTAGGCAAGTTCCCGCTTGCCTCGGCTGGGATTCGAACCCTGGTCTCCCGGTCCATGGTCCGAAGTGATAACCACTACACTACGGGGGCCGGTGCGGCACAGTTTTTGACACAGTGCGATTTTCACATCTTGAAGCAGGCTTCTTTAAGTTGGGGGTTGGGAACAGCGTGTGTTACCAAACCCTAAACCTACCCGTGGTACCATGTGCTTGTCTTTTTCATTCTTCTTCAGTCATACCATTACACAGCATCAACACGTCAAAATAAAACATTTTCTCGGCCGTTAACCCCCCAAAGACACAACGCCGACAGAAAAACACACAAACCGTTAAACCCCTAACATAAAAAAAGTCTCCGCTTTCGAGAACCAGCGAGGGTTGTAGGGGAATCGGAATTTTATGGCTCAAGATCACCCTGATTTCTAACAGGCGCTCGTCCATAAACCTCGCATTTGGCACTCACCATTGTAGGTGAACTGCACGACTCAGCACAATGTCACATAATAATGTTTCAAGAATGCCGTTAGCAGGGAGCAAAAGCCCATTATGTTTTAATGTGTTTTGCTGTTATTCAGCGTGGTGCTGTTTGTAACTGTATTGCTGGGAATGGTTCGTGGTCGGTTTAGTGTGAGCGCATGAAAGAATGCATTGACTAGCATACTCAGATTGTCACGGTAAATGAAGGGTAAAATTTGTGTGAAAGGTGAGGGAATTTGACATTCTCTCTCTCTCTCTCTCTCTCTTCCGGAACTTCATTGTGGAATTCCTTTCCCATCCACGTTAGGCACAGTCGGTCAGCCTCCTCGTTTAAAAACAGCCTCTTCAAATAGCTATTAGCCAGCAAATAATCGATAATGATTTTTTTTTTTAAAGTAGACACCATATGTTTACACACACACACACACACACACACACACACACACACACACACACACACACACACACACACACACACACACACACACACACACACACACACACACACACACACACGCACGCACGCACGCACGCACACACACACGTGTGTTCGAACGTTTTTTGTTGTTGTTTTAAACAGCAAGTTTGAAAACTGGTCACAAGACCAACACTTCCACCGTTTTCAAATAAAGTTATTTCAATATTTCAATATTTCTCTCTGAATACGCATTACTGACTCTGACATTTCTATCAACATCAGGCGATTTCTTCTAGCAGGTGCATTGGTTGGACATTTCATGTAGATCAGTCTTTCCCGGTGCTTGTCATGTGTTGTGAGCTGCTCCACTCCACTCCCTTGTTCTCATGGGTCAGTGGCCTGAACTACAAACAGTCGGAATCCGTCTTGAGTCTCTGAAGCGGTGAACGTTTGTCCGCTGCAACCTGAGCAGTTCTCAAACAGCGGGATTACACCAACCTTCCATTTCTTCTATTAGTCTTTGCCAGGATTCATCACCGAACTTTACAAGCAAGTTGCACCTTCCCCACCCACCCCTACCCCCCACCTACCCCTACCCCCACCTCCCCTGTCTCGAGCGCTGCCCCTAACCCTAACCTTTACCCTAACCCTAACCCTCTATGCTAACTCTAGTCCTAATCCTAACCCTATCAGTCAACACAGCAGGCAGCTCTGTCCGCCAGTTTCCAAGCCGTTTATATCATGGTAAAAGTTTTAAACTGCAGCACTTACAGACTTCAGCCGAAAGGTCAAAAACTGGGACCTTAACCAGATCCTAAGTTTTGGCCTCGGGCGTTCCTCAGTCAACACAGAAAAACAGCTTACTCGGACAGGATTGTATAAAAGTCAGCAAGAGTTGATAAACCAGCAAAGGCGCAAGGCGTAAAGGCCGACTGATATGTGCACTAACAATACGCAGTGCACGGAGAGATCTGCCACTAAGACACACGAGATTACGGCAGTTTATTTTAAGGCAGACACTAATCCGATAATCGCTACAAGTGGTGGATTAGGCAGGACTTAGCAGGAAACCCGAATGTAATTAGCGCACGCAAACAGCACGTGAGCTTAAGTGTTGTGAATCAGGCAGTAATCAAACTTACGATATAAGTAACCTCCTGGTTACAGATATAGTTTGTTGATTGCGGGTTTTCAGTAACGTTAATATCCACCAAATACAGGTGATATGAAAGACGAGGCAACGAGGAAAATGCCAGCACAAATATTTGGCTCCAGCCGGGATTCGAACTTACGGTGTTAGCATTGACAGTCCAATGTTTACCAGCTCAGCTCCCCGGTCACACACATAGGTGAGTGGGTGGGTGGGTGAGTGCCGCGGTGGGCGGGTGTTTTGCTTAGCGTCCTTTCCCACCACGTATGGGTGATATCAAAGACAGGGCAAAGAGAAAAAGGCCAGCAGAAATAATTATTTGGCGCCAGCCGGGATTCGAACTCACGACCCGAGCTTTGAAAGTCCAGTGCTCTACCATGCACGCAAAACAATACCAGAGAGAGAGAGAGAGTCTATCATATTATTAGTGCAGAGAACGCCTGGTGACTTCCACTGTTGTCAACACACACTTTACGCTTTTTCTTCTGACCTTGCGACATATGTTTAAGCGCCAATAGTAACAGTCCGTCTCGGCTGATTTGCCGTCAAACGAACCAGAAACTGTTAGCAGGTTTGCACAATACGGTTCACTAACAGCTCGACTTGTCCGGCCTCGCGAGGTACCGGTCTGATGAATGGGAATCAGGTCTGTAGCTGTCTTTCAGTCACGGGCTTTCTCTGCTTGTTTTCAAGTAGCAAAATGCCCAGAGCGCAGTGCGTTACGCAGGTTTCAAAACTGTTCAGCTGACCGCCAACGCAATTTCATAAAAATACGTCAAGGTTTACCTTCGTCAGAAGTCACCTCCGGACCGGGCTTCGGCGACTGTAGAGGTCGCCATAGTTGGACGGCGTAACACGTGTGACGTCATGTCTTCCGTCCAAAAACATGTTTTTGTGAGTTGCTCGTTTAAAGGTAGAATTTTAAAACTACTGAAATAAGTATTCAATTTTTTTTTTATTACTTTATTGTCCCTTTTCGGGAAATTCGGGCTGCTTCCAATGGGCAAAGCGCGTCGCCGCGGTGCAGCGCCATCGAATATACCTGTTTCATTTTTCAATTTTGCTGGGGGAGGAAAGCCGGATAGCCCGGAGAGAAACCCCCGATGAGCAGCCCGGTAGCCAGGGGAAAACAAAACCCCACGGTATCACATATCACAGGCTCGACGTGGGCTCGAACCCACGCTACTTCGTGACAGCCGCTCAGTAACACAGCGGCTACGCGATACCTATTAGACCACCGCTCACCCCTTGCATGAAAAAGGGAAAAAAGTGAGTCATTTTGGACTCGACACCAATAGCCATACCACCTGCGAGTGCTGAAGAACGTTCTGAATTGCCCCCCCCCCCCCCCCCACCCCCCCACACACACTACCCTCCCCCCCCCCACCACCACCACTATCACCACCAGCACTCACCTCGCCGCCCACAATTACTGACTCAAACAGAGGAAGAAAAAAAAAAAGTTTCAGGCATACTGAGGTGGACAGCCACAAAAAAAGAAAAGGTCATAGTGACGGGCACAGGGCAACGCACAAACAGGGCGATCGAAGACTTGGTTATAGACAGGGACAAAACACACATCCATACAAATAGCTTAATAAACTGTCTCACGAGAGAAAGAGACCACAGAAAGAGTCGCCGGGCCAGACTGCTTGTCACCCCAGGGATCCATTCAACGCCAGAAGAAAACGGCCAACAGTGACTTGACAACAATTATCAGGCCTGCGGTAAAGTGAAGAGATCGCGGGTTCGGTCGGTCATTTGCTGGGCAGGCCACGGCTCGGGCGTGTTAACATAGAACGACAGGCAGAGTGAATGAATGAATGAATGAATAACAGGAAGATACAATGAATAAATGAAGGAGTGAATGAGTGGCCGAAAACTGCCGTGTAATGGTATAAAAAAAAGTAAGTCCATTGACGTCATTTGAGGAAGAAAACCATTACGTCAATGTCTTTCACCTTGAAACTGCTCGGTTTCTCCTAAATTGACAGCATGCCATTTCACGACAGAAAGCATGAAAATAAGCAAATAAAAGCGACATAAAAAGGACAGAAACCACTTAACTTTCACAAAGGAAGGCACGGGTCAACGTTTTGGCTTTCGTCTTCCTCAGGACACAAACAAATGGAAAAAAATAAAAAAAAAAATGAAAAAAAAAATACAAAAAAACTTCAAATGAAAAAAAATGTTTGAATGAATGAATGAATGAACACACAAAAACATCGATCACAACACTAAGTACGACACCGACATCACTCTCTGGAAAACAGTGATAAATTAAGCGAACATCAGTGAAAAACAATGAAAAAGAAAATGCTACCCAGAAGTGCGAAACCGTGACTGACACATCAAAACAACAAACAAACAAACAAAACCCATACAAACTCAAACTCACCTGCTTGGACAATCCCGCGGTCAGCCGTAGAAAGAATGCAAATGGTCAGTCATCAAGTTTTCCAGGAAAGTGTGAACTGATCAGTTTTTGGCGTCTCTGACACCTTGTCAGTCTGTGGCAGTCCCACCGGCCCCCGCTTCTCCTGCTCGCTCCGGTGTGTGTCCTCGTAAGCTCATCGGTAACTGCTGTAAAATCTGAGGTAAATCTCGGCGATAAAAAAGGCCGGTCTTTCAGTTTGTGAGACAAACAAAATTGTTTCTCATGAAAACGCTCTTTTTGCAACTGTGAGTTTTACTTTCCTTTCCTTGTGTCCTCATCAGCTAACGGGCTGCTGTCACATCCTTACCGGGGGAAAAAAAAACACACGCACAAAAAAAAAACTCGGCACAAAATCCGTCTTCTAGCTTGTCTGAAAAACAAAACTGTTTCTCCTCACAATGGTCTCACAAGCTGCAGCGCTAATTACGATTCGCGACTCTCAGCGTTTGTGAATCGAATTTCCTACGGCAGCAGTGTTTCACTTTCCTGTAGGTGTTAGCAGATCAAACATGCCACGGCGCTGCCATACCGTGTACGGCACGGTGAAAAAACACACAGGTATAAAAAGTCACAGTAGCGCTCCACGTGTTACCCGGTGGGCGGGCCTTTCAGTAGCGTGTGAGCGCGTGCCGGTGTTTGCCTGTTGGTGGTCGCCGGGAGGGCATAACAGACCTCTCCGGCCAAAGCGAGTATTTTTAGCCAATCAAAAGAAAGATTAAACGTCGCTGTGGTGTAAAGGCACCACACGATTTTCACATGCACTTTAGTAACAAAAGAAACGGATTGCTCAGGTCACTGCTCACACTGGCCATCACTGACATGTAGTTTGTGTTCTTGTGAGCACGTTTAACCCTGGTGTGGGGGAGCCGGGGTGGCCGAATGGTAAGAGCGTTGGACTTTCAATGCTCGGGCCGTGAGTTCGAATCCCGGCTGGGGCCAAATATTTGTGCTGGCCTTTTTCTCGCTGCCCCGTCTTTGATATCACCCTTATGAGGTGGAAAAGGACGTTAAACTCCCGAACACCCACCCACACTTAACCCTGGTGTACCGCAAACGGAATATTCTGACTGAACTTCCTCTGTGACTTGTTTTAAATATATTTTTAGCATAACATTTAGCATAGCTAAACCAATTCAGCAAAACCAGAGTTACCCAACACACTTTTTAAACTTTACACACACACACACATTGGTCTTGTTACATTTTTAAAATTACTTTTTTACTTTTAACGTGTCTTTTACAGTTTTGGTTCTACATAAAAAAAAACTTTTTGACGTTCTTTAAAAAAACCCCACATTTTTAACTTTTACGTCAGTAACGAACTGCCACCTACATTCAGCAGGAAACGGCACCGCTTGTATGAGCCCTAACAATAGTTACTAGGGGCTGCCAGAAAGGTCCTAACGGGGTTAGGTCACAGAACTACACACACTTATCTATAGCTCTGTGGGTTGGGCGGTTTGTTTGGCCTTTAGTGTTTTGCCGGTACCAGGTGTGAGCAAAACAGAAACAAAACTGACAAGTTATTACAGTCGCTTAGTAGGTGGTAAGTGGGATCTGGCAAGTGACTGCAGATCCTATTATATTTTGGCTGAGGGAAATGGCGGCCGCTCAGTAACGCCATAATTATTATGTTCCGAGTTTCTGACTGACCCTGTTTGTCACCACAGTAATGTCGTTCCTAGCCCTGGCTGTGTTCTCGTCGACTTTGTCACCATTTACTATCGTGTACTGACGATTTGCTTACATTGGTTTGTCGTTGCTTGAATTGTTGTTTTTTTTGCCTGTAATCTATTCGCTAATTGTTGCTGTTAGCGTTTTTTCCCGACTCAGTTGTTTGTTTCGTTTGTTCCTCAATGCTAAAAGGAAATGCAGTCTTTGAATCTTTAATATATCTTCGGTCAGTCATTAGACTACGTACCGCCTCTGAGTAAATACTGAAAGCAGCAAAAGAAAGCGACAACAAGACACACAAATCCGCGGCAATAAGCGAGCCCGAGTTGTCGGCGTTGCTTATAAACAATGGGAGCTAACTCCGCAAAACCGTCGTCTTCAGTGTTTATGGAGTTACCTCTCTTGCGTTGAAACGTCCTGGGCCCGCAGGTAATAGGGATTTTTGCTCCGGGTTAAAGTCTAATCTCGAACTAAACTAGCTCTAGGGTTAAATTTTCTGGGTTTTTATGTTGTTTCCATAGTAATGGAAACAACATAATAGGACGGGCTAAAATTTCCACGTTCATAGGCAAGCATCTGTGGTACAAACGCACGTCACTGCCGATCTCCCGCAGAGACGATTTTGCAAGTGTAACTCTGACAATGACGTAAGAAAACTTGCGTCATCGATGCTGACGCGTATGGTGTTCCGAACGCACTTCTCCTCCTCAGTGAGTGCCGTCTGTGCGGATGTGTGTGCGTGTGTGCGTGTGTGCGTGTGTGCGTGTGTGCGTATGTGCGTGTGTGCGTGTGTGCGTGTGTGAATTGTGTCCAGGCCCGTTTCTTCGAAAATACTCAACCGAATGGCTTCAAATTTGGGGTATCCAAATATATCAAAATGTTACATTAGACGTTTCAAGCGTGTGATGATTGCTTAAGTGATTTGGGAGTTATCGCCCTTTTGAGACAAGTTGGTTGTCTTTCGTGTACAGGCGTAATATTTATTTAAATCACTCAATTTTTTGGCAGTAGATAGCTTGAATACGGACTGAACAGAATCACTACTAGAAAATGGTCGCTCTTATAGTTTTCATGTAAACCGAGCCTGAGTTGACATTGCATGTGAACCCAGTTCAGATGCCTATTTCTCCGAAAATACTGAACCGATCGATTTCAAATTTGGGATTTCTAAATGAATCAAGATTGTTGAATAAGAAGGCCCGATCCAGGTACGATTGCACACATGATTTGCGAGTTATCGCCCTTTTCAAAAAAAGTGGCTTTCTGGCGTTTAAAGGCGTAATATTTACCTAAACCACTCCATTTTTGGGACATAGATAGCATGAATACGGACTCTCAACTGAGTGAATTTTGGAGGTTGTCGCTTTTATACTTTTGGCGTAAGCCGTACCTGATGAAAGTGCTGGTGAACACACTTTAGATCTCAAAATCGCTCCTACTATACATAGATAATGAGCCTGGGGTGCCATAAAAAATATACAAAAAAATTATAAAAATTCACTGCAGCCGTTGTCGTCAGTTGACTCGAAAATTTGTACTCGAAGCACATTTCCTTTACACAAGCCACACGCCTCACAAACATCGCAGAAAAGGCACACGCGCACTGACGCAAAACTGTATCAGCGTCAGTTTGCCGACGTCATGTTTGATTGACGTGGGGGTGTGTCGTCACTTTTCGGAAGTTCTCTATTTGTAGACGGGGAAAGCGGGAGTTTCATTGATGTAGTGAGCTTTGTTTTTCCCACTGACTCTCACTCAATAGCATAGTAGAGTGAGAGAACACCACATAGGTCTCAATGGAGCACATGCACAAACGCGGCTCGCGCAAGTCTGCGTGCGTGCGTGCGTGCGCGCGCGCGTATGTCTGTGTGTGTCTGTGTGCGCGCGCGCGCAGCAGACATAACACACAGTGAAAAAACGTTCGCCGCGCAGACTTGTCTGTTAAACACATTGAGCCGGTATAAATTCGATCTTTACACTGCGCAGCAGCAACACTTCAATTTTCATGGGGCTGCTTTCATTGCAAGAATTGTATCCGAGTCAAAGTTATTACGTCAAATGTATTATGCGTCATCCCAATGAGGAAAACGTCATAGATTTCAAAGAAAACAACTTGACGTCTCTCTTCCAAAACCAAGATTGGTCTGACAAGCCAAGTCAGTTGTTTCCATTCAGAGAGAGAGAGAGAGAGAGTGTAGTGTGTGTGTGTGTGTGTGTGTGTGTGTGTGTGTGTGTGTGTGTGTGTGTGTGTGTGTGTGTGTGTGTGTGTGTGTGTCCTCCCGAATACATGGCATTACAAAAGAACGACCGTGACGACAGCAGGTGATTAAATGGAAACAACATATTGGGCTGGTCAGTGGCCATCTTGTTGTTTATTTAATAGGAAGCGGGTCCACCATGGTGCCTAAGCCGTCATAGAAGGGTTTTTTCCCTTTATTCGCTTCCTTTCTTTATTCAATTTGGGTTTCTTTTGTCCTAGTCTGGGTTAGGCCCGTAGCCGTGGGTTAAATTAACCTCGAGTTTTACACGCGGGCCCTGGTCCTGCTATTCGCGTGCTCACTCTCTCTCTCTCTTCATTTATTTGTTTTGTTTTGGAGTGGATTTCCTTTCTGATTTTGTTGGGTAAGAAAGCCTGTGACTTATGACACTGCCTGTAACTGAATAGTAATTGTAATTCCAATATGTCTATTCATTAGATTTGTGTGTTTGTTTTGTTCATGTGTTTTCACACACACACACACACACACACACACACACACACACACACACACACACACACACACACACACACACACACACAGAACCTTCAACACAAATCATTCCGTTCTGGCTTTGTTTTTATTAAAAAATAACTTAAAACAAAGTGCTGACAGACAATACAATAATTCTATACTTCAAAACATCTTACATCTAGTGGCCCGTTCGGGTAGTTTACACAGTAAAATCCATAATACAATACACGCGAAGGATTGGAAGCCAGTTCTCCACGTTAGAAAAATGCTCACAATTGTAGTTCCAAACACGACAGCAACTGTCACCTTCCCGGAAAAAAGCGTGTACCTAGTGAAAAGCATGCTGCCAAACAGCTTTGACCCTACTGCTTACAGTCAAGCTATACATTTTTTTTTTCAGCAACGCTGTACAGAGAACAGCAATGACAGCTAATTCGCCTAATGGAATATTGGCAACGCCGCTAGAGCGAATGCATGTGTTAAAAGCTTTAAATTCTTCACGATCCGATGGGGGGAAATGGAGTGTTGTAGGCAGGCTCCGCACGGAAACTGCGGTAGGTAATTAGTGAAATTGACAGGCAAGTCGTATCGTCGGATTATAATGTAATTCCTCATGCTGTCGTGCTGAGTGAGTGAGAGAGAAAGAGCGAGCGAGAGAGAGAGAGAGAGAGAGAATTCACAGCTGGATGGGGCATCGTTTACTAAAGCAATGTTGTGTAATGTTTCAGTTTTCATGTCTTACATGATGGTATGGTATGATATGCTTCTCCTCGGTGCAATTTCTGTCTCTCAGTTTTGAGACATTCACGGCGCCGCAGGGCTGGAGGACGAAGCAGTGAAAGCCTGCTGCTGCTAAACGCTGCTCTATGTGCAAACCTCCACTGTGCTATTCAACCTGGTGGATGCGACATACTTTCTGTTTTCCACGCAACGTGAGTTGCATTTCATACCTACGTGGATTAATTTCTATCGACCAAGTCTGATCTATTTCTAATAATATGATGAACCTAATGCCATGCATTATACTATTTTACAATGTACATCAAATAAGATCTCCAGCGATCGAGCTTCAAAGAGAAGACAAAATCCGACACGAGGGGTATATCAAGTACAGCGGGGGGTGTTGCTGCACTGTTATTAGCCAATCGGGATCTCCGTTACAATGTAACCCACAGGAGCCCGGGACACAACGAACAATAACAACGTACCCACACTCCGGACGACCACCACACAAGCACATTCATGGAAAGTGATTGTTTCAGCAATTCAGACGGTGTATATTGCAGGTTCCACATGACTTCACGGATGAATGACTTCTCCCAGTCACGCACGACAAGAGATAGAGGTGTCAATTAGACACAGGTGTGTGTGTGTGTGTGTGTGTGTGTGTGTGTGTGTGTGTGTGTGTGTGTGTGTGTGTGTGTGTGTGTGTCAAGAATGCGTAAACAACAAGAAATTCATGTACTACTCACATTCACATACATTATATACAACATACAATGGGTCATACGAATTCCTCTCACTAGTGACAGCCCGGTGTCTGGTATACCGGCCTCATGGATTACGAACAGAAAATGAGATGTCTGCCCCATGGAATACAAACAGAACGTGTGATGTCTTCGTGTCCCGTCTCAGTCCTATGTTGCTGAAAGCAGGCCACTGAGTGAAACCAATGTCATTTTCATACGATAGCTCAGATGATTAGTGGTAAAACTGTCGAGGTGATGTGTCTATACTTTCTACCTGTCTACAGCCTGCTTTCAACCTGGCAGACGGAACAGAATGTGACCAAAAAAAATCCTTTAGTACCATGCTAGACGCCAACTTGAAGGACCTGTGAAGAACCAAATGAGGCTGTCAGATGCAAGCGATGAACGTTACTATCTAGAGGTAGGACGCCAAAGACTGCTTACAAAAACACGCATAAAAGGCGCTGATGCCTCATTCAGTGCAATGCCTCACTGTGCCTCCATGCCTCATGATGACTTTAGGCAAACACGTGAGCTGTACCCAAAACCAAAGTTTCAGTCTTCCAAAGGCATACCGCTATTCTGGTCAAAATTTACTGGACTGTATGTTTGACTGGTCAATTCTGATGGAATTTGGGCAACTAGGGGCCAAGGTCTGCAACATGCATTTCGCAATTTTGTGTTAAAAAAAATGAAGTCTTGGGCTGCATGTTCTTACTGGTCAGTTTTGATTGAATTCTGGGTAATTTCACCGACTTATTAAAGCTTTATCATAGGGTCCCACTGGTGCATGAGCAGGATTTTCTGATTCCACAGCGCGGATTCACTTTTTATTAACACAAGTTTGGTTGGTTTAAAAACAACAACAACAACAAAAAACAAACGAATAGGATCCCTTCACATCACCACTTGAGACTGCAAAGTGGTCCTTTTTAATTTATGAGTATACACGATGTTCCGCGTTACGGCTTGCACGATATTTACACATTTAATTTGTCGTTTTGTTATTGTTTCTGTTCTTTTCATCATTAACTCTGTCGACTACAAACTCGTTTCTCGCAAGATGGGAAATAACATGACCAATCACGGACGAGTTTACATCCAGACGACACAGAGAAGCGGATAGGGCGCTCAACCAATCAGATACAAAATAACTGACATGATATGACGTGGGTTGACCATTACTCAAGTAAAGTCCTGATGAATATTTACACCATTGTTTTACGACCGCATTGTACGTGAACAGAAATCTACAGCAGATAATGATACACGCGGGATATGTCTCATACTTAGCCGACATACTTAACAAAGCAAAATGTATACACACATGAGCATGAACAATGTGGAATATTAAAAACATCACGCAACCTCCATATTCAATGTTCAAGTTTGAAATGGTTAGTTCACACACAAAGCAAACTTGTACACCCGCGCAAACACGACGAAAAACATAGAACAGGACGAAGGAGGTTAACGTAGATTGGTCGATGGCTCTAGAGTCAAGATCTAACCTGCTGCCTATTACCAGATCTAGAGTGTAGCTCTCTTGTCGCAATGTATACAAAATACCTGTTTAACGCTTTCCGTACGTGCCAGCGAGAGCAGTCGCAATGTGAATGATAAATGTGGCCATACTTGAGGTTTCATCAGTTTTTTGTTTTGTTTTTGTTTAAATGCATGTATTTGATTGTTTGTTTGTTATAATTGTTTTGTTGTTGTTGGTTTGTTTGTTCGGTTGGTTGCTGTTTGTTTTGTTGTTGTTGGTTGGTTGGTTTGTCTGGTTGGTTGCTGTTTGTTTTGTTGATGTTTAAGTCTTGGACAGCGCACTTACTTCATGTTCAACTTCATGACGGATACATTTTTTCCCGTCGTCTCACAGCCAACGATTAACCCCGACTTCCTTCAGTAAATCTGTCGACACAGACGAAGGAACAGCGCTGTTTCTAGGTTCACCAGACTTGAGACTACAGAAATCTAGAATCACGGCACCTGCCACTGTTCTGTTGTCGGTATATGTCAAGGCTGATTGGCGTGGGTGTGAACATATCAATTCATTTGCCAATGGTGGTCTCAAATGCGCTGAGAATTGTTTCATCGTGCAGACTTAACTGGTTGTGTAATCTGTATGTTTTTTATGTTTGTTTTTGAAATACTGTGTGGAAAGGAATTCTGGTGACTGTGCTTTGTAATCCGACCTCTACTCGCACATGCGCCATTGTGTGAAGAAGCAGGAATGCGAGGACATGTAATAAAATTATTCCACAAAAGGATGAAACAAGGCCAGCAACGTTGTACTGCTAAGAGCCGAATTTATACCGGATGAGCGCCGATGACCTATTCAAACTGATGACATGATCAAACTGATGACATGGTAAAACTGATGACATGATCAAACTGATGGCGAGATGAAACTGATGATCAGCGTGGACTGTCAAGCTGAGGACGGACAGAAGTGAGATGTCTTAACGTGACACGGACCTAGAGGAGATTTTGTTCCATCTGACAGACATCAGCCCTCACAATAAAACCCTTTTCTATTGCCCTGAATTGACAACGCCACTATCTGCAACCTGATTGGCTGATTCTGGCTGGCACGGACAACCGCTACGCTTAACTCTTCTGCTATGTGACGTCACTTGCTGACAAGCATGGCGAATTACACCTGAGTAGTATGACGTCATATTGCAGTCTCCTCTCCACAACTGATGAAAAAAGCTGTTACAAGAAGTGCTACTGTCCAAACCGACATAAAAGTTTTATAGGAAGGAAATTCTACATCGATATTCTGGATAATTATTCAGAGAGCGATGTGTAGACGTCGATGTTGTCCTGTGGGATGTATTTGGATGTCAACATGTAACAACACACGGTGTGATCCACGAGAGGCATGTAAATGACGAAAAGCAAAAACGTCAAGAGTTCTGACAGGCTCAGGCGATGTCGACTGAAACAACACAGGCTGATAATACTAAAAAGTTAATAGTCATACATGTTTGGAGAGAAAAAAAAAAAACACAACAGCAAGAAAGACAGTTTTAAGAAAGAAAGAAAGAAAAGGAGAAAAAAAAGAAGAACTGAGAGAGATTCGACTTGACAAATCGCATCAACTCAAGGCATAATATAATATTGTATAACCCGGCCACTGTATCCTTATGAATTCCCAGTCTGTATCATTTATTTGTCAAGTAAAATTCCTACCGTAAGTTGACCTAATAAGCACGGTAGTCACGTGTACATTAACACAACAGGTCATGGCCGTCATTTGGAAATTCACTTCCGAAAACAGTTCGCTTGTAGACAAAAAATACCCCCCCCCCCCTCCAACCGACTAAGATTCTGCATTTCTCAAAGATTAGCATAAAGGATGCACATCTGCAAATTTAGGAAAAAAAAAAAAGAAAAAGAAAAAAGAAGTACTTCCTGATCTGACTTGTGATTTGACAGATATACAGGACTTGAGCTGTCTCGATCCAACACTTCATACAGCCCAGCAACATGGTTGTCAATACAGACTTTATACAGAACACTTCACAGCCAACACAAAACACACATGGAATCAAAACATGTCGGTCATCAGCTCTTTGCTTACTTGAGACAGGCCGAACGACACTAAGTAGGAATACATTTAATCACATGATTATACTTTGGACAGCTTCTCCTACAAACAATACCAGCGTTCCACATCCAGAATACGGTCAGTTTTTGTCGATTTTCTGTAAAAATTTGTCTCGCTTCATTCAGATTTCGGAGAAACCTCACAACAGGAAAACCCCCAAAACACTGATTGTTTCCGCCTAATCTACTGTGTATTTCAGCTTGACTACTAGTCGATGACCCAAGCCAAATACACGACGCAACACATCAAACTGTTTCCTACCGTTAGGAAATGTCGCTAACATATCTGGCACTCCAGTTTGTCACCTAGAAATTGTTCATTCACTGTCCCTGCCTTATTCTCCAATGTCCTTCAGTATTTTTCAATTCACGCCTCCCAGTAATTTTACATCCTCTGTACTTTTTGCGCACACACACCGCCATCAATTGCAATCTTCACATACGATTTGGTTCTCGCAGAAAGATTTCCTACTACTCCGCAAAATCCATTTTGTCTTCTTGTTGAGTCTTTTGATAATTTTCTCTCACTCTGTCGGGGAAAGGTTCTCACACTGGTATTCAGCAATGTCTGTGTCTTCATACGTGTTTTCTCTCGCTACCCAGTGGCTTGACTATCGCTAACGTAGCTCAAGACACTTTCTGATACTCATCGAGAAGACACTGAATCTCTACACATTAAAAAAAAACCGACAACTTGTGCAGCGCACTGGATCCATACTCAGTTCTAAGGAATACAAATCAATGGAATCATATTACATCGACATATAGACTGAAAACCACAGGCTTTTGATATCAGCCGCACTAAGCGGTCACCAGTTTGGGGGAGAACTAACACCACACAGTCACTAAACACACTGGATTCGCCACGAACGAGTGTAGACCTCAGCCGCAGGGTCCGTCCCAAATGACGGCAGAAACCAGGCACGTCGTCATGGATGACGTCACGGATGACGTAGAAACACAGTGACAGAAACTGGTTTATACAAACAGCGTGGTGGGCATCTTTGAGATTGACACATGGAGCCGGTGGCTTTGTGCACGTGATAATGGCGTTGAGGGATTGTCCACAGCAGAAAAGCCACCTCTGGCGTCATGGCGAACCCACGACACAGGACGACACCAAAGTCCCCGTGGATGGATGGCTTTCACTTGTCCGCTCCAAACGACTTTACTCACATTTGAGTGTATAATAATGAGGAAAAAGGGGCGGGGAATGGGTGGAGTTGTAAGGAGATGATACTCTGGGAGGCGCTAAAGAAGGGGCCAGACACTAAGCAGGATTAGACAGAATAATGAGAGAAGAGCTGGGAATGGGGGAAAAGGAGAAGAAAACAAAAAGGTTAAACAGAAAAAAGAAGGGGTGGGGGGGGGGAGAGAGAGAGAGGGAGAGAGAGAGAGAGAGAGAGAGAGAGAGAGGTGGATTAGGTAGGGTGACGTAAGAGGGAAGAAAGGAGGGTAAGAAGGGTGTAAGATTTTATCTCAGCGGTGTAGCGGAGGGGAGGAAGAGCGGGTGGTGGTGGTGGCGGTGGTGTTTGTGGGAAGGAGTGGGCATGGGATCGAGGTGGGGTGGTGGAGTGGGGGGAGGAGGGGGGAGTGTGGACAGCTCCCATCTACTAGTGGTCCCTCTCGCCCTGTATGAGGTTCTCCGAGCTGGGCGTGCGGCTGATCTCCTGCACCAGTTCCGCGTGCTCGTCCAGCAGCTTCTCGAACTCTCGCTGCCGGCTCTCCGCCTCCTCCTGGTCACGGCACCAACACAGACAAACAGGGCATCACGTCAGGCATTGTTAACTGCCGTGGTGAACAACTACAGTACTGGTCATAGCACCCACACAATGACAGACAAAGCATTACGTCAACAATAGACGGCTCCACTCGGCAAGCTCCGAGGCCAAAGCCCTGCCACTTTACTCTGCCTTGTATTGTCAAAACACAGTACGTCCATGATGTAATTGTATGGGAAAAGGGGTGGTTTCAAGTTGAAAGAGATTGACGTAATGGTCTTTTTCCTCAAATGACGTCATTATTATCATTATTATTATTATCGTTGTTGTTGTTGTCATTACCTTGATCATAGCGGCCATTGCCTCCGATGCCTTATGCTTGATCACCTTCTCTGTGATGGAGGCTTTCCGTACACGTCCCTTGGGCGCCTCAGCTGCAACAGAGAAGAAAATATCCAACAGACCGAACTGAGAACACCACGGCCCTCCAGCAACAAGACACTAAGCTTCACCTTCAGCACTAATGGACACTGGCGTCCCCCTCATCCCGTCCCCACAACACGACAACAGTGGGGATGAGCCGGTCTGATCCGTCTCCATTCTCTGACCATCTGCTCCAATTACTGTGCTGAACGACCAGTCGAGGGGAAATACGGATAGACTGAGGAGAAGAACAAACAGCTGACGTTGGTTCCCGTGGGTTTGGTCGTCATGTCAGTGGCTGGGGTACAAGAACAGATCCCTCATGTTCATATGATCCAAACAGAAAGGTAAGCGGAATGCCAGTTTGCTGCGCTCTCGGCAAAAAAGAAAAAACAACAACAACAAAAACAATCCCAATACAACAACAAAACATAAAGTACAAACAAAAAAAGAACACGCCGCCGACCCTCCCCCCACCCGCCCCCCCCCTCCCCCCCAAAAAACCCCAACCAACCAACCAACCAAACAAACAAACCACCCCCCCCCCCCCCAAAAAAAAAAAAAAAAACACACCAAAAAAACAAAATACAAAAAACACCAAAAAACAAAACAAAACAAGAAACAACAACATCAAAACAAAACAAAAAAGCAAAAATAAAAAATAAAAACAAAACAAAAAACCCACAAAAAACAACAAAACAAAAAAACAACAACAAAAAAAACCAACCATACAAGCAACTGTGCTCTGAACATTGCTCATTTCCTCCGGCTGCGTAAACTGGGCCTAGATGTGAAACACGTCCATCACAGTCACAGCTAATGATGATGTAGCAGACCTGTCAGCCTGTCTGAGTTCAACAGTGTTCAGTTGGACTGTTCATTTAATCTCATGGTAGCCGCAGTAAATACAGACAGTTTCAGCCTCAAGTTGCGGCTGCTCGGCTCTGAGAGAGAGAGAGAGAGAGAGAGAGAAGGGGGGGGGGAGGTGCTCACCCTCTGGTAACAGCTCGTCCTGGTCGGCTGTGTCTATCTCCACCTCAGCACACTGACCCTCCTCCGTCTCCAGCCCCAGCATGATGTCAGCACCACTGTTAGATGCCGTCAGTTTGGGGCGGGGTTTGGAGTCTTCTGTCGTACTACACGGCTCTTCCACAGGCACCTGACAGGTACATATAGTGCACGTCCATTTACGAGGAAACAAATTACGAGGAAACTAAGCAAATTGTCACAAAAAAGAACAAAACAACAACAACAAGAAACCCGCCTGCCTAAGAATGCTCAAGCCGTCAAAAGTTTATCAAGTCAACTAAAGTCAAACCAACCAAGTGAATCTACCGGTTACAAAGGCTGGAAGCATTCGATATGACAGCTGAGTTGTGAGACGTAAGCCAGTAAACAGTCACCAGATATGTGGTACACATGAACAAACCACACGTAGGGTATGTGTCCGCTCTGAAAGTCTCATCCCCCCCTCCCCACCCCCGGTCCGCTTTCCCTGATCCAATTTTATCACCAGGTTGAAATCCAGCTTTGCCCCTCCTCCCCCTATGACGTAACCATGACCCTCTCACCTTGACCTCGGGCTGACTTTCATCTCTGTCCATGGTGGGGTCGATGTTGCTGCTGCTGCTGCTGACGCTGTTGTTGCTGTCGTCGTTGCCGCCGTCGGGCGGTTGGCGCTGATCCGGCTCCAGGATTTGGGCGCTGGTGTTCTGGTTACCTGCAGCGGCGGTAACCACGGTCACGTTACGACCTTGACCTTGACGATTGGAGGACAAACCGGAATCTGCGAGGGAAAAAAAAAAACCAAAAACGTGGAAAGTGACATTTTGGAAGAAGACAGCGACCGTGAGCAAAATAATGGTCTTAAGTCATTAATTAAAATGGCCGATTTACTACAGATGAACGAACGGCGTGGAAGACGGTAGTGGGGTGATGACTTCTGACTCCGTTTTTTGTGGTTTTTTGTGTGTTTTTTTTGTTCTGTTTTTGTTTCTGTTTTTTTGCCGCCAGACGCATGTAATTATAATACTGGAGAAATCAGCAAAATCGGAACACGAAAACTTTGTCTCCGCTAAGCGTGAAAGATTTCTGTCCCACAGACAATGACTTGTGGACAGCTCGATCCATACAGTACAACAGTACCAACGAGCTGCAATATTCGCCAAAAGCTTCTATAGGTTTGTGTGGTCGGACGTGAAAGTCTCAATACGTATGACACGCATACAACAGCATGTGAAAAAAACAACAACAAACAACAACAACAACAACAACAACTATTCATCGTATGCGCTGTGCATCAGTATCAGTCACTTGGGTCACAATATCACATGAAATCATTGTGGTGACTCTGGCCGGCGGGTATGTTGTCCTAGAAGCGTAGGGGTGGGTGGGTGGGTGTTTGGGAGTTTAACGTCCTTTTCCACCACATAAGGGTGATATCAAAGACGGGGCAACGAGAAAAAAAAAAGGCCAGCACAAATATATGGCCCCAGCGGGATTCGAACTCACGACCCGACCTAGAAGCATACTGAGCCGACGACGTTATTTGGTTGCGGACTGAGGACCAGCTAGACGTCGCTGATTGGTTGCTAAGTTTAGAAGATTTTTCGAGTCCCAGGAATGGACCGTAGGTTCGAAAACGTCTTTTTCTAATAGGAGAAGCCACAGAGTCAGGAAAACGGCCGCGATGGCCAAATGAAACATCCTTCTATGTGGCAAACAACACTGAGAGCTTCGGAAGCGGCAGTTTGTCCATCTCGGCGACGTTAAGAACATAGAGGCTTTAACGAAGTTCACAAGAAGACGTGGTCCAAACACAACACGCACAGCAAACGTTTCACTTGGCCGTCGACGCCACAAACTAATTACTGCACGTGCAACAGGTGTTGGCGTGTCGTTAATTGACGCTGCGGAAAAGCTCTTCACTCTTGTCGATTTTGGATGATCTGATCAGCACTCTTTTGTGGAAAAGAATAACAATCATGGTGTTTTAGAGAGGGTGGCCGGGCGATAAAAGTTCGGTAAAAGGGTTTGTGTTGGTTTTAAAGCAAACACGTCAAATTCCTGGATGTAGCCCAAAGTGTACCGTATAGGAGACAGCCCGCTGGGGAAAAACTGACTTAGCACTAAAATTTTTATTTCAACACAATTATTCTGGCCGACACGCAGCATGAGGTAATTATGATATCCTGTAGCACAACGTGAAATGGCAAACCAAAACCTTAAATGCTAAGGTCCAACCGTGTAAATGTCAGCATAATAAACCATCAACACGTGAATGCAAGTGACCGAATTAGCTTTCTACCGCGGGATGGTTCAATATCCAATTGTAGATGCTCTCAAAATAGTCAACTGTTACGTATTTTAGGTAGAAAAAAATCAAGATATATGGTAGAAAAATGACGTTAAACACTTCAACACCCACCCAACCAAAAATCAAGTGTACGAGCGAGTTCATTTTGCTGGTGCTCAAAATAGTCAATCGTTAAATAAATTAGTCCAAATTCCGGCGTAAGAAATTGAACACATGCACATAATCTCCTGCGACGCAAAAGCATTGTTACACACGTTCCGTCTGTCTCCAGATGTGAGTCCAAAATTCTGGCGTCAAGTTTCAAGGACAATTGTAGATGCTCAAGTATAAGAAACAGAAAACATGTTATCCTGTGCGACGCAACAAACACCACTACACGTTTCACCTGTCTGTAGATGTTAACCTCCGTAGGACCTGATGTCTGGTGGGTCTTGAGGTCTCTGAACGCTTGGACCAACACACTGAACCTAAATCCGTCTATTTACGTCCTGATCCCAGCACTACAACTACCTATCTTGCGTGTGTGTAAACCTCGTCCCCGGTCTGAATAAAAGGCAGGTGTAGGGGAGAGGATGGTGTTTGGGGGGGGGGGGGGACCGCTGGCTAAATTGGGGCCCACGACAAACAGTTGACACGCTTGACTAGTCACTGCGGCCGAATCTGTCACGGTCTGGCTTCTGGCCGTCATTCAGTAAGACAGGTCTCTGCTGATTTTAGTCATTAGACACCCCTTATTAGGTGGGGTCGGGGAGGGCTATGAGGGGTTGGGGTGAGGGGAGACACACGGGGACAGGGGCGGGGACGGCGTCGGGTGGGAGGGGGGTTGAGCTGGTGTGGCAAAGGGCATACAGGGTGGAGGTAAATCAAACGACATTACGAACAGACTAAATCGGTGAAACAAATGGTATCGGGTCGCTTGATATGACGTAGGTGCAAGCTAAACGCCTCGCATTTTTCACAGACGATTTATTGTAAATAAACGGACTTAGCTGATCAAGGAGCATACGTAGGGAGTTCGAACTGACTGAACCACACAACACAACACAGCATAAAACGGATGTGACGCACACTTCTGGACACCTGCCGTAGTTTACTACTATAATAAACAAACTTTCTTTCTATTCACCACAACGGCAGTTCTTAAAGACAACGGCTCTACCCAAGACCAAAAAGAAGTCTGTACAAATTTTGACCGTTCTGGAAAACAACTGAACCAGCGACCTGGTCCAACACTTCGTAACCTGACCAGTCCAGACCCTTCTGAATAATGACGTCAACCTTCTGATTAAACAAACCAAAACGCGGCCCAGCTTACGCAGAAATTTTAAGAAACCGTAAAAACTGTCGGGTCTCGCCACTCTGCATTGAGCAAACCAAGCCTAAAACAGCAGCAAGGAGGTCAAACACCGCACCTGATGTAACCTTTCCTATTGCACAGCACATTCCCATCTCGGGTTTCCCTTCTCACTGACTCAGTGGCGGTTCGTTTTCACCGCCTATTAAGAGCGACACGACTTTGATTTAAAGGTGTGCTATTTTGCTACGTAAATAGCCGTAGAAATGAAGAAGAAGAAAAGCGATTACTGACAGCCTAAATCGGCGAGAAATGGTGTCAGGTCGCTCGTTATGACGCAGATGCTTACGCCTCGTCTTTCTCACAGGTGATTACTTGAAGTCAATAAGTGTGTCACAATATCGGACACCTTCAAGATCCACTTTTTTTTTTTTTTTTTTTTTTACAAAATAGGGATTCTTCTCAAAAAGGTCAATGGTTTGGTCATCAAGATGTTGCTGAACTAGCTTCCACTTTTGTCATCAAAATCCAGTCTATGTTCTGATGCGGACATTAGAGCGGAAATGCCACTGTCCAACTGAATAAGACCACCGCTACATTCAAAGTCAGATACAGCAGCAAACTAAGATAACTGAAATATTTAACCAACTCAGAATTTCCTTGACAATTATGCGACAAGTGGATGCCTGAATGTTTTTTTGTTTTTTTTTTGGGGGGGGGGGGGCAGGAGGGAGACAAGGGGGTGTGTGTCGTTGGCATGGAGATGTTTTGGAGAGCATCTCAGGTTGTCAAGATGACGATTACGAACAGCCAGTCTGTTGAACATTCCAAAGTTCGGGGAATGGAGAGGGGGGGGGGATGAGGGGGGGGGGGAGCACACACATCCTGTCTCCCTCGTGTCCTGTAACGTGAAAGGTCACCGAACATCACCAAGACTCAGGCAATATTTCAAAACAAACACAACCGGATTTTAGCGTCAAGTTTTTAGCACTTCAATGCAGTCTGAACGCCTCGCTGCAAACGAGAACAGATTAATTTTACGATCGACGGCTTTCAAGTCTCTTGAATGTGGACACAAAAATGTCCTTTTGTGAGACACAAAATCGATTCCAGAGCTCTGAAAACTGAAACTTCCTAGCGAGTGATACCTAAGGGGGAACGCTAACAGGAAAAACAGGAAAACGCATCTAATCAGGATTTAGAGACGGCAACACGGGAACCCACCTACACAACAGACCAGCGTTCGCAAGTAAACGAACTGTTACAATACACTACAAGGCGCCTGTAGCGCAACTGATGTCTGCATAATCTATCTGAAGTCTGGCCTTTTCTTGTGCATACAAGCTCACACTGGTGACCAGGAATGTACAAGAAACACCGAGTGCTACAGGAAGTGGGCTTGTGATTTGTGTTCAGAGAGAGAGAGAGAGAGAGAGAGAGAGAGAGAGAGAGAGAGATTAAAGGAACCATTTATAATAATAATAATAATGAGTATTGCATAGGCGCTTTACCCAATTTCATGAATCAGCTCAAAGCGCCGCGAACTGAACCCAACACGCACGCTCACGTGAATCACACGCATTCTCTCACACACTGGACATACACATAGTACAATCACGTGGTGCGAAGGGCCAGCTCAGCTATTTAAATTTCGGAATTTAGAATTGCATTTATTTTTCAAATTTGGTGGGCTGAACATTTCCAAAGCAGAGGGGGAGGAAGCCGGAGTACCCGGAGAGAACCCCCGACGATCGGCCCCATTTCCGACCAAACTTCCGAAATTCAAGCCGCCAAAAGTTTAGCTACTCAGCGCCTGACCGCAACACTTGCTGCCTTCTTGGTTTTTGCGTCGCATGGAGCCTTGTGTTGACTCAGCGCCAGCCTGCCACTGTGCAGGTGTCTGATAAGTGGTACGATGTTAAAACACCACCAGAACAGTTCACAACGATTTGTCGGCACACAGCTGTCACAAAATATGCCTTACAAAATCGTACTAACACAGAAAAGCTTTAGGAGAGAATGTTAACACACGTTTGTGAAGAGAAACCCAACCCGCGTGTTGGAGACAGTGATGGCTGTTTTTTTTTTTTTTTTCGGTTTTCACTATTAGAGGACGTCTCCTTGGCGAGTAGGGACAATTTCACAAGCCTGTTTAGCAAGCAAGCGTCGATAGTTCACGACAAAACCAACCTTCTTCCCTCGTATTGATTCACATACATCATCTTCAGTAAATCATCCCCCCTCCCCACCCACCCCCCCCCCCCCCCCCTCATCTTATTCCCCCCCCCCACCCCCACCAACCTCAGGTTGTCCCACCACGAACGGCATCTTAATGTCCCGTGATAAAGAAGCTCTCGCCCGAAATATCATTGACGTCATAACGACCCCCCCGCCCCCCCCCCCCCTCGCCTGGGGGGCAAGTACAAAAGCGGAACATAGGGAAACAGGCAGGAGCAAAGAAGGAAGATAGTTGTGGGGGAGGGGGGAGGGGTGGAGGAGGGGGAGCGGGTCGTCTGGGGTGGGGGAGATGATACAGGATACACATTAAATCTATGCAGGTAAGAGCACGCTGTTCAATGGTAATGACATTCACAGTTTAGCTGGGTTGTTCTCTCTCTCTCTCTCTCTCTCAGGCTGAGAGAGATGCCACGTCATCAGGCGTTGTGGCGCGAGGAGCACAGTAAACATCCCAAATCCTATTTCCTTTCGGCTTTGTCCCCAATGCAGGTTTCTGTCAGCTTGCGTGCGTGCGTGCGTGCATGTGCGTGTGTGTGTATGTGTGTGTGTGTGTGTGTGTGTGTGTGTGTGTGTGTGTGCGTGTGTGTGTGTGTGTGTGTGCGTGTGTGTGTGTGTGTGAACATGATCTAGACACAGCTTGGGAAAACCACAGTTTGCACGTGGAGCAACAGCGTTATCAAGTGTGTCACCGCGGAGTCTGAAGGCGGAGAGAGAGAGAGAGAGTTCGTCAAGCCTTATCGAGCAGCCGGTTGTTCAAGTTGTGTCCTCCAGTGCGGTAATTAACGTAATGAATGGTAAAGAACGTGTGATCCCTGGCAGCTCTGTGGTGGATTTACCTCTCAATTCACCTAAAAGACTACAGCGTGGCGGATCTATAGTCTTTGGTTCGCGTCAGCAACTCAAAACCAGTTGGGGGCATAGCGCAGAAATGGGCGGTCTGCGGTGAGCCGTACTTGCTGAAGGCTGTGAATGCTAACGAGCTTGCACGTATATTTTTAACCTTTAATCTTCTTCCAGCCGCAAGACAATGTGCTCAGAGAACCCTGATGACTGCTTCTCTTTGCTTAGAAGGGTTTTAAATTTGTTTTTTGTTTGTTTGTTTTTTTCTCGCTTCTCACAAATCACATCTCCCTCATAACTAATCAATCACTTTCGTCAGCTTCCTTTCAAATAAATATGACCTTCTGCTACCTTGTGCTAGTGTACCAATGGTCTGAGCTGAATAAACAAATTTTATGCTTAACAATGATAATAAATAATAATAGTGCGGCCGCTTTACCCAATTTCTTGAATTGGCTCAAAGCGCCGCGAGCTGAACCCAGCACGCACGCCCACTTGAATCACACGCATTCTCTCACACACTGGACATGAACACATGACAATATGCTTGTCTTTTTACACTTTCCTATGCTGCAGGAGGGTGGGGGATAACCTTCACTACACTTGACAGCTCCAGTCATAGAACTACAGTTTCTCGCCGGCATGCTCCCGACTAGTTCTCGGAAACGAGAATATCCCTGTTATTGCGTGTACACGTCTTGCGAGTGGCGGAGAAGGTGAGGGTAGAGTGGGGGGTGGGACAGAAGTTAATCCTCAATCCCCCATACCCCGCCTCCAGACGGGCCAGGCATTAGGACGCAACGTAACAACGAAGAGCACTTACTAAAATGGCGGCCACTTACCGTCGCTGTCCTTCACAGTCCTGTTCGTGCTCTCGCCTGACTGCAAACCCTGCAAGAAAAGAAAAGAAAGAATAAAAATGTAAGCTTGAAGAAAGTCAACTGTATTTTGCACGGAGAGGAGATCATAGAAAACGCTGCAAGAAAAGTAAGAACATTGAAGGGAAATTGTCAGCTAGAAGAAAGGCAGACTTAAAGGACACAAACTGAGAGCGGAGTCAAGTTTGGTGCTTGTTTGAAGTGCCCTGTTTGGCGAATGTGCTAGTCTGTAGTGTTCATGTCACGAAAAAGCGTGATTGTCGTGATTTCTGTATGAGCAATGTGCATGACAGGGGGTCTGCAAGAGGAGGCAAGTTGCCAGTGAAGGTGGGACTTTTTGCGCATGAGACGCAAAGGTGACGCGAGTGGATTTAGGTGAAGTGGCTCTCTGGCCTAAACAGACAGTACACTACCCTTACTCCAGTGAGGCCTGAGCGGAAAGGAGACATTCAATTTTTTTTTTTAAACTGCTGTCAGGTATGTTATCTTGCATGGTCTGTGCATGGTAATTTTTGTTTGAAAATTGAAGGGGCGCCGGGGTGGCCGAATGGTAGAGTGTTGGACTTTCAATACTCGGTTCTGAGTTCGAATCCCGGCAGGGGCCAAATATTTGTGCTGGCTTTTTCAACGTTGCCATGTCTTTGATATCACCCGTGTGTGGTGGAAAAGGACGTTAACTCCCAAACACCCACCCCACCCACCCACCCTTGAAAATTGAAGCATTTTTAGGGGTGACTAAGATGCCTGAGGCTAATAGGGAATATATTAGGTATTTTGAGGCCTCGTACGTTTGTAGTCTGTGACCTCAACACCTCGCACCGAGAGGAGAAAACGCTGCAAGGAAAGTGAGAAAAGAAAATAGAGGGAAAGCTTGAATAAAGCCCTCTTGTATCGAGAGTTGACAAGAAAGAATTCTGGAACACAAGAAAAAAAAAAAGTGAAATGTATTCTTAAAGAAAGTTGAATTTATCTTGGATATCTCGAGAGGAGACTATAGAATAGGCCGCACAAGACAAAGAAAAACTAGAAAGGCAGAAGCCTCCACGGCTCCCTTGTGACAGGTCAAGGTCATTCACAAGAGTATGTATGTAAAGCTCTTATTACTATCCATTATCATGCCAAGTAAAGTGTCTCTGGCGCTCTGAGTCCTTGGCAATATTACAATTTTCCCCGAAACAGTTTGTATGGCCTTGACCTTTGGTCAAGGTCATTCAAATGAGATCTCATCAATGTCTATTATCATGCCAAGTTCGATGCCTCTAGTATTTGTAGTTCCCCCGAAAACAGTAATGTTAAAATTCATAACAGACAGCTTTAATGACCTTGACCTTCAGTTCAGGTCATTCTCATTGCTGTCTATCATCATGCCTCGTTTGGTGCCACTACTGTTTGTTGTTATGGACAAAATGCCAAGGTTAAAGTTTCCAAAAAAAAGGCTTGCATGGCCTTGACCTTGACTAAAAGTCACTGAACACAGGTATGTCTGTAAAGGTGCTGCCAATGACAATCATCACACATAGTTTGAGGCTTCTGATCCTTCTAGATTCTGAGAAAATGCAAATGTAAAATTTCCCAACAGACTGTTTTAATGACCTTGACCTTGAGTCAAGGTCATTTAAGATGGTATGTGTGCCTAGGTCTTATCACTGTCTATCAGCACGCCAGGTTTGGCACCTCTGCTGTTTGTTGTTTCTGAGAAAATGCCAATGTTAAGGTGTCACAAAAATAGCTTGTACGGCCTTGACCTTGACACAAGGCCACTGAACACATGTATATCTGTAAAGTTCTTATGGATGTCTATCATCATACAAAGTCTAAAACCTCTGGTGTTTGTAGATTACGAGAAAATGCCGAAGTAAAATTTTCAAACAGAGAGCTTTAGTGACCTTGACCTTGAGTCAAGGTCATTCAAAATGAATTGTTTTGAAAGGTCTTGCGGTTGTCTATCAGCATGCCAAGTTTGGTGTCCCTGCTGTTTGTAGATTCTGAGAAAATGACAACGTTAAAGTTTTCTGGACACACACACACACACACACACACACACACACACACACACACACACACACACACACACACACACACACAGACAGACAGACAGACAGACGACGGAGGGTTAAAACATAGACTCCCATTGTTACACAAGGGAGCCAAAAATGGAGGCTTGTGGAAAGTCAACATTATCTCGCTTCGAGACGAGTCAGGATGCAACTTTGCGCGACAAGTAAGACTGAAAAAAAAATATAAGCTTGAAGAAAAGTCAGCGTTATCTTGGATCGTGAGGAGACAAGGAGATGAAAGAAAGGCAAGCAGACACTGACGTCACTATGATCATGATGGATCATACACCGTTGCCGGGGCAACCGAGATCCCTCATTTTTGTAACAGGGGGATTGTATGGCCGAAGGGTTTCCAGGCTACTGTACATATGTACACGACAGACAGACCTAGATGAGAAACTGACATAAACAATTACAAGATTGGTTGACGTTGGGCAATGCCTTCCTGCCGACAATAAAACCATTAATGCATTAACGGTTGCAAAATCCGAGCCCTGAGCAGGGCCTCAACTTCGCCAGAATGACGTCAAAAGTCTTATTAAATGTCACTTAACAATGGGCGACTTTTGTATTCTGGATGCCCCCCCCCCCCCCTACAGGGAGCCCTACTTTGTCACAAATCGTATGACATGAACACGATGTGGAAGACATTCAAATTACGTTATACCCCCCCCCTCTCTCTCTCTCTCTCTCTCTCCCTCTCTCTCTCTCTCTCACACACACACACACACACACACACAAAATAATCGAAGTATTTTTATTGTGCTGCTCTGCTTGGCACGAAAGGCTGGCCAGAATCTGAGGGCGGCTTAAACATGCTTTCGTAGACAGAACAAAATTAATGACAGCTTAGTGACTGGAGTGTGGCTAGGTGAGGCGACGTTACGTGAGTTTGGTCTGTTTAGCAAAGCACAAGTGCGTGCACGTCTTTCGGTGAGTGGCAGGGTACAAGGCAAGGTATCCAAGCAAGAATAATGGAGAGACGAAGAACGTCAAAACAGCATCTTTACCACATGGCATCTCGCCTGCTGACCTAAACCTTCAACCCCCCCCCCCCCAACCACATCTCCCCCCCCCCCCCCAAAAAAAAAGGGGGGGGGGGGAGGGGGGGTTGGAAGCAAGCACGTGCACATCGCCAACAATCTCAAATGATCACAAGAGCGACACACAACGAAACAAGGCAGTTGGCGAGGAACAAACAGAAGCATAACAATAATACTCTCTGATTGTATCTTTTCAACATGGCTTTTGCCCCCTCCCCCCCCCCCCTCCAAATACTCTTACAATATGATAAAAGTAGTTGTCGGGGATTGGTGGGAGTCGTGTCGACCACCGGTTACCATTGCAACGTACCATGCAAGTCACGATAAGGTTTCTCTTAGTGACGTCAATGGCAGGAGATCGCACTCGATGCACAGCGCATCATCATTGTATGCAAAGACAGAGGTAGATGTAGAATGTTGAAAGTTAGGGAGTGGGGTCGGGGAGGGGTGAGGGAGGGGTGGGGAGAGAAAGGGCTACTTGCGGCCCCCACTGCCCAGCCTCCCCACCTTAGCACCAATCAATGGTAATCACATCACCAGGCGTCGCGCGCCCCACGTCCCGTGCTGTATCGATCACGTGGTTAGTTACTTGCATCTTAACGTCTGCATGAGTCATTACGGTGACTGGCTGACCCAGAGACGATCCACGCACACGCTCCGTGTATGGTCTCTAGCTGACCCGAGTACACGCTTGCAGAGGGCAAGGTCTAGTGATGTGCTGCGACAGCAACTTGTACACCGTCCAACGTCTCTATCCGCTGCGAGTGATTTGCAATAGTGATGGCTGTTGTAATCGTTTTCATAAAAGACAAAAGTGCAATAATCAATATGCACACAACAGACAGACCTAGATGAGAAACTGACATAAACAATTACAAGACTGGTTGACGCAGGGCAGTGCCTTGCTGTCGACAACAAAACCATTAATGCATTAACCGTTAATGCATTAACGGTTTGCTAACGGTTTGCTTCAAAATCCAAGCCCTGAGCAGGGTCTAAACTTCCCCAGAATGATGTCAAAAGTCTTATTAATGTCACTTAACAATGGGCGACTTTTGTATTCTGGATGGCCCCAGTACATTATCGGTACCTGTATGACCGGGCTGTTTAGGTCAAACGGATTCTGAGTTAGTCCCAGCTGCAGCCTACACAACAGATCAATTCTATATGAAGCAATATCAGCATTGTCCAAAAGCCGACTTGGACCGCATCGCCACGTACACATGCCACACTAAGTGTCTTTGTAAATTCTGACCCCAAAGAGACTCGAACCTATGACCTGTCCGCGCCGAGTCCGGCGCTTAGCCTGCTGAGGTATTCCGACTTCCAGTGTTGAGGACAAAACACAGCTACACACAAAGCACTGATCTTCAGCTCTTGCTATTTGATGCGCTCTCCACGTCACGGTGACAGTGGATAGAACTTGCAACACGCGCTTCCTACGTCCACCCTTTCCCACAGTTTCCCCTCGTTCCAGCTATAGACACGCTGACTTCCCCTTGATGACACTACTACCCTTCACATGCACCAGGCCCTCCAATGCCGGGACAATGTGGCATTTCAAGTATCGACCTCGCCTTAGAATACACACAAGCAAATGACTGTGTTCTGAGACGATTATTTGCAATTCCACACTTCCCCAGAATTCTCCATGTTCGAAAGGGATGTTGCAACACTCACCTGTTCTTCGTGCCTCACAGTTGTCTCCCTTCCTTGACACGCTTACTTCCCCCTCGACGACACAAGTTACACACCCCGCGCCACAGGCTTGCTGAGGCGTGTCAACAGATTTGAGAGTCTTGCCAGTTGGGGACGAACTTTCGGGACGCGAGCTAACCCTGGAAATCAAATACTCAACGAGGGACGGGCCGAGGGAGAATATCTTCCCGGTGTAATCGGGTTGTTTCACGTAATGTCAAATCGATTAATTCCCCTATTCCGGGGTTGAGGCCATTTTTTTTTCTGCAAAGCCATCACAGGCTTTGCTCGGATTGCGTGCAAACATGTAATAAGATCAACAGAGCATCATCACAGTGGGAAAAATAGTCTTGGAAACAGAAAACTTGAGCTGTTTTGCCGGCTAAGCCAGAATAAAGAGGCTCGGTGAGTCTAGCATGTTAATGGCAAAGAATGTACATTTGCATAGTTTTACAATGTCTAACTTCCTTCACTTTGTTCAACTTTTCGTAGTTCCTGGTGCTAGGTTAAGCCAGAATAAAGAGGCTCGGTGAGTATAGCATGTTAATGGCAAAGAATGTACATTTGCACAGTTTTACAATGTCTAACTTCCTTCACTTTGTTCAACTTTTCGTAGTTCCTGGTGCTAGGTTAAGCCAGAATAAAGAGGCTCGGTGAGGCTCCTGGTGCTAGTATAAACTAGACTATCTGCAGCTAAATGGTGATAAAACAGAAGTAATGCTTATTGGCACTTCACAGAAACTAGCATCTCTTTCTGTCAACTCCCTTCAACTAGAGGACACCCTCTCCATTCCCTTCTCCGACTCTGCCAAAAATCTTGGGGTAACACTTGACAGCACCCTGACCATGAAAAAGCACATTGCCCAGATCTCACAGTCCTGCCATTTCCAACTCCGCCGAATTTCCTCTGTCCGCAAGTACCTCTCCACCGATGCAACAGCCAAACTGGTCACTTCACTCATTCTGTCTCGTCTTGACTACTGTAACTCTCTGCTGGCTGGTCTTCCTGCTTCATCCATTCTCCCGCTTCAGCGCATCCAGAACATTGCTGCTCGCCTTGTCCTTCGCTTGAAAAAGTCCGACCACATCTCTCGTGCACTCTGCTCTCTGCACTGGCTTCCACTCTCTCAAAGAATTAAATACAAGATCTGCACCCTCTGCTACAAGTGCATCCATAACTCCGCCCCATCCTACCTGTCTGACTTGTTGGAACTCTACACTCCGTCACGTTCCCTCCGGTCTTCATCCGATACCCTGATACTCAGAATCCCACGCACTAAACTTTCTTCTGTTGGCTCTCGAGCCTTCTCCTACGCTGGTCCAAAAGCCTGGAATTCCCTGCCTCTTTCGCTCCGCCAGTCAACCTCCCTCGAAACCTTCAAAACAAATCTAAAAACCTACCTGTTTTCATCTCAAAGCTCCGTCTAACCTCCCTCCGTCTTTCTCCATCTCCTTATTAAGTACCATACATGCAGTTGCCCTGGCCCTGAACCTTCACGTCTATCTGTCTCTTTACCTGTACTCTAAGCGCTTAGAACTACCTTCCATATAGATTAAGCGCTATATAAATAAATTATTATTATTATTATTATTATAAAAGTTGAAGACGCGAGAAGGGATGTGGGGGGAGAGAAGGGGTGGAGGGGGATGAGGGGCAGAAACATCTACCCTAGGCCTCCATGAGGACATATTTCAGTCTGTACATGGAACTGAGTTGTTTATTTTTCACGAACGCTTACAACACCTATCACGAAAGGGTGGGTGGGTCACTGCGGGTTTCATGTCCTTTTCCACCATTTCTCAAACCATGACACACACGCCTCTCAAGAACTGGGGAGTGCAACCAAGCTTTGCAGTCTGGCATATATACCTA
Source organism: Batillaria attramentaria (assembly GCA_018292915.2). Taxonomy (NCBI): domain Eukaryota; kingdom Metazoa; phylum Mollusca; class Gastropoda; family Batillariidae; genus Batillaria; species Batillaria attramentaria. The sequence goes on from JACVVK020000010.1 coordinate 3,241,219, forward strand.
AAGAGAAGGTGGCCCTCATCTTCGTGCCAAAATGGATGTCCCTCCTCCTCCATCGTCATAGCCTGTCCAAACTGCCTAAAATGTCTGGCACATGAACCATTCACGCTCAGGGTCCCCCAAAATGGGTTGCTCAACAACAGAGAATCTGCACATGTATCTTTTAGAAAAAAAAATGTTCAGTTTGCTGTTTGAGAAACATAATGAAGTGGTTCTTTGTTTAGGAAGGCAATGTGTTTAGTGTGGCATCCCGTTTACTATGCTCGGTAGAGCCAATGCAAAAAAAAAACCAACAAAACAAAACAAAAAAAAACTTCGGACATGAATGGGTTAACCTTATTCAAACCGAGTAACTTAAGCAGGAGCCTATTCTCCTCCCCAAGTGGGCAAAGTATACCAGAAGCACTAAAAACAAAACAATATAAGTTTGAGTTAATACGATATTTCATAAAATTCAAAAAAGCAAAAACAATGAAAAGATGTTGCGGAAAGAGGACTGGAGTAAGGGAGGAGGGGAATCATAGCGTGCGGTATGAAATGTGTTAACAAAGCCACCCCCCGGGATATTAACGCCTTAAATTATGGTCTGAACTGTGAAAGACGCCCACTCAGAAAGTGGGGAGGTAGAGTAGGTCTGCCTGTTCCCATCAAACGTCCTATCGTTACTGCCCTTTTAACTGTGACAAACGGCGGCGAAAAATCACAGCGGATGAGAAGGAAATAGCGGATGTCGTTATTTATTGACAAAGAGTTCGTTCTCGCCAAGCAAAGACGTTGCACTTCAAGATCCGGCAACGCTCTCGCTTTACGGCCTGAGTTGCGTGCGGTGACGGTATGGGTTGCGCAGGCGCGCAGAGTTGCTCTTATGGTTTTTTTTTGTTTTGTTTTTTTTCAGCGGATCTCAAAAATGCCAGATCAGTTCTACCGCCTACTTCTGGTTCCAGAATGATAGATCGGGTTTTTGCGCGTACAATGGTACTTTGCCCACTAGCAAACATGACAGATGACATTATTGTTTCCATTTTTAGAAGGAAAAAAAAAAAGTTTTATTCAGTACAAGACTTGGAAAAAATAGTTGTTTCCATCCGTGAGTCACTAAGTGTTGTGGAAAACTGGACGAGCGAACACGCGCCACAGAAACACGCGCCACAGAAACACGCGTGAATTAGTGATTCGCCTTTCGTTTTACGCTTTGTCGCTGTGTGTGGCCTGACATTTGAGGTCTATTTCCAATGATTACAATGGTACCATTCTCATCAGTATGATCATTTCCTTCCGAAAGCCAGACCCGTGAACGAAATGAATCGAATCGAAATCAGATTCCCTGGATCTTCTGAAGTTCCCTGCCAACAGCTGCTCGATCCATATATAACCGCCTTGCTGACGTCACGCCCGTGACACAATCAATTGCAGTCTGTCATACATTGCCTTTCCCTTCAGCCCCCCCCCCCCCCCCCACTCCACGTCCTTGGCTTAGGTGAAATACCCGCTTGCACCCTCACACCCTCCCCTTACTGCTGCTGACATCTGTCAGATATGTCCAGTGTTGTAAGTCATCAGTTCTCTCTTCGCTCACGCGGCACCTGTTTCATTTTCACTTTCCTCCATTTGCCACCTGTTTATGGCAGTGGCAGTGTGTGTGTGTGTGTGTGTGTGTGTGTGTGTGTGTGTGTGTGTGTGTGTGTGTGTGTAGGCGTGCACGCGTGCGTGCGCAAATCTCAGCGTTCGAATCCCGGCTGGGGCCAGATATATTTGTGCTGGCCTTTCTCTCGTTGCCCCGTCTTTGATATCACCCATACGTGGTGGGAAAGGACGTTAAACTCCCAAACCACCCAACCCAACGCAAATCTCAGCAATACCGTAAATCTACACAGTAATCAGCATTCAGATGCAACTTGATACTTCTGTGGTTCAACCTGATACTGCATGCGGGTGGGTGGGTGGGTGTTTGGGGGTTTAACGGGTACTGCATGCACTAAGCCTAATGCAACCAAGTGACCAGTGCAAGCCAGGAAGCAAGCAATACAACAAGCGCAGCACCTCGCTGCCCGATCCCTTGTACTAACAAGCGCTGTAGCTAGACGCTTCACCACACAAGTTTTGCCGATGGGAGAGAAGAGGAACGTCGAGAGTCTCCAGCAGTAGCTGTCTGACAAACGAGGCCAAACAGGCGATTTGTTCACCTCTCTACCCAATCCCCCATTACTGAGAGCAACAGACGCACTCTCAGTGACGGTAAAACCAGGTGAACAGGGTATGGACACTGTTGTGTTCCCAACCAGATTGGATTCCAGGAAGGCTTAAAACGACTGTTTCCAGTCATTCGGCATTATTTTTAAAGAGCGCCGTATGTGTATTTGTTATCTACGAGCACAGCGACGGAGACATAAGCGAGTGCTCTTAGTTCGTAGAAATGGTTTTAGGACGAACCAATGTTCAAGCACTTTGACTTTTCACAAAAAGTGCTGGCGTTTACTTCACTGACACCACCGAGTTTAATACTATCAGTAAAAGGTACCAGCCTAGAACGTAAAAGATAATGTTGAGGTAAGTAATAACTTTATTCGGACTACTCTGAGTTTGAACCGTTGGCCAGCATGACCGCTTTCACAGGCCGAGTGAACTGACAAGACATTCTGACCACTTGCAGTACAACATCCACTTCACGCTGACCCTCAGGTCCAGGTCACACACCAGATGATGACAGCAGCAGGAGACCATCTACAGCCCAGTATGGGGTAAGAACAATCAAACCTAACAAGGCGAACACCTGGAAAAGGCTGCGAACACATGAATAAGGCGAATATCTGGATAAGGCAAACACCTGGATAAGGCGAACATTGCTATTAAAATGAAACCAAAAACTAGCCCCGTCCACTTTCCCTATAGGGTGTACAATACTTTTTATTACCCCGCACAAGGCGGACACCTCCATAGGGCGAACACGGGACAGCAGAATCCTGTCCCGAAAGAGTAACTCTCCTACACGCTATATTGCAGTTTTCCAACGCCACAACGACGTCCACTGAAACGGCGGAATTCACCCAAAAGGACACAGGCATCATACTGTACACATCGAGTCGTCAACAGCACTCGTCCTTTGGTTCTACATCCACAAGCTGTTCCTTGCACTTCTTGTCCACATGCACAGCATCACCACTTCATCAGACTAGGCACCCTCATACAGACCCCGGCGGCCAGACTGTCTTTAAAGATAAGTCTCCGAGCTGATTATTCCAGACGAAGGCAACACAGCAGTGCGCTGCTCATTAAGTCACCTAGGAGGCGCCCACGGACTGGCTTTGTCAGCATGTCCACGCGGACAATGCTCCCTTTGTGAAGCCAAACCCGTGACGTCAGCTAGCAAGGACCCGCTCCTAATTGAAACTGTGCTCGGGTCGGTGGATGTGGGCATGCGGCGTGGCCAAGTTTGAAATTACCGTCTGCTGGTGCTCACCGCCCTTACAAAGCCTCCGCATCACACTGTCTAATGCTGCGTGACTTTCATTTTCCTGTCGGTTGGAGAAAGCGCAAAAGCCGCTGATTAAACCGCGCCAGACCCGACACGCGACCCTAGGGGACTGCCCACCATGTCACAGCTTGTGTTTCACGTGCAACCGCCCCCCCCCCCCCCCCCCACATGATGACTCCACGTTACTATCAAGAGAGGACTTCAATCCGGCACCGTTGACGGGGGGAAAAAACCCAAACGCGTCTGTCGGAACAATGAGGTTCAACGACCTCCACAATGAAGTCTGCAGACAATCAGGGCCAGTGTCCGCCACACACACACGTGGTAAGTATTTAGACAGTGTGGATATAATATTACGTGTTAACACTATATTCACCACATCCAACTTTAGCAACCCTCCCAAGGAGTCTGTGATTCACACAAAACCACAAGAAACGGTATTTGGTTTTAAACACACACACACACACACACACACACACACACACACACACACACACACACACACACACACACACACACACACAAAGCAGAGATCGATGAGTAAAATCCTACGACATTTTATCTCGAGCGCAACATAGGTGCAAACGATTCTTATGCTACAGTATTTGCGCGTCCTTTCCTGGCTAACGGCCGTCAACCTTTGGAAACATTCACACAAAACCGATAAACATTATAGACCAGGAGACATACAGATCAAGACGTCTGCCCTCAGCCAGGCAACCAGGCAGACCCGAGCTACAGCTGATCGATCTCTTGCCAAACGTTTAGCGAATAAAATGTGCCTGTGAGTGTTGTGTGAATGTGCGATAAGTAGACGTGTCTTCAAGAACTGTGCTGTATAAATGTGATTTTAACATTCACTATTATTATTATTATTATTCGCAACAGTTCAACCCTCACATTTCAAGATTACCACGCTTCACAAAGGCCAACTTATGTTTTGTAACACTTTTGCTTGTGAGTTCGAAATAGTCCGTCTTAATGGTTAGTAGAGCTTTGAATGCAATACACTGCCGTCTGCAGGCGGTGCGAGCCCACATTCAAATTTCACTACTCAGTGGCTGCCCGCAACACTCGCTGACTCCCAGGTATTCACGTCGCCTGAAGCCTCCTGCTGGTTCCATGCCAGACTGTAAGCTACGGTAGTGTAAGTGGTACGATGGTAGACACTGACCAAAAAGCTCTCAGTGAGCTGTGCGCACGGAATCATAGGAACCTTAGTTCCTTTGCTATGTGCAGACTTACGTAAAACACGAGTGCTCGCTCCTGAAAACGTCAGCATCAGACAGCAGCTGCTGCTCTGTCGTAAGGCTTCACCGGACGCTGACGACTGTCTGACTTGTCAAAGCGAGGCTCCTCTGACGTCATGCGCACTGATTCACTCACGTGCCGCACAAAAACAGCGGAAATAGAAAAGCTGACCTGTCTGTACTCCCTGAAATCAGCAAAACCTCCCCAGTCTGTCTTCAGCTGTGTGCTATCTGGCCTGCGCCACTGGGACCACGTGACTCGCTACCGGCATGTTGACGACTGCTCGGTGCGACTGAGCTGCCCGAGGCACGAACGGCGATATAGTATCACGGAGATGATGACGTCATTTAACCAATCGAATTACCCGTCTTGGGAGTCCCCCTTCGCCGGATTGATATCTATGTACTGCGGCTGATGCCAGAAGCCGTCTGGCCTTTTGTCAGTCCACAGATTTTCCAATACACATCAGTGCGGGCTAAAATCTGCTCTAGACGTTGCGTCATCAGTTATGGGAGACAATGCGCAAACACACAACAACAGCGTTCCGAATTCCTATCTATGTACGGCTGGGACGATTGCCTACTTCTGCAAGATACCAAAATAGGTCATTTTTCAACATATGAAAAGGGAAAACTGACATAACCCCAAATTTGGCCAGACTGATATCGAGACATCCACACAAACATTAAGTGTGCCCGCTAAAAATCCCACGTCCATCTTTCGAAGAAGATTATGCTACGGCCGACGGCGTACAAAATGGATATAATTTATTGTCACACGCACAAGAGTGAATAACAGGGTAGAGGTTTGCACCTAAGTAGCGCTTAGCAGCAGCAAGCTTTCACTGCTTCGTCCTTGAGCCCTGCGGCGCCTTCAGAAGAGGCAGAAATGTGCGAAGAGAAATTCCCAAACACATCATACCATACAATACGATTACTGGTCTCAAGACAAAGTCTCTCTGTCGTTGTTCTCTCCGATCACATGACTGACAATAATTTCGAGAGAAGACTCCATTAGGTGTCCACCCTGGTCCATGTCACAAGCACAACTTCCTCCTCTCTAAAGGCAAATGGAAAAGGGCTTAAGCTCCTAACATATCCATGGCTCGTAGGTCCTTCTTCCAGATGAAGGTCGCTCTATAGGGTGCCTTTCTCCTTGATGCGGAAGAATGGCCTAAGCGCCACCGATTTGTAAGGCGCTCATGTCCTTTTTCCAGATCACGACAGCAGCTGTTTTTCCCTTGTGTTCGTCACCTGTAGTTGTCGTCTTCCCCAACAAAGCCGCCCACACTCAGTTCTATGCTAGATGGTCTGACACCTGATGACACTGCTTGTCAACTTGGACCCGAGTCTCAGACGGCAGACATGTTATTCTGGCTTCCTACATCCTCTCTTCCCGGGACCCGGATGATGACGTAACGGAACACGGCCTTGACACGACTGACTCCACAATGCAGGGACAATGTAGCATTTCAAATATCGTCTTACAACACAACATTTGAACGTGCAGATTTTCAGTCAGAAATTCAAGTTCAAGTTTCGAGTTGCTGCGACAGATTTGGAAATTAAAGATCTGACTCAAACTCTGGGCCCGTAAGTAAAAGTCGACGTTAATTTAACCTACAGCTACGGGCCTAACCCACACTTGGACAAAAGAAACCCAAAACTAAAATTAAATTTTAAAAAAAGGAAGCGAAAAAAGGAAGAAAAAAATCCTTCGATAACGGCCCAGGCACCTTGCTGAAATGGGCCCGCTTCCTGATTTAAAACGAAAAACAACAGAAAATTTCATCCTAGAGCTAGTTTAGTTCGAGGTTAGACTCTAACCCGGTGCTAAAAGCCCTAACCTCGACTATTACATACGGGCCCTGAATAAAACTCTCGATATATCGCGTTCTATAAGACGATAATTGAAATGTCACAGTAACCAGAGATTCTCCGCGGCCAAGGGGGCTATTCTTGTAAATTTCTCGAATCACATCCACTACGTTATCTAAAGCTTGGGCGTATGCAGAGGCGGTGGCGACATACAGCGGCAGCAGACGGGAGACAAGCCTGGAGAAGACAGCGGTTACTGGACCTAACATCCCGACGGGAACACGACGGAAACGTGCGTCTGTGAGAGCCAGCAGCGGACACCTCCATGGTTTTAATTTGCGTGGGTGTTCCGCATGGCCTCCATCCCGTTAGTACACACCCACATAACGTGTCAGTACGGAAAGGTGACCACTGACTTTTAGACAATTTCTGGCCTCCAACAGAGCCCTTCACTCCTCCCCCCCCCCCCCCAACCCGTACACACCCACATAATGTTTTTTTTAGACTGTGTGTGTGTGTGTGCGTGCGTGCGTGTGTGTGTGTGTGTGTGCTGTTGATGCATTTTGTTTATTTGTTAGTGTTGGAAGGACAGATAGTAGTAGCAGAGACCTGTGCGTCTATTATCTCATCCTTGAAAAATAAAGTTTCAGTCCGTCAATATCTCCCCCCCCCCCCCCCCCTCGCGTTCCTTTCTTGTTAAAAAAAAATGTTCATTGCATATATCTCTCTCTCTCTCACACACACACACACACACACACACACACACACACACACACACACACACACACACACGCACGCACGCACGCACGCACGCACGCACGCACGCACGCACGCACGCACGCACGCACGCACGCACGCGCGCACGCAAACACACACATACACACACACACAAAATGCAACCCCACCCCCACCCCCTTCCACACCCACACACTCACAAGCTACAATACTAACCTTGCCCTCTATTTCAGGCAGTGGGGAAGGAGAGCGTCCCGACTCCCCGGGGATAACGGCGAGGGGTGGCTCGGTACGGGGCCGGGACTGCTCAGTCCAGGCAGCTGCCGGAGACTGGATCCGCTGCTGGAGAGAGCGGGAGATGGTGCCTGCACCCGGGGACGCTACGATCTTGGATGTGGCGTGGAAGTAGTTCTGAGTATCTGGAAACATACAAACACACACACACACTGGTTAGTCTTGGTGCAGGAAGGTGGTTAGGTTGGGCGTTTTCAGTTTTAAAAAAAAAATCTTTTTATACACCTCGAAGGTGATTTCAGAGTCGGGGCATTGGGAAAAGTCTGTACAAATGTTGGTTGTTAGTCAGACACGAGCGCGGTGGGTGTTTCAAAGTTACCGTCTTTTGTTCAAGACGGTGATTTCAAGGACATGGGCAATGGGAAAGCCTGTACAAATTCGGTTCTCTCAGGGTTCGAACCTTTGACCTTCCGATCCCAAATCCGCAGCTCAACCGGATGAGCCAATCGACTCTGCCTCTTTGTACAGAAAGGAATATACTCCCTACTGGGACAAACAAACAATATACTCCCTACTGGGACAAACAAACAAGCTCAAGTCTGCCTCTTTGTACAGAAAGGAATATACTCCCTACTGGGACAAACAAACAATATACTCCCTACTGGGACAAACAAACAATATACTCCCTACTGGGACAAACAAACAATATACTCCCTACTGGGACAAACAAACAATATACTCCCTACTGGGACAAACAAACAAGCTCAAGTCAAGTCAAGTCAAGTTAAGTTTATTTTTTCAACCCTCTGGGAGGGTACAGGAAAACAAAAATAAAACAAAAACAGAAAAAAAACAAGCAAAGAAAAAACACCCAACAACAGGAAAACACACACACACACACACACACACACACACACACACACACACACACACACACACACACACACACACACACAGCGACCAACGCAAAATAAACACTAGAATACACAACAACAAAACAAACAAAAACATGCAACAAAGGCAAACAATAGCATAGATAAAGGAAAACAGACAATGGTAAGACGGCAAAAACTTGCCACTGTTTCCACTATATATCGTTCCATGCCAATGAAATTAAAAATAAGATCTTATTCATAACAAAGATTTTTTTTCTGCTCAGTCAAGCAATCAGACAAACAAAACGTTCTCCAATACATGAGAGCAATATCCAGAAGGGATCCCATTCCAGAGCCTCTGGAAATCAATCGTCGCTAAGTGAATCCTAGAACAGCAGCTGCACATGTCGACATACTGACACAAAAGGAACAATCTGGAATGCCCATGGCCGAGACAATCACAATCAAGTTTCACTTTGTCTGGAAACAGTTTTTGACTTCATTGTAAAACGCAGTAACGCAGAACCCAAAAGGAACAAAAGAAAAAAATTCGTAAACAGAGTTTAGGGGGAGCGGAAATCTAGAATTACCGTGGCGGTAATAATACAGATGAGAGAGAGAGAGAGGGTGGGGTGGGAGGGTGGATGGGTGTTTGGGGGTTTAACGTCCTTTTCCACCACATAGGGTGATGAGAGAGAGAGAGAGAGATGATGATGATGATGATGATGAAACTTTTTTTTTTTTATATTCAGGATACAGCATTTAGGCATTACTGCCTATCTTACATGCTGTCCTGCTATTCTACATTAAAGGATGCTGAAAACAACATCAAAACAAACAAACACTAACTGAAAAAGTAGGAAAGTATAAACTAACGAAGGGATATAAACGGAAGAGAAATACACACGATAACCAAATCAAAACATACATGGCAGAGAGAGAGAGAGAGAGGGGAAATGAAACTGTATTTTACGCAGATAGAAGATTAGGTACTCAGTCCTGTGTTTGGTCTTAGCCTTGCTAGACAGAGTGTAGGGATAAAGTGCAGGTGCCCTAGTTTTACAGGTAAAGCCAAATATCGCCGCTGTCCACAGCGGACAGAATGCCGGCAGCAGTTTTACCCATCGAGGCATCATGACGACAGAATCGCCAACACACACAGACAGACACGGCATCGCAAACAAACGCTTATTACACATATCCCCGAGAGGACTATGCTGCAAGGCTGTCGTGATCTGCCTCCCATCAACACGTCTAGACAATGCGACCTGGCCGTCGTCAGGCAAGCGCGGACAACTTCGGAGCCTGTCTGAAATGGGTGGTCAGTGTACCGGGTAGAAGTGCCAGGAAATAATGTAGCTAGACAGCTCCCTATCTTTTCCGAGGGACGGCAGTCAAAACACATGAGAAAACCAAGCTCGAACACGCGAAGAGGAGACTTTTTTTTTCCCCCGTAAAGTCTTAAGACGTGTGACAGGCGTGCAACAGCGTGTAGAAAACTGTTAATCGAATGTGCTTCGAGCTTCATCTGTGTATCAGAATCAGTCACTTGGGACACAATACAGCATCGGAAATCATTGTGGTGACTCTGGCTGGCGTGTATGTTCTGTTAGAAGTGTACCGCGTACGGATCACACGACGTTATTTGGCTGCGGATCGAGAACCAGCTACACGGCGCTGGTTGGTGACTATCCGGTTCTCCGGGTACTCCAGCTTCCTCCCCCCTCTGACTAGTGGCTTAGTAGGTCGCGTCTGAATGGTAAGTGCGCTCTAGAACGGCTGTCATCGCTGTCGCGGTAAAGCATGGGTTCGACCCTGAAGTCGAGCTGCGATATGCAATTCCGAGTTTTCCTGGTTACCGGGCTGCCTCATCGTGGGTTTCTATCCGGGTCCTCCGACTTTCCTCCCCAGCATACAGGGTCGGTTGGTGGTCTAGTGGCTAAGACTTAGTCACCAATGCGAGAGGTCAGGTTCGAGTCCCACTCGGGGGGAAGAATTTTTCTTTCTCGTATGTGGCACCGTTCATTCGGGCCGATCGTCGGGGGTTCTCTCCGGGTACTCCGGCTTCCTCCTCCTCTGCTTTGAAAATGTTCAGCCCACACACACACAAATTTTTTTTTTAAAAATGCAATTCTAAAATTCAGAAACTTTAATTGCTGAGCTGGCCCTTCGCACCACGTGGTTGTAATGTGTTCATGTAAAGTGTGTGAGAGAATGCGTGTGGTTCGCGTGAGCGTGCGTGTTGGGTTTAGCTCGCGGCGCTTTGAGCCAAATATTTGGGATAAAGCGCAGATATTAGTTCGCTTATTATTACTATTCTTAAAATAGGAAAATAGGTGGGTGTATGTCGCTGCGCCGCGGCGATGCGCTCGCCCCAGGGAAAGCAACTCGCAATTCAAGAAAAACATAATTAGTTACTTCATGAAAAAAAAAAAAGCATGATTATGCCAGCAGTGACACGACTTGCCTAACTAGTCTGTTGGTAATACAGCATGTACGGTAATGCGGGCTTCTGTTTCCCGCCAAATCAGCCTTGACCTTGGGGGCCACACACGGACCTGAAAATAACTGACAAGAAATGATGACGATGTAAATCATCCCCCCGAAGCAGGGACATCGATTATTGGACTACCGCTAAGCCCGACGGGAACCGGAAGATGGATGTGAGCATGCGCAGTGTTGATTCTGCCGAGTCGTGATGGATGTGCGGCGAAGTGTAATTGGTTTCAATTGCCCTCGCTGTTCCGTGATTAACATTTTATTTTCGATTCGCTGAAACAAGTTGTTTTTAAAGAGTGTTATATATAGGAATTGATGCTCACAAGAGATTCAGGGAAACTGACGTAAGGTTCAAGCGTAACCTGCAGACATTTCTTGCTTTAAAAAGAAGAGTGAATCGAATTCTAACTAACTTAAAGGCCCATATTCCGATAATTTGTGCACACAAACTGTTCTGCGCTTTTTATCTCTAACACTGTACCACTTATACACCTGCACAATGACAGCAACCCACAGGATGGCACTGACCCAGCAGAAGGCTTCACGCGACGCTAAAATCGAGAAGTCAGCTAAGTCTTGCAGTCAACTGCTAAATAGAAGAGCTTCGGGCCGTTTGAATTTTTTGCTTGCACAGCTCGCAGATGGCAGTGTATTGCACTCAAAGCTCTTTCAATTTCAGCGTACATGCACACTCTTAGGCGCAACTGTTGTACAACATACGTTTGGTTTCTGTGAAGCATGGTGAGATATGCGCGTTTCACATATCAAGCAGTAACCTGCCGCGGCAACAACAAAGTCATACTTCTGGTCTGTAATCGTGTAAATAAAACATCTGCGTCGTAACTGTCCACACTAACGACCCCGTGCACGAAACGGATCAGCAAGGACTTTTCCAAGCCTAACGCAACTGACTGCCGAGTTGGTTGGTCGGTTAGGGCTTGACGCCGCGCAACTAATTGCCGAGTAGCCAAGCCAAACGTGCAGAAGCAACAAAGTGAGTTGCCAGCAGAGAAGTGGAGAGAGAGGGAGTGAGAGAGACTTTGATGCTTTACTGATTTAACAACGGTATAAGATGTTGGTTACAATAACCATTTTTCAAACTTGCCGTTGAACACTAAACTACATACGACATCATGGTAGTACAAAAGCACAGAGTATTAAGCACACGGAAAAGCAAACCAAAAGTAACAACAACAACAACAACAACAACAACAAGTACACACACAAACGAACAAAAGGATAGGACAGGGCTAAGAGATACGCAGGCAATCAAGCTATCATGTACACAATCAATGATAAAACAAAAATCTGCAACAGTCTGTAAGAGAGGGAGAGAGAGGGGGGGGGTGGGTGTATGAGGGTTTAACGTCCTTTTCCATCTCATATTGGTGATACCAAAGACGGGACCACGAGAAAAAAGGCCGGCACACATATCTGGCCCCAGCCGGGAGTCAAACTCACGACCAGAGAGAGAGAGAGAGAGAGAGAGAGTTTGCGCAAGCCACAAAGACTAATTCGCGGCTAAGTGTGTCTGCACTACGTGAAAAAAAAACAAAAATGTAACGTTGGGCAACTGATGCAAACTGATCTACGTGGCAATATAAACCTAGGACATGCAGGAGACGCTGCACCTTCATGCTAATTTGAGAGAGAGAGAGAGAGAGAGAGAGAGAGAGAGAGAGAGAGAGTTTGCGCAAGCCACAAAGACTAATTCGCGGCTAAGCGTGTCTGCACTACGTGAAAAAAACAAAAATATAACGTTGGGCTACTGATGCAAACTGATCTACGTGGCAATATAAACCTAGGACATGCAGGAGACGCTGCACCTTCATGTTAATTTAAGAGAGAGAGAGAGAGAGAATGACAATGACAAACTTTTTATTCAGTAGGCTCAAAGCCCATAACTGAAGACACACACTTGAAGGCGCACACGTGCAGCCACCGGCAGAGCAGACTGAGCTGAAACGTAAAATTAGTGGAGAGAGAGAGAGAGAGAGAGAGAGAGAGAGAGAAACTCTAGCCCTAGCCCTTGTGAGGTGCCGGGTAACGGTCTAGTGACGGCTGGCGTCGTAACTCCACTCTCTCTGTTGACCCAGGACGGTCTGCTGCACGTTCTTCAGTTTCTCGGCACCACGGCTCCGGAATTACCCCTCGGTCAACATCGCTGCCGCTCGGCAAACATCGCCGCCACTTCGGCAAACATCGCCACTTGGCCGCTCCACTCGGACACTCCAACACCACACGGGCACTTGTTGGGAGAGAAGTGTTTCCTGGCTTTCTGGCTACAGTTGGTATTAATGCAGTCTTCAAATAATTACGCCTTACCGCAGGACTGCGAAAAGCAGAAGGTGAACGCAGCACACGCTCTTGACGCGGTTGGTGTTATAGCAACAAAGCCTACTTCAATCTAAATTTAGTAAGTGTGTCCACACTCCTACAGAAACTACGATTAGCCGTAACAGGCACTCGGCTTGTACTGTAAATTAGGCCCAACCGATCTTTAGTACCAGAGCTAAGTCCCTCTTCTCACCCGCTCCATCCACAGCCCAGAAAGTTCAGAAAGTAAGATTCACGTCCGTTGAGGCGTACTTCCGTGGCTTGCTACTAAGCAATGTGCTACTGTTTAATGGCAAAACACACTAAGTCCACACCGTCATTGTCCTCATATGACGTCAATGGACTTTCTGTGGTTTTGCCATTGCACGGCAGCTTGGTTTCCATACGGCTCAGTGTGCGCATGCGTCCCGCAGGCCCACTACCACCACCACCACCCTTCTGGGTGTCACAGTCACTGAAGGGGAGCAACTTTCCGTTGTAAACAACATTTTCCAATAACTCACAATAAAAACACCTCCTGCTACTCACTGCCTGCAAACAACCAGCACTTGCAATTCATAATACTGGCTTCCAGACCTTTTCTACCGGTGAGCACCCGATGATGTAGCACCCAATATTGGCTCTAGGCGGTTTCGACGAGAGGGAAATATCCGACGTTTTCTGGGCGTCTTGGGATCAGTTAGTGCTGTGTGCACTCCGTGGTTGTTTGGATAATATACATTATAACATATACTTAGGCCGCCATACGTCTGCGAATGCTCTGGGTGATTGTTTGGGATATATATGTATATAGACAAAATATCCGTTTGTGTCTTTACTGGGCGATTGTTTTAGACATATACCGCCAAATTATATGTTTGTGTGATTGTTTGGGATATATGTATATAGACAAAATATCCGTTTGTGTCTTCACTGGGCGATTGTTTTAGACTCATATACCGACAAATTATATGTTTGTGTTTGCACTTTTGGGGGGGGGTTCTTCTTGTTTGTTTGTTGTTGTTGTTTTGGGTTTTTTTTCCTCGCCTGTACGAAATGGCCTAGGCGAACTTTCTGCACAGAGAACCACTGTACACAAAAATCTCTCAGTTACGCCAGGAAGCAAGCCAAGTGCACGATCTGGCTATCAACAGAGAGTGGCTCCCCTTTCCTGCGCTGTCTTGCACATGCAAATGAAAGTTGACACATATCTTCATTCTCGGATTAAATGTTTGGCATGCACGAAACGTTTTCCTGCCAGTCTCGTGAAATCACTCCATGCCAACCGTGTCCATGTCCCGTCGTCTGGTTAGCATCCTGTTCTATTGTATGCTGTTCTTGGTCCAAAATGCCGAAGCCGGCGGAATCTTTCTTGGCACTGACTAGCTGAGAGTCGGTTGAGTTGCTCAAGGGAAAAAACCAAGAGAGACATACCAGGAAAGGCGCGTTCGGAATCTGGCTTACCACTTACAAGATATAATTACGCAACAGTGGTCGGAACACACAGGTACCGTGACAGCACACAATCTGAATATCCAGATCAACAGCAGCTCCTCCTCCCGCCCCCCCCCCCCACCCCAACCACAACACACACACTAATGAAACGCAAGACGAATGATGAATGGTATTTACAGTTTGTGATGTGTCGGGCATCCCTCGTTCCTTTCCCATACTGCCGGACTTGTGAAACACTCAGTCGAAACCTGTTCCTGTTAATGGGGTGTAGATGGTTTCCAAGACCACGAGCACCAAAAGAGTAGATGGAGAAACCAGCCAACGACTGACCTGTTACCGCTGATCCGTACAGCGTAAGGTGATCACAAACCAATTATTCAGGGAATATACTGCCGGATAGTCGGCCGGAAATGCAGCATTAATGTACGCTGGAACATCTGCCAAACGGATCTGGTATGCTCTTTGCCGCTAGACGCCTCGTTTGAGAGAGAGAGAGAGAGAGAGCGCCGGAGAGAGATCAGGTGGCCTGGTTGCGTCAAACGCAGGTAAAGTGATCATGTGATCCCCCTCGCTTTTCCCCCCACACCCACCCCCCTCTCTCTTCTTCCTCTCTCTCCCTTCGTTCACCCCCTCCCTTCCGTCCTGCCCTGTACCGCGTTCCCCCCTCTGACGTAATTGCCGGCTGTGCTGCACAGATAATCGTGCGTTTTGCTCTAAGCAAATAAATTCCTAATACGCCGAGTCCCTGATACAAAAGCGATAACAGACTTCAAGTGCACGCAAAAACTGAAGCTGTCTGAAAGGGATCAGCAAGTCGGCAGACACGGAATTGACACCATGATGCACCCGACGCACGAGAAATGTGCAGTTCGTGGCCATAACCTACGTAGTGAAAAGGGAGAAATAGATCAGTACAGCACAAAAATGTAAAACGCCTGATAGTGTGTCAGCCAGTCTACAGCCTACAAGGTATTGACTGTATCGTGAACCTGATACAGTTCGTGGCTATAACCTACGTCAGTAATGAACTGCACAAGACGATCAGAGCAAAGCTGTGAAACTCCGCTGCAAACTCACGTTCGTGGTCATCATGTGCGTCTGCGTCACTCAACTCGGAATCCTCTTCGTGAAGTAGCAGAGCAAGAATGTGTGTGTGTGTGTGTGTGTGTGTGTGTGTGTGTTGATGGGGGTGGGGGGGGTAGTGGTGGTGGTGGTGAGAATGACGTAATGTTGCCCTGGATCAACGCTGTCGCCCACCTCTCAGGTCTCCACCCACTAAAGTGAAACCTGACAACATTCCCTCAACAGCTGAGTGTTTGGCAGCTAGCTAGCTGATCGAGCCACGGGGTTTACCCAAGATGACAGTGAGGTTATTTCACCCTGGTGCTACACATCACATCAAAGTTTTAACAACGTTAACTGTCATGTAAAACCAGAAATATGTTTGACATATGAGCTTGCACAAGTCTGTGCTTTTAAGCAGCGTTGTAAGTAGTTTTCTGGTTTATATATGACTTTTTTTTTTCTTTTACACAGACAAACTTAAATCTATTAACAGCACCGAGTTTTTCCACTATCAAGTGTGAGTACCACCGGACTCGACCGAAAAACCTCGTTGAACTCCGTTTTGTTCGGGTGAAGAGTGGGTGGGTGTTTAGGCGTTTAACGTCCTTTTCCCTCACGTGTAGGTGACATCAAAGACGGGGCAACGAGAAAAAGGCCAGCAAACATATAGTTTGGCTGAAAGAAAGGGAGCGTTCATCACCAGAAATCGAATTTCACGAACTCATTCCAATAATGTAAAACCTGTGACGCAGGCATATAGTCATGTTATATGTTATTTCGATCATATGGCTTTAACTCACAGGAATCGCTATCAAAACGTTTGAATCGGAGTAGCAGCAGCAAAACATCCGCCATACTGACTACCCCTCCGGACTGATGGCTGATCACCGTCGTGCAGTGTGAAGACGGAAGCCATATACATAAAGCGAAAGTGGCGCCGGTCTTCGAGTTTGATGAATGAAAGGTCTGTAACTCCACGCATGTATAGGCGTCGCTGAACTTCGCTGCTGATGACCGAGACGGCGAGAGGGGCAGCAGACCTCAGCCCTTGGAGTGATCAAACAGCGCACACATCACTTCTACAGCGTACAAAATGTCCCGTATGTCACGTTCACTGCCTGATTTAGCTGCCAGCAATCATCATAAACCTCTGCGAGATCTGATGACTGCATGTCTGATAATTAACACTCAGGCGTCAATTCCGCCTCGGCGAAGGTGGTAAAGTCTTTCAAAACACAGGGACACTATCCTTGTAGTTAATGTTAAAAATTGCTCTTGTCTTCAGTGTTGTTATTGCGGCTGTGTGTGTGTGTGTGTGTGTGTGTGTGTGTGTGTGTGTGTGTGTCTGTCTGTCTGTCTGTCTGTGTTTGAGAGAGAGAGAGAGAGAGAGAGAGAGATCAACCAATCAGTTTGAAACATGCAGTCAAGAAGGAACCAAGTCTGTAAGACAAAACACACCGGTAGTCAACCCGATATGGTCCCTATATTTCGAGCAGAGAGTAGCAAACAACACGCCGTAGTGTCGTTCATCTCGTGAGTAGGAAAGAGCGGATAGTGCCCAGCCTTGTGATGGGGTATTTCAGTCGGGGCCCGGAAGGTTGTGGTGGTCACAGCAGTTAGTCGGGTGATTCATTAGTGCTGTGACGCTCTTCTACAAGGCGCCGCCGGGCACTCACCATCGGCCTGTCTGCCCCCCCTCCCCCCTTCATTGTACACACATAGTCGTGGGCAGCACTGGAAGTCAGGACCGTTCCTGAACCGTGAGGCGAGCACCACACACATTTTGAACCGCACATGGGGATTCCCTGATCTTCCCAACGCATTTTTTTTTTTTTTGCTTGTGTAGTACTGCAGATTTTATTCGAACTTAAACTTTAATTTTCAAATGAGACGGTGCGCCAACTGTCTTCAATGCACGTGGTTGGGATAGGGTTAAAGGCGCATCTTCCGATATGTCGAATAATCTAGCCTAACGAATCGTTCTGAACTTTTCTGATATTGCCTAACATAGTACCACTTACACGTCTACAGTTACAGTCTAAGAAAGGCTGGCACTACGCCAATAGAAGACTACAGGCAAAGCCGAAAAAAACGACTCGTCTGTCACAGTTTTGCTGTCACGAGCTGACTGGAAAAACTTCGGCTCGTTTGAATTTTTGCTTCGTGTCCATCGTCCCCTTGTTTTATTGGAGAATTACACCATCTGTACTATGGGTTTCTGATGCTAGGTTTTCTATCATCACACTTTCCGTCAGTTGTAATCCTAGAAAGGTTCGGGTTCTGAGAACGAACACGACACAGACGCTGGCGGCATGCAGTTCAGCCCGGTCGTCGTCCTCGTTCCTGGAAACAATCTTGTTGCGGTGGACGGAGTAGGATTAATGTTCAGCCTGACACCTCTGTGCTTCCTCCAGCTGAGAGGGGTGAACGCCCTGCCACAAACCCAAACAAACACCTAGCTACATGCCGTCCATCTTTTATTCTTTTTTTTTTTACCGCCTGCAGACTAGCATGGACACTGAGAAGGTTACAGAACCTCTCGTGTCTGCAACCGCTCAGAAAAAGGTGAGACTAGCTTGACTGATAAGACTAAACGATTAGTTCGAGACGCATAAGCGCAGACAATGGCGAGTCTACGGTTATTTCAGGGCTATACCTCTTAAAAGCCCATGCAAAAATCGCATTCTTACTTGAAATCTTGAGATCACTGACTAGAAGCCACTTGAAGCCACTATTACGTAAACTCCCAAATACCAAGCTCCGCCCACCCTAAAGCTGGCTCTGAACTCGGCACTGCGGAGCGCCACAGTGCAGTCCACAGTTGTGATCAGTTTGGGGGTTTCCGCCGCTGTGGCGTCATCACAGCAATCTGGATTTCACACAGCCACAACTGTGACTGTGGTTTCCACAACAGATTCTGACTGGCTGTGCGGATACATCACGCAGCGCGCAAACATGGCGGACAGTGCATCTTCAATGTTTGTCACCGAGCACAGCTGTGTTCAGTTTTGTAGTTAGTAGACACACCGAGCGCAACGACTGTGATGTGCACATGTGACGGTGTTTCGCGCGCTGTGCCCAGTTAAGAGCAGGCTTAAGACTAGTCCAATGTCTTTTCATGCATCAGACCCCGGTACCTTGCCCGTCCGTGTGTGAGGGGCTGCACAGTGAACTGCACTGGCGGTATCGGACAGTAATTGGTGGCACGCGAACCGCGCACATTAATGACGTTAATTACGCCCCTTCGTCATGAGCTCATTGGCTGACAGACGTGTTCCGTGCTTCCATGGCAGGCAGTTCATACTGACGGAAGCTTCGCTGATGCACCCTGCTTCTGATGCCTATACCCCACTCTCTCTCTCTCTCTCTCTCTCTCGTGTGCATGTACTGTGTGCGGTCCAATTTTTACTTTGCTTTTCTTTCTTCCTGAATTTACCCCAGCTTGTACTGTGACTACGGATATGCGGTCAGTGTGTGCGTGCGCGCGTGACGCCATCCACTCAAACCGGCTTTGTCACCCTCTCTGTTTTTAGATCTACACAAGGGAATACAGTACAACATTAGCAGGACACGGGGTGTAAAGTTCAACCATATATATGTCGTGCCACACGCGTAATTATCGGGTTTGCTCACACTGACTCCGACAAGGTCAACATGCAACCGGCTTCCGGTACCTACCCAGAATGCACTGGGAATTATGCAAATGACTCATTACGGCACCGAGCTCTCTTCTGCCTACAGATAATTTAGCAGCATGCCTCTGCCGACAGCAGTGAATCTGAAGTCCATCTTCTCTGTAGTAACACGAACCAGATGGACGAAACATATCAATGGCCGGGAACCTGGACAAAAAAGACGAAAACTGTTTTGCGTCGGCTGATTCTTTAAACATTCTTCACGTTTCCATCACATAGGATTGATACTACAGACTCAGTGACGGGACGAGGAAAACGGTTTCGGCTTTCAGCCGGGACTGGAACCCACTCAGCACTGAAAATCCAATGTTGTACTTGCTTTCTCGATGCCCACTGTGTCTTTACGTCCGGCGTCCTTCAAAAATGGCTTCACACCAGAGCATGTGTTAGCAAATGTTTCCGAGAGTGGCCGGGTGGATGGTTGCTTGTTTCGGAGTTTAACGTCCTTGTCCAACACGCACGGATGGTATCAAAGACGGGGTAACGAGAAAAAGGCCAGCACAAATATCTGCCCCAGCCAGGGCGGGTGGGTGGGTGTTTGTGAGTTTAACGTCCTTTTCCACCACGTAAGGGTGATATCAAAGACGGGGCAACGAGGAAAAGGCTGGTACAAATATTGGGCTCCAGGCGGGATTCGAACTCACGACCCGAGCACTGAGAGTCCAACGCCGGCTCTACCTACCATTCGGCTATCCCTGCCGGGACTCGAACTCACGACAAGAGCTTTCAAAGTCCATCGCTATTCCATGTGGCTATCCTCACTCATTTTGCTTTCAGAGTGCTTGATAGAGCTGCAGGCCCGTTCAGCACCTTGACACCTCTCAAACAATTCGAGCATGAATGCGTGAAGTCAAGCTTCCCTTTTCGCACTGAAGAAGATGGGAGCTAGCTGGATGCTGGCGTGTGAAAATGGAGGGGAGGATGGAGCGAACAGGATGCTCCCTAACCCCACATTTTCCACGTACTGAGTCAGGCAAGGCAGGTCCGACTCCCACAGTGAAGTTAATTCCGCTTTAGAACCGTTCCAGCTGAGCTCTCTGGGAACCTGGCGCAATAGGCAGTGAAATTTAATGTCCATAAATCCTGCGCAATGTGCATAAAATGGCGGGCGCTCTGGCGTCAGGTTGCACGTGTAATACGTGCTTGAGTGCTGTAAAGCATGATAACGCCGACGCATTTGGAAATTAGTAACGAAAATAGTATTTGAGTCTGATCTTTTGCATATTTTATACTTGATCCGTACGATAACGCATTCTTGTGAAGATTTTTGTGCTTATTTCGCTATTTACATGGAGAATGTAAATTTTTAGAGGTTGAGAGAGAGAGAGGGGGGGGGGGGAGGTGGGAAGAATGGTTTCGAACAGTCGGTGTGGGTGCCCGTGTCTGTTTTAAATTCTATTTATTATTGTTACTCGTGATCACTGTTGGCGTTATGTGTTTTGTAATGCCCAAATACAAATTTTCCGTTTAGGTCTGGGATCAATGAAATATAATAAACACACACACACACACACACACACACACACACACACACACACACACACACACACTCACTTTTTTTTTTTACCTAACCCTACCTAGCAGTTTACGAAAAGTGAAGTAAAGACAATGTTAGGCGTATTGGTGGTGGTGGGTTTTGGTAAGGATGGAGGTGGTGTGGTGATAACACAGTGAAGGAAACACAGAGGGAACATAGTCAAGGTACAAATCAATCCGTGATCTCAGGCACATTATCAAAAAGGCGGATATGTTTTGGATTACAGGAAAATCTCCTGTGATAACGCATAATCAATGTCTCGCGCCACCATTCATCGAAGACAGTGTAGCGTGACTCTTTAAGTCGTCAGCCGCTGTCGCTGTGGTTTTCCAGGGACAAATAAAGATTCTGTATTCTCTGTTGCGAACCTGGCCGCTAAAGCCCCCTGATTTTGCCGCCGATTACTCGGTCTGCCGTGCATCAAAGAAATGTGAACCGACCATCGATGCATGACAGACTACAAAAGCCCGCATGGCAGACTCTATCACAGCCGCGTTAGACCGGGCCCACAAATGTCCAGGCCAAAGGGGAATACTAAATGAAATCTGTACCGACAGCCAGCCTTGTCCAATGGGGCGTTTCCTCTCTCCCGGCACAGTCCCAGAACTGCCAATCACAGGCGGCGATACACCGGCATAACCGCATTTACATCTTGTCGCTGACTGCCACCCTGTAATAGCTTAAGGTCTGGACGGACATGAAGGGGATGCGAGGGAGTGTGGTCCGTGGGCAGACGTCCAAAGCAGCTCATCGGTCGTATGCATGACAAGACATCTTCTGAACTCTTCTATCAGTGGGGGACGGTATCGGGGTGGAGCTGGGGGATGGGGTACAACACGCCTCGCAGAATGCCAGGTCGTAATATGCAGATGAACTCCCCTTCACAAAATAATTCCTGGGCAATTCCGGCCTTATGCTGCACTGATCCTGGACACTTTACGCGTACGCTTAAGGAGCCCCAGATCATGCCACTAAATCCAGCTCGCAGCTAGAAGTACACCGTACGTAGTATTTGGTGCTGCCGAGTTCATCTCTTGTGCTACATCGGGTACAGTTTACAGCAGCCTCACTTTTGCGCGACAACGAGCTAAGCTAGAATCGTTTGCATCTCGACACACGCACAATGCTCAATGTCTTACGCCATCCATTCTCACGATTTCACTGACACACTGGCAAAAAACCCTGAACACACAAAGGAGGAAAATGTCACGACGAAGTGTACAATACAATACCACACAATACCACACAATACAATACAATACAATACAACCGTACCGCTTCAAATGTCTCTTTTACAACCGCAGTTCCATCTGGTGCACAGCAAGAAAAAACGATACAGGACAAGGGGAACATGTGGCAATGCCGGTGACTGCAAGGGGTCTCAAGGTTCAGACATGACGTGGGGACAAAACTGAAAGCAAGCTAATTAGTTCGGCGGGCGCCACCAGCAGGGTACGACTCAGAGGAAAGATGTAAGGCAGAAGTCGTCCCCGTCCCTATATGAATGCCGGGACAAAGTGGCATTTCAAACGGGGCGTCTTAGCACACACACACACAAAAACTAAAGACGCAGATTTTGCGTCATCAAGCTGAAGTTTTTATCTATGCAATTGTCCGCGTAAGGTAGCAAGCGTTTACTCAATGCTACCGACTGGCATTGCCAGTCATGCAAAAGGTAAAGAACTCTTCCCCACAGTCCACGTCCTGGAGGTTCTCCAGTGGATCAACAGGCGCCGATGGTCCAAGCATGACAAGAGACATAAAGCTTCGTTGGTTGTTTGCGGGTTTCACCTTTTTCACCACATTAGGGTAATACCAAAGGCGGGGCGACGGGGGAAATCCAACACCAAGTGCTGGCTACCGACCGGGATTCAAACTCACGACCTGAACATTGAAAGTCCAACGTTCTGGCAGCTCGGCTACCCTGGTTCCCCAGAAACGAAAACTTAGCCTGGTGAAGTATGCGAGATGACACAAAGAAGGCAGGGGCTGAAACAGTGACTGTCTGATGGCGGATGAGTGAGCGAGTTTTTAGGGCTTAAAGCCGTGCAAGCCACAAAGACTAATTCGCGGCTGAGTGTACCTGCACTACTTGAAAAAAAAAATGTAACCTTGGACAAAGGATGCAAACTGGTCTACGAAGCAGTATACTGATGGCGGCTGAGATTTGAGGTGCATGCTGAAGAATAAAGGCAAAATGACATACCCTGGAGTGGAGCTGGCAAACAAGACACGTTCGGGGTCGTTACTGGCTAAAGCTGTTCTGAAGCTGAGCTCAAAGATGTCGTGCAGAATGACGCACGCAATGTCTGTCTCCTTCTGCGGGTGCTTATGGTATTTCCGGGTGCGGCAGACTCGAGAACAACAACAACAAATAATTGTATCCGAGAAATAACAACTGTCAACTGAATTCGCCGCACTCTGTCTCTGCCTCGTTCTGTGTCTATGATATTTCCGGGTGCGGAAGTCAGAGAAGAAGTAAACTGATGACGACACTCAACTGAATTGACTGAATTCGAGTGGTCCACGTTAGCAGCGGATACCTCTGTGCTCGCGTATCTATCCACTTGTCTACTTCACCGCTACAGTACTAGTATTAGTACTGAGCGTGAGAACACGCAGCTTAGTTCGTGTAATCCGGTTTAGTGACTGTAACGTGAAAAAGTCGTGTTTCCTTCAGTCAAGCCACACATGTGGCACACAGACAAGCTGCCAACTACTCGGGTCATCGGCACTGTGTGAAGCGTCACCCATTTCCGTAGCGGTTAGAAACCTGCTAACACGCTGCGGCGGTGATAATGAGGACCGGCGCTGATTATCTGACAAAAACACTCGTATCTTGTGGTTGACAGAAGGAAGATTTGCGATTTGCACTTGTTGGTTTTTCCGCAAGGACATCCAATCCTAGTGATTAACACACAACGTACCAGCCACGGGAATTCCCCGTTCTTCCGTTTTCCTTCCCACCACATCTATCTTTTTACAATTTTTCCTTGTGTGAGATGTCACTTGAGTTTGCTTTCATTATTATTCAGAAAGGGTGTATGTGAACCGACAATGCTTCTACCGAACGCCCAGTCTTCTGTACTTGGGTTTGCTTAAGCTGGTTAGTTCATTAGTTAGTTAGTTAGTTAGTTAGTTAGTTAAGGCTTTACGCCGCGCAAGCAACAAAGACTAATTCGCGGCAAACGGGAGTCCCTTTCTGCCAGGCCCTTTAAAACATAAAAATTTCCACGCTAAAACAAGATGCAAATATGTTTTTAAAGTCTGTTGGGTTAATGAGAAATATCCTTCAAGACTTTAGAAACTCAGACTTTAGAAGCCTCAGAGGCTTGAGAGAGAGAGAGAGAGAGAGAGAGAGAGATATATATATATCACAGCACTATATTTTGTTAAAAACAAATTGACCTCTTTCAGGAAACTGAAGAACTGAAGATGCTTTCAGGGGGGACATCCCTGAACAGCATCTTCAGAGAATCCACACAGTAATGTTTGGCACGAATCTCAGTGAGATCCGTGAACGAGATTTAACAATGTTTCACAGTATATGGTTGGTGGCGAATAGGCACTTGGTATGAAATGAGTTAACATCGCAGGTCAATTTGTTGTTGTTGTTGTTGTTGTTGTTATTGTTGCAGCAGGGATTCAGCCAACTGTCTGAGATTTTACATCACGGAGTACGACTGAACAGCCAGCAGCAACTTAATCAGAGACTTCCGACCCACTCGATGCAAAGATTGAATGATTCAGTTCACAGTTCTCTGTGTTTGAAACCACAAGCACAGAACACACACACACACACACACACACACACACACACACACACACACACACACACACACACACACACACAGAATGATAGCCAACTTCGCGATGGCAATAATGCGAACACGTGCTCAAAGAAAAAGGAAATACCAATCACAGTAATGTTCAGTCCACAGAAAAAAATCAAAATAAATGCAATTCTTAATTCCGAAACTTGAATTGCTGAGTTGATCTTTCGTACCACGTGATTGTAACCTGTCGAGAGAATGCTCGAGAGCGTGCGTGTTGGGGTCCTTTCACGACGCTTTGACTTTGAGCCAAGCGATTTTGTAAAGCGCCTATTATCATCTATGATGATGATGATGACGGACAAGATTATCTGCGCAACTGCACCTGGCCGTGTGAGTGGGGTGGTCGTTTGAGGGAGGTGGCCATGTGAGGGAGGTGGCCATGTGAGGGAGGTGGCCATGTGAAGGAGGTGGCCATGTGAGGGAGGTGGCCATGTGAGGGAGGTGGCCATGTGAGGGAGGTGGCCATGTGAGGGAGGTGGCCATGTGAGGGAGGTGGCCATATGAGGGCGGTGGCCATGTGAAGGAGGTGGCCATGTGAGGGATGTGGCCATGTGAGGGAGGTGGCCATGTGAGGGAGGTGGCCATATGAGGGAGGTGGCCATGTGAGGGAGGTGGCCATGTGAGGGAGGTGGCCATATGAGGGCGGTGGCCATGTGAGGGAGGTGGCCATATGAGGGAGGTGGCCATGTGAGGGCGGTGGCCATGTGAGGGAGGTGGCCATGTGAGGGAGGTGGCCATATGAGGGAGGTGGCCATGTGAAGGAGGTGGCCATGTGAGGGAGGTGGCCATGTAAGAGAGGTGGCCGAACTGAGTGAGAACTGACACTGACGAAGCTGATTTCAGTCAGACAGCCGATCAGGAAGACGGAAGGAAGGATGCTGGCCGAGCATGAGACAAGCTAAGCTAGCTACAGCCGGCCATGCGACAAACTGGTCGATGGCGATAAGGCTTGCGACGCCGAGACAGGGCTTTGCTCCGCCGCAAAGTGCACCACCTGGCTGGCTCGTTGGTCGGTTCTTGTGTAGGTTTAAACTAAAGGTGCTTTGACATAGTTGCGAAGACTTCAAACAAATTTTCCCTCTGAGGACAATAAAGTAAATAAAATTTGAACTTAATATTCAGAAACGGCCATTTTTCACATCAGCGGCCAACAAGAAGAGAGACGTTGTTTTCAGAGAGAATGTCATAACAGCTCAGGCCGGAAGGGTTCTGACGGATGGTAGTCGTAAAACTAAAAGCAAAAGGCAAGTTAGAGTCGCCATCCAGACAATCATTATTAACTGTTACCCACACTAACGTTCAGTTTTGTTTTTTATTCAGTGATCGTGAAGTGTTGCCGTGTGTGTGTGTATGGGGGGGGGGGGGGGGGGAGCGAGAGTGAGAGAGAGAGAGGAAGCGCGGAGCGCGCAAAATACTTAAGCCCCCCCCCCCCCCCCCAAAAAAAAAAAAACCCACAACAACAAACAAACAAAATAAACAAACAAATATAAATAAATGAAAATTAAAAACAGTTTGCAAAGACTTGTTTCCTTCTTGCGGAAGACAAAGCTTAGATTCCAGAAAAGGCTAACCGTTTAAATCACGAGATCTGTTCTGCACTTTTCCGGCGCAGCAGTGCTGTCTGACAAAGTCCGCCACAGGTATTGATCGGCGCTGCGTCGGAGTTCGGCGGAGACCGCGCCGGACCAAATCAGCGGTCCCATCAAGATGTCGAGCAGCGAGCAGCACCACGAGCTAAATACGGCGTCACGACTAACGAAACAACCTCGCTACACTAACAGAACAGTGTCCAACTACCCCCCACTCCCGGGGAGCCGGGATGGCCGAATGATAAGAGTGTTGGTCTTGCAATGCTCGGGTCGTGAGTTCGAATCCTGGCCGGGGCCAAACATTTGTGCTGGCTTTTTCATCGTTGCCCCGTCTTTGATATCACCCGTATGTGGTGGAAAAGGACGTTAAACCCCAAACACACACCCACCCACCCACCCCACTTCCCCTACAGCCCCACTCACCCACCCACGGGACCTGCTGGTGCATGTTTAACCTGGGCCATTCTCAATCAATCAATCAATCAGTCAATCTGTTATATCTTTAATATCCTAAAAGGGAAATTTGGGTGTCAGCATCAAGTAAGACAATGGACAATGTGGCCAAGACAAGTCAACCTAATGTCCTAGGCAGAATATTCCCGCCACGTAACATCAAGCTTTTACGCAAATACAAGAAGCTAGGAGACAGCCGCTGGGGAACGGAATCATAGTCTATTCTGAACTTCTTATTTTTAACACACTCAGGGCGCGTATGTAAAACTAGAGGTTAGTTTAACCCAAGGCTACGGGCTTAACCCAGACTAGGACAAACGAGACCCCAAAACAAAATTAAATTAAAAAGAAAAGGAAGCGAAGAAAGAAAGACAAAAATCCTTCTATAACGGCATAGGCACTTTGCCGGAATGGACCCGCTTCCTGATTTAAAACAAAAAAAAAACCCAGAAATTTTAACCCTCGAGCTAGTTTAGTTCGAGGTTAGACTCGAACCCGGGGCTAAACTCCCTAACCCCGACTTTTACCTGCGGGCCCTGAGCTGCTTACTCGTGCTATGGTAGACTACTTCAATATCATATCAGTATAGTAGAAAATCAAAACCCTACCTTACCGCTGCCTCAGTCCCGAACTGCGCAAGCAAATGCTGGTGACAGTTTGTAGAGTAACGTTATGGTCAGGTCGGTTACAGCACACACACTGATATAAAGAACAACTTCCTTCTACTGACGTGTGTGCAGAGCGCCAGACACTCACGTCACACTCGTGAGAAGGCGTGCGTTTGACGACACGGGGTTGTGATGGCGCGGAAAATCATTAATATCACGATTTACATGGCTTAAGGTTTGAACGAAAATAGAACTTATCTATATACGTAGGAGGGCACGGCTATACCCACGGAGACTAATAAATTATCTAGCAAAATGACGTGAGTCGGGCAAGTTCCCGCGGTTGTCGACAAGTCTTGTTCAAACAGGTGAACGGTTACAACACGACAGCCGAGTCCAGATGTCCATTCAACCAGCTGCATCTTGTGTTTGGGCCAATGCCGTCGACACACCGCTGCAAATTTTCATATGGGAAATAGAGAGAGAGAGAGAGAGAGAGAGAAATGAAATGAAATTTTATTTGTCAACGGTAAAAGACATCGGTCCAGTGGTCCAGTTTTCATTCTTGCCGTTGCTAATGCCACACACACACACACACACACACACACACACACATCTATCTATCTATCTATCTATCTACGTCCGCTCACAGACACGACATACAAAAGGATATAGGTATCAAATGCAAAACACATGAGAGGTAAAAGGCACAGTATATAAGCAACACATACACGCGACAGTATACAGGTATGAACACACACACAATATTCATGTACCAACGTAGGTGGTCGGATGCATGGTGGTGTTTACGAAAGTGGCTGCGAACCCGCATACATTAGATGTTTGAAGAGGCTGCTCTTAAAAGAAGAGAGTGTTTTGGCGTTTCTAATACGGATGGGAAGTGTATTCCAAAGTGTACTCCCAGAGAGAGAGAGAGAGAGAGAGAGAGAGAGAGAGAGAGGGAGAGGAGTGCTGAAAGGTTGTGTGCCTTGTCTTTTAGTCGATAAGCTGAAGGTTATGGCCGTGCGACAGGCTTTAAAAACCGTGCACGTCCGTTCTGTGAGAAGATTTAGTGCGCTGGTTAGCGCGGGTCCCATCAAGTAAATCACGCGTGAGCACTCCCAGACTCTTGTCTTTTTCTCACCAGTCACCCGCACCACGCATACTTCCTGGTTATGGGAACAGTCGCGTTTGTAACTGCGTTTGATTAGTAGAGTTCTGAATGCAATACTGCCTGCACGCTGTGCGAGAAAAAAAAATTCAAACCGTCCGAAGATGTACTCAATGATTGACCGCAGGATTTTGCTGACTCCTTGATTTTCGCGTCGCGTGAAGCCTTCAGCTGGCTCAGAGCCAGCCTGTGAGGTGCTGAACGTGCGCAGGTGTCTGCGTGGTACAATGTTAGACACCGCCAAAACAGCTCACAACTATTTACAAGCCTACAAATGTCGAAAGATGGGACATCAAGGCCACAGCTGTATTCCACCATCACGCTACTAAGGCCGTCAATTGTGTTACCTGAACAGCTTGTTTGTGCTGAGACAAAGACAACTGAGGGGGGAAAACCACGGGATGTTAGAAATGAATGACCACGCGACTGTCAGGCGGATACAGTAAATCTCAGGAAAGGGACACAACTTCTCTCCAGCTCCTCACCTTCACAATGCCGGTCAAGATTTATTTGACTTAAATCTTTCTTGTAAATTTCCGGTTCACTGCAAAACAGACGTTAGCTTATCATCAGTAACACACACCCCCTCCCCTCCAATATCAACATCTTCCTATTTTCTCTCCGTTTACAATGGTATAGTGTTCATTTCTCTCTCTCTCACAGCTCGCGTGATCTCTCTCTCTTTTAAGACACATAAGTAGTGGTCACTTCGTATATTATGTAAAACAGATTAGTCCCACTGAAATACACGTCCTCATCATGACACAATACTTTCAATGCTACCCTGCGTCAGAATCTGTCCGAAGGATTGTACTAGCCTGATGCCCAATACGATCTCCTTAATGGCTTCTATGTTCATAACTGTATGCGGTCTAAGTAACGCCTGTTATAGATTGAGTGTGTGTATGTGTGTGCGCGTGTGCGCGCTTTGCATTTTGTTTCTGCTTTAATAATAATAATAATAATGAGGATTTCTATAGCGCCTAATCTCCCGAAGCCGGGGCTCTAGGCGCTTTACAAAAGGTGATAAATAAACACATGAATAATAGATAAGTCATCAACTAAATAAATACGAATAAAAGCGTACATATATACGTACATACACTACATACATATAGTCAGACATACAGTCAGACATACATACAAGCACCGACACTACATACATACCAACACTGCTCTTTTTTTTTTTTTTTTTTTGCTGCTCAGTGTTGTATGTTTTTCTTTTTGCTGCTCAGTGTTGTATGTTTTTCTTTTTGCTGCTCAGTGTTGTATGTTTTTCTTTTTGCTGCTCAGTGTTGTATGTTTTCTTTTTGCTGCTCAGTGTTGTATGTTTTTTCTTTTTGCTGCTCAGTGGTTGTATGTTTTTCTTTTTGCTGCTCAGTGTTGTATGTTTTTCTTTTTGCTGCTCAGTGTTGTATGTTTTTCTATGCTTTTTGCCAGTAGTTCTTTTCTTTCGTAGCAACGGCAGATTGAAAATTAACCAATGCATGGCTAAATCTTTTCCGTTGAAATTAAAGTTCTCTCTCTCCCCCCCCCCTCTCTCTCTCCCTCTCTCTCTCTCTCTGAGATCCGACACCTACAGATCCACTGGCTGCCATGTCCATAAAGCTTGAAAACGAGAGACGGGCAGTATGCGCCATTTAGTCCTGTGATCCGCCTGTTGCTCGCCAGAAAGGAGAGATGATCAAATGAAGACCGGCAGCGAAGAAGCCGCTACTCCCGGAACTTCTCCATTCTCGCCATAGTCTGCGACCCCCCCCCCCCTCCCCCCAATCCCCACCCCACCCCGTCTTCAACCCAAGTCCCCCCTTTTCCACACTCCTGATAAAAAGGGAGGAAAAAAAACCCCGATACCGACAAAATCGATAAGCTCTGTCGCTCCGAAAAACCCACGGTGAAGCGGCGCCACGTCTTACTGAAGCATCTTCTTGCAGCGTCCTCAGACAGCACAGTCGGCTACGGAGACCTACACTAGACCACGCCACCACGAGACGCACCA
This sequence comes from Batillaria attramentaria, assembly GCA_018292915.2. NCBI lineage: Eukaryota > Metazoa > Mollusca > Gastropoda > Batillariidae > Batillaria > Batillaria attramentaria. Next base: position 3,271,823 of record JACVVK020000010.1, read on the forward strand.
TCCCAAACACCCTTCTTGTCGTCGTCGTTGTTCTTGTTATTGTTTTACTTCTTTATTATCCTTTTTCGGGAAATTCGGGCTGCTTCCCCCCGGGGGAAAGCGCATCGCCATGGTGCAACGCCACCCAATATACATGTATATCCTATTTTTCAATTCTGCTGGGGGAGGAAAGCCGGGTAACCCGGAGAGAAACCCCCGATGAGCAGCCCGGTTGTAAGGAAAAAGCGGTATCACATATCACAAGCTCGACCTCGGCTCGAACCCACGCTTCATCACCGTGATAGCGGTGACGGCCGTCCAGTAGCGTAGCCTTTAAGTCCGACATGTTACCTATTAGACCAACGCTCAGCCTGTAAGCGCTCCGCTACAAGTTGGTTGGGTGGTTGGTTGGTTGACGCTTCAACGCCTCCTCTCACCACGCACAGGGCAACGTCGAAAAAACCAGCAAAAATGCTTGCAACCTGCCGAGATTCGACCTCGAGACCTGAGTCCTGAAAGTCCAGCGCTCCACAGGTTGCCCGTTTCCTCTGACTGTGTGAACTAGACAATGGTGCAATCTGTCCATCGCAGTCACCGATAATAATAATAATAATAATAATAATATTTATAGGGCGCCTATCCCCGGGAGGCGAGCTCTAGGCGCCTTACATTCTAAAACCGAAATTAAAAAAAAAAATC
>JACVVK020000010.1:3275000-3315000 GCA_018292915.2 Batillaria attramentaria
TGGGCAAAAAGTAAAGAAACTACGCGTGAAATCACTGTACTTAAACACAATCAGGAATGGCCCCATCCCATTAAGTTGTTTCTCCCAATTTCGTGCCAAAAGGAACGCAGCAGCATAGTGTGCACGTAAGGTGTCTATGACGCAGATTTCGTTGCGTCACTGTGTGCGTGAAAGTAAGTATTGTGTGGAGAAACGTCACAGTCTTGTTTTGTATCACTGAAACTTGCTGTTGCGCGCAGCCGGCGAAATCTGCCCCATCCTATAAAGTTATTTCTCTATAGAGACTGAAACAAATTAAAAACAACTACTACAACTACGCATCTACGCGTGAAATCTTTGTACGTTTCAGTATTTATATGTTGAACACTGAAAATCGTGTCTTGGATTTCCGTGCTGATTGTAAAGAAGCTTCCGGATGTAGGCGGCTGGTAGACGCGGTCAGGAACCTGTGTGTATCATGTACAGCGCAACAGGAACTAAAAGAGACGTCCACAGTCACGCATTACAATGTAGCCGGAGCAACTGGAATTTGCAGCACCTTCTCTCTCACGTCAGAACCACAAAACTGCAGACTACTGCCAGACTGACTACGTGTGTACTACGCAACATCAGGAACTACGAAAGACGCCTAGTACATTTCTACTCTAGCTGAAACAACTAGAGCAATTGCTATACTGTGTGTGTACAGCGCAACAACAGGAACTACGAGAGACGCCTGCTGTCTGTAGCGTCCTATTTCTGACTTTAGGATTGGCCGCAAACCTGCACCGACACTTTTCTCAACAGTCCGTGTACACGACAGGGCAATGACAGACCCTAAAAGTGACGCTTACTGTCTGGCATCCTAAACTCCCCGAAACACCCACCCACCCAAATGAAACATCTTAACCCCCTGACTGAAAACATCCACCCACCCAAATGCCTGGTGCGTCTTAACCCCCCAAAACATCCATCCACCCAAATGGATCATTTTAAACCCCCCCAAAACACACACCTACCCCAATGGAGCATCTTCAATCCCCGAATACCCACCCAAATGGAGCATTTTAAACCCCAAAACACCCACTCACCCAAAATGAAGCACCAAACCCCCCAAAAACACCCACCCACCCAAACGGAGCGCCACTTGGACGGGGTTAGAGCTTAGAAAGTGAGATTTCCCCCCACACTGTCAGCCACCATCTAGTTACTTTGATCTTCATCAGACAGCAGCCATCCCCATCCCTTTACACCACGTCACATCCCGGGGATAGTGTTCAGACGGCGGGAGGCCCCACCCCAGTGACCTCTCCCCCACCCCTCCTTCCCCCTCCGCACCCCCTTGCCCCATCGCCTGTCAATCAATGGCGCTCAAAGACGTACTGTACTGAACTACCTGAGGAAGAGGCGGTATAGGGTGAGAGCCATTGACGTACGTGTTATGTTGGTCATGTGTCAGGAGAGGCGGAGGGCCGATAGGGAAGCCATTGGTCTGGCCGTGCCTAGCAGAACGACTTCTTTTTTTTTCTTCTTCTTCTTCTTCTCTGTTGCGAGCGTAACATTCCACGCTGTGCCTTGTACGCAGCATTGGAATGTAGCCTATAGGGAAGGTGGGACTGGCCGGCGAAGGCAATAACTAGGAACGTTGTGCAACTCAGCCAAACCGGCATCAAAGTGTCGACGTTGCGGTTGGGGAACGCGAAACGTGGATAGAACGACAGCTACTGAACTACTTGGCTCCTCTTTGACAAAGAGACTTGTGTCCGACTCAAAGGCTTTCTAAGCCTGAGGAGTCTTCTTGAATTAGTGCTTCCATAACTGAGGAGTAAAAGAATGGTTGGATACTACCAACAAGAATAAGCACTTGAGTCAAAGGTGCTAATGTTACTATTCTAATGCCCACAGACAGTTCTGAGCTGTTTAGTGGCCAAATGCGTCTGTAATGCGGTCACTGACTCAGCCAACAGAAGCGTATTCGATGACGAAGCGACCACTGACACCGAGCGGTCCAGTCGCGTAACAACAGTCACAAAACGTGAATGTTCAACCGGCCGCTCGCGAAAAGTGTAAACAATACTGTGTAGCACTGAGAGCTGTACTAATCAACAAGAACGAGTATTTCGAGGGTACAGGAGAACTCACGAGCGGAACTGTTCCAAAACATAAGTTGTCTTAGCAAAGATGGGCGGAATGATTAGCCCGTTTAAAAGCTTTCCAAAGTGCTCGCTAAAGTTCTGTAGTTTGAAATTACTGTTTCAGTAGAGAACAATAGTTGGTTCTGGTGGTGTGACTATTCTGCCGTCTCTCTGTCGTCATCAACTAACAAAGTTAAAGCACATTCCTTCCATAACAAGTTACACGCCTGGGCCTACATCTCCAACATACGCGCAGCCGCCATTTTTTTGAGTCAATTAAACGTGATCGAAACATCCGTAAAGCCTGAAACACGCCTACATCATGCAAACCCGTCCACGCACTTACACGCTGACAGGCAAAAGAGTAGAACACAATACGGAGGCAGAAAACTCAATCACAGACACTCGCTTTCCGTACCGACCGCTCTCGATTCCTATTACCATGTCATTAACCTTGTTTACATGCGACCTATTTCTCACATCCCAATTAACGTACACAATCACCTACTGCCATGTCCTTTTCGTGCGGCCTGTTTTACCATTATATAAACAGAGATCTATACTGCAAATGGCGGGGTGGATGAAGGGTGGGCCGGGATGGGGATGGGGACGGGGGGGGGGGGGGGGGGGGCACTGGCTGGTGCTCCATATTTTCCCCTAGATCAGATGACTGAGAAATCGACTCGATACAGGCATAGGGCAACTTGTGAACAGACGTTTTTCCACAGTCTGCACACAAACTTTGTTACTGCATTTAGTGACTGATTTTGTTGTTGGTGGTGGTGGTGTTTAGTTTTAGCCTTGCTTAGCTCTGACATGCAGAGTGGAATGACTTTTACTGGATGCTGTGGGCTGAAGAAAGTTGGAGGAAGAGACAAAACCGCCAGAAACTCTGTATATAAATACATGTATAACCAAGGGGACAAGGTAAGGTATCACTGGGTGAAACAGCGAACAGATAAATAACATATATCCCGCAATGTTCAGTGGATATCCCTAAATGCGCATTTGTTTTTACGTAGATAGACATGACAAAAATCTTCCTCCTTAGATGGAAACGTTGGTGCTAGTTTCCTGGTGTATGTACCACGTCAAGAATATTTGATTAATTGACTGGGAGATGAGTGGCACTGTATCGTAGTGTCTCAAATACATTCCGTGTACCCCCTCCCCCCTCCCAACCCGACGTGACCTCCGTGTTGTAGTAGCTACTGTCTCCACTGGCAGCGCATGGCAGAAATCCATACCTCACCAGGAAGTGGCTAATACCAACCCAATCCATTTCTGAGAGGTCCTTAATTATGGGATGGCTTGCAGACAAGATTTCCTCAACGATTTTTTAATTCATCGCTGAATTACCCAGCAGTCTCCTTCATACGGCAGCACAGTCAGTGCAACTCCGCCTTCCTTGAAGCAAACAACGACTAACAGGCACGAATAATTACCGCTGAAAGGTCACAGTATTTGCCGTGTTTTATTTTAGTCACAATAGGACGACTGAATGTCAGGCCCACGCTACTTATCTGTAGTCTGGATGACTCAGTCGTCTACTACAGTTGTCAATACTGAGATCAAACACCATCCTAGCTAAAGTCACGTGCGTATGAAAGACGAGTGAGAGTCTGAAAATCAAAATACCATTTGCTGTCTATTTTAAGTTCAGATAAACCAAACCCAAATACGTCTGTCAATACGCACCTCGGTTTTATATTAAGCATGTTTAGTAGGACTGACTTCGTAAGGAAGACTTCGCTGAGCAGCGTAACCCATTTGAATGTTAATTAGGCCTCTGTCGTGTGAACCTAATTTACATGTAAGTGGGTAACGCTGCGCAACGAAGTCCTTCTTACAAAGTCCTATTCAAGTGAACTGCCTATTATCATCGCGACACACGGGTATCTGGGATAGCCGAGTTGGCACAGAGTTGAACTTTCAATGCTCGGGTCGTGAGTTCGAATCCCGACTGGGGAGAAATAATTGTGCTGGCTTTTTCCTCGCTGCCCCGCCTTTTGTATCACTTGTGTGGTGGAAAAACGCGTAAACACATTTCCTACTTCATAAGCGTTTCCCACGTTTGTGTGTGTGTGTGCTACCGAACTGAGAGTCGAATGAAAGCAAACCACCTTTTTTTTTTTTTTTTTTTTTTTGCCTTTTCTTCTTCTTTTTAAAGTCTTGTTAAGGTGCCAAGAATCACAGACCAAAGTTGGTTTTTTTTTTTTTTTTTTTTTAAATCGATAAAGAAGATGCCGTCAAGCCTACAAGTCATGAGCGCTGAGGAGGCTTTATTCAACTGACACGCGGCATGAAATCGAAGCTTACCACAACAACAACAAAAAAAGGCGTTGATTAACACACATTTATCGGTCAGGATATACATAAACTTCAAAGTGATAAGGCTCTCGGGAACGAGATGCTCAGGTGCACGAGAGGAGCTTTAGAATCAGGCTGTATCACATTTCAATCAAGCCGTCCACGTATATAACGTCCTGTTGTATCCACGACTCCGATGATCGTTGTGCCAAATATATCTCGTGGTATTTACACATGTGAATAGAGCGCAAAGGCGGACAATGACAGAACACACACAAAAAAAAATACGACAGTGCTTGTAAAGAGACAAAAAGATGGCTCAGAAACTAGGAGCAATGCGATCAGTTGCCTTCAGTTTCTGAGCCATCTTTTTGTCTCTTCGCGATTGCATTCAAAGTGCATGGCGTGACATTCTTCTCTTACAGCAGCTGAAAACCTACCAAAACTAGGCCACGAGGGCTGGAGGACGAAGCAGTGAAAGCCTGCTGCCGCTAAGCGCTACTTTATGTGCAAACCTCCACCGTACTATTCACTCTGGTGCGTGCGACAGTAAAATTTTCTGTTTACCACGACACCGGCCGCAGCCTACTCTTCTTCGAAAGATGAACGTGGGATTTTTAGCGTGCACACATGATGTATGTGCGTGCGTGTGTACACGAAGGCGAGACAGGCACCGTAAACGAGTCTGCACGTGGATTTGACTCGATATGGTATGGAAAAATCCAACCATATTCCTGCCCACCGGGGACTCGAACCAGGCAGCTCAGGATCCGAAGTCGGATGCCTTAACCACTAGACCAAATCCCCTGTCACTTAGGACTGTGGTTTTCGCGGTCTTCAGTTGGTGGTTACAATGCACGGCAGCAACGTAACCGCCTCTAAACCTCGAGAATCTGAGAAAGATTGAGAAGACGTCACGTGGACATGTCCAAGCATTCCAAAGTTGTGAAACGCTCCACACTAAACGGTGGCGAAAGTATGCATCTGTCACAAGTCTGCACCTGTTACGGAAATGCGTTCTCTCTCTCTCTCTCTCTCTCTCTCGCTCTCTCTGTGCCAAACATGACATTTTAGATTGAATATCTCAGGAGTTTCACTTTGCGCTGCGCAACACGTCGGGTCGAACGAACGCCAAATGCTGAGAGGCATTCAATAATGATTCATCTAATCTTTCCACGAAAATGACGGATCGGGGGAAATTACATCAAGCCTTGACAACAGCGCTGCAGCAAAAGCTGGGCGAAAACAGGACCCAAGGTGAAATTCTGCTCACTAACAAAGCAACAATAGCCACCACGCCGCGGGCCACGAGTCTTTTCAGCTATTTCTGCACTGCCGGTCTATTTCCACATCCAGCCGGACGGGTGATGGGCGAAAAGAGCAGCGGAGCCCTACAGAAAATCGCGAACCGTCCGTGTGACTATTTACACGTCACTGCCCTTTCTAAGTTTAGGAGCCGAAGCGCCGTAAATAGAAAAGGGCGTATGTAAATAAGGACGCCTGTGAGGATACTCGGATCGAAAGGCACTGTCTCTGTTTAGCCACGCCGACTTGTTGCTTGTAATCGCTTCATCGATTTTAATAACCCGCCCGAGCGGCGTTTTCAAAGACTACAGTGTTTTGCGGCCGCTACAAAAGCCGTGGCTGATTCATCCTGCAGCGCCGCCTGCATAATAAACACCAGTACACAGCCAGGCAGCATCAGGCAGAGAACGAACGCGACCAGAAAACAATTGTAACTAATGCACTTCCCTGTGTCTTCATGTACCGCTTTGGCCGGTTGGACAAATGATAATCATTGCATACAGCGCCTTATACAATCCCAACGATGATAAGGTTTTCTGAACAATTATTACGCAAAGTTGCGTGATCCAAAAACACTGCTGGCGCTTGCCACATTGTAAAGTTTAAATCTTTAGACAATATTGGAATATTTTGTCAAAGGTGGGTGGGTGTTTGGGGGTTTAACGTCCTTTTCCATCACATACGGGTGATATCAAAGACGGGGCAAGGATGAAAAAGCCAGCACAAATATTTGACCCTAGCCGGGATACGAACTCACGGCCCGAGCATTAGAAGTCCAACGCTCTACCATTCGGCCACCGCAATATTTTGTCAAATAGGAGCCTGTAAACTGACATCTTCCGTCACAGTAGTTCATCTTTTTGCAAACATCTTGAGTGGTAACGGTGCTAATGCTGCCATTTTTATGCTCACAGGAAATTCTGAGCTGTTTTCGGGGTATCTATCATCACACCAACTAGACACCTGGACAGTGACAGCGTCTGTAATGCTGGCACTCAGCCAAAAACGGCCTACTCGATGACGCGTCGACCACACTGAGCGCTCCAGTAGTGTAACAACAGTCGTAGAATTTGAATGTTCGACCGCTCGCGCAAAGTGTAATAAACATTATATCGCATTTAGAACTGTACTAATCATCAAGATAGAGCATTTCGAGCGTACAGGCGAACTCACGAGCAAAGCTGTTCCGAAGCTTGGTTGGCTTAGCAAAAGATGGGATTAGTCAGTATATAAATAGGACAAGCTATTCATTTCCCTCAGTTAAAACCTGCAAAAAGAATGGGTGGTTGCTAAAAGAAAGGTGAACATGCAGTTTTCTTTCTGTCTCCGACCATCCCTAAAACTTCACCACAGCAGTCTAAAAACAAAATTTAATGGTCGGTTTGTGCAAAAGTAAAGCAATATTAGCCATTGGAGACAACATGGTATTGCTTCTCATCACTCCTATCGAAGGCGAATCCTGTGGACCCCCTCCCCTCCCCCCACCATCACCCCCGCTCTCACACACACACACACACACACACACACACACACACACACACACACACACACATACAACACCCCACACATACACACACACGACACACACACACACACACACCAACAGCACACCATACACACCACACACACATACACACACACACACACACACACACACACACACACATACTACACACACACACACATACAGCATTACACATACACACACATACACACACACACACACACAACACACACACACACACACACACACACCTTTATACACTCCTCTTCCTTCCTCATCCTCTGGCTATCCGCACCATTTCCCCTCTCTCAGCCATTAAAGACACCAATTTGTCGCGGAGCTTCCTCATAGTGTGGTCGTAATTGTACATCACTAGCTACTACCATACACGTGTGTGTACAACCCACGGCTTCCGTTCATCATAGTTTCTATCGAGCTCCGGTAACCGTGGGAACCACCAGGGCCTCCAATGGAAACGCAATTATCTTCCTCCACAACAGTCTTTGTCTCTCTTCCCATTCTTTTCTTCTGAGCCTTTTACGTCTGGGAGACAACAAATGGCAGGTACATTGTAAAAAGCATGGTGGGCGTTTCCAACAGGTACAGGCAATGCTGTGACCTTGCGGTTTGAGCTGAGGGTACCAGCAATTGATCCCATCAAAGGAGGGAGTGAAAACACACACACACACACACACACACACACACACACACACACACACACACACATTTCGACTGCAAGCAACACAAGAAGACACAGAATGGCAACCTCATATTGCCGGTAAAACTGCAGGTGTTTTGTTGTTGTTGTTTAAATGCGTTTTTTCCGGAATGCATTTCCTTCGTTACGGACCCAAATGCCATAAAATTCTTTCCCTATTTCCAGTTGTAGCCAAGTTAACTTGGAATCTCGACGAGGTCTACCAGAGAGCGAGAGAAGGGGGGGGGGGGAGGTGGGGGGGATCCAACACACGATACGATCCAGAACAGAAACACAACACACACACACACACACACACACACACACACACACACACACACACACACACACACAAGGGCGCGCGCAACTCAAGTCTTCACTAAAACCGACTGGCTAAAACCAGACAAGCAGACGAGTAAACGATTGTATTCAATGCGGTTACTTAATCAGCCAAAGAGGATACTTAGGTCAGAATTAGACAGTCGCATGCCGTTCCACGGCCACACCGTCATCCACTCAAGTAATTAGATCTCGCGGCTTTAGGTGTGAAAACGAGACCCACTCAGCACTGTTAATTGCCAAGCCGATCGCGGGCCCGCCCCGTACACGATTTCCCTTCCCGCTTCACTTCTGCCTATATAGCACTACCAGCGGTTGGCTGGTCGGTAGGCTAGCGCCCTCTTCCTCAACCTCCACACAAAGATGATACATGGCGGGCCAATGAGAAAAAGTCAGTAGATAAATAATATAATTTCTTAGTAATAATGCCTAAGATACTCTTAAAACATTCTCTACTTTCCTTCCTCAACCTCCACACAAAGATGACACATGACGGACCAATGAGAAAAAGTCAGTAGATAAATAATATAATTTCTTAGTAATAATGCCTAAGATACTCTTAAAACATTCTCTACTTTCTCTTTCCACACACTTACACTTGTATAAAAGTATAAAAGAAAAGATATTTTAACATGTCCCAAAATCTCTTCTCGGAGGGAGAGACGTATTATCGAAATAGCCGAATTCACCGAAATAGCCAGCACAATCATTTTGGCTCCTAGCAGGGATTCGAACTCAAGAGCACTGACAGTGCAATACTACCAGCTCGGGGATACCAGCTCCTCTAATGCCAGCTGACGTAGGCACTGACGCAATCAACGTCGTTCGAGACAGGCAGAAATTCCCGCTTTTCAAGCGAGTGTTCACAGACAACATGACAACAATAACGTAAACTCAGGGGCAGTTTATGCAATAATTTGCTTAGCCTGAACTTTTCTTGATATTGATACACACTGAATACATAGTTTTCTTCCCATTTCTAACAACAGTGTAGTGATGCACACGTGATGTGCGACTACCTTTTTTTGCGGACAACTTGAGCTTAGAGTATGTGCTCGTGTGAAATGTTTTGTATCATACACGCTTTTTGTAGGAGTAATTCACGATGGCAAAGTGCTCACATTCCTCTACAAGGACCGTCGTAATCGCGTCGAATAATGAAATGGTACAACGTTAGGTCGGGTCGTGAATTCGAATCCCAGCTGCGGCCAAACATTTGTGCTGATTTTTGTCTTCGCTGCCCAGTCTTTGATGTCAGTCTTCCGTGGTGGAGAAGGGCGTTAAACCCTCAAAACAACAACCAGCCAATCCCCGTCCGCTACTGAGCTTTGGGCAGAATACAAGCGGGAAAAGAAACGACGCGCCCAGTACTATAGTTGTCTATTGAGTCCGATCGCTAACTTGACTTCGGTCATTTGGCAGGGGTTTCACTTTATCAAGGGTCTGAAATAGCCGGCTTTACAATACGGGAGAAAATTGTTCCACCTTCCCAACGGCTGTCTTAGAAAGTACCGGCTCAGGGCAAGTATGTAAAACTCGAGGTTAATTTAACCCACGGCTACGATCCTAACTCACACTAGCACAAAAGAAACCCCAAAACAAAACCAAATTTTAAAAAGAAAGGAAGCGAAGAAAGGTAGACTGAAAACTCCTTTTATAACGGCTTAGGCACCATGGTGGAATGGACCCGCTTCCGGGTTAAACAAAATAACAACAAACAATTTAGCCCTAGTGCTAGTTTAGTTCAAGGTTAGACTTTAACCCGGGGCTAAAATCCCTCACCTCGACTTTTACATGCGGGCCCTGGAATGACTGATCACGTGAAGGTGAAAGTAAATTTAAGCCACATCAGCGTATCATGTATAGTAAAAGTTTGTGAAGTCAGATTAGCGATGTCAGGCTAGTGCTGTCCTAGAACCCGATGTACGATACAATGCCATAAAAACATAAAGGTCTCACTTCCTCGGATAAATCTTTGCAAGCAGAAATGTTAGTTCAGTATTGACAGTGAGCACCAAGCGAAAGACAGAAAGTTCACCCAGCTTCGTTGTTCAAGCAAATCTGCCTAAAGTGGTCAGTTGTCTTGTTATTGTTTCTGTCTGTCTGTGTCCCTAAAATAATCGGGGAGCCGGGGTGGCCGAATGGTAGAGCGCTGGACTTTCAATGCTCGGGGCGTGAGTTCGAATCCCGGCTGGGGCCAAATATTTGTGCTGGCCTTTTTTCTCGCTGCCCCGTCTTTGATATCAACCTTATGTGGCGGAAAAGGACGTTAAACTCCCAAACACCCACCCACCCCTAAAATAATCAATAGTGCTGTACAGTTGTGCTGTAAGCCAAATCTTTTTTTTTTAATCACTCTCTCTCTCTCTCTCTGCCCTCGGCAACACTCACGACCACTGTGTGGAAAACACAAAAACGCACGTTAGCGTGAGTAACGGTCGTTACCGTCTGGATGGCGACTCTTATTCTAAAATCTCTTTTTGCCTTTTCCTTTTAGTTTTACGACTACCGCACGCCCGGCACACTTCCAGCCTGAACTGTTTATGGCACTGGCTCTGAAAACATCTAGCGCCATTGTGACAATAAAAAAAATTACAAAAGCTGGAGCTGTTTACACAAATACGCACTTCTCCTCTTACACAAACAGTAGGAGCGATCAATATCAACACAGTGTCTCACGACAGAAAGGAGGGTTTGTGTAACTTGTTATTGTTCCAGTCAACACGTGACGACGTTAGAAATCTAAGGATGCTCCCCGTTACGTTTATACAGCACGTTAGAAGCAAGCATCACGTCTCGCTTGCGTAACCCACACACCCTCCCAAGCTTATAAGGCAGCCGCGATAGAGCCGTGAGAATTGTCCCAATATCTCTTTTTTTTTAGGAGGAAGGGCCGTTAAACATGTAAACTACACACAGCTGTGAGAACCAAGCTCGTTGAACGCTGGACCTAAGCGCTCGGGTCACGAGTTCGAATCCTGGACTGGAGAAAAAAAAATTGTAACGCCCAACCTTATGTGGATGAAAAGGACGTGAAGTCCGCAACAGACCAACCAGTTCAAGCTTCACTTCCTGAGCCTCAATTATCGAATAACGAAGTCGGCCAAAACCGAGTACGTGGGGCATTAGACTTTCACAATGCTCGGGTCGTGAGTTCGAATCCCGACCGTTGGCTTTTTCCTCGTTAACCCGACTTTGATATTTACATGACGGAAAAAGCGGTTAAAACCCATAACGAGCACTGAATCCCGATCAATTGCCTCTTACACACTCCCTTGCAATGGCTGCTGTCATCGATATTATCTGTTCAATTACATTTCAAATTCAGACCCACATTTTCGTTCGAGACAGACTGCCGCCTGTTGCTTTGTCAGCCTGGGTCCTTCTCGGGAAACCCGTCACATGCGTCGTGATAAATGTTCGGCAATGTCCGTCAGAAAGAGAAACGCTTTAGGGTTAGCTATCAGAGATTGTTAACTCCACAGAATGATATACGCCCACCTGGTCCAAACAGATTACTTCACGATCGGCGATGTCCGTAAGAAAAAGAAACGCTTTGCGGTAATAAGCTCTCGGAGGTTGAGAACCGCTCCTCAGAATAACCTACGCCCACTGACTTCGACCAAACTTATTAATTCATGTTCAGCGGCAATGCCCGTAAGAAAAAGAAACGCTTTGCGGTAATAAGATTTCACTGAGAGGATGAGAGAACTCCTCAGAATAATCTACGCCCACCTGGTCTAAACGGATAATTAATTTTCGGCAATGTCCGTAAAAAAAAAAGAAACGCTTTACGGTAAGCTATCAGAGAATAACAAGCCCTCAGCTCGTATTATCAGAAAATAGGAAACTCCATAGCAGACTATCGCAGGATGTGCCTGGGCCAAGATAAAGAATCCCCGGGCATCAGTTGTGGAGACTGGGATTTTCACCAAGTGCCACACGCAACAGTTCCAGTTAAACTTGACCCGTAGTCACAGCGCTAAAGCAAGAGATGCAAACAGTGGCTCAGCAACGTGCAAACGAAAACTAGCGCGCACACACACACACACACACACACACACACACACACACACACACACACACACACACACACACAAACCGAAACGAAAACTTCATTACTCAAGGACTGATGGAAGTTGTTGGTTCGCGAGAACCTGTCTGTCCTTTCTAAACTACAACGTAAACTCATTAGAAATATCACACACACACACACACACACACACACACACACACACACACACACACACACACACACACACACACACGACCGCGTACACAAATGACAGCAATCAAAAAACGTTAGACTGAGGAAGGGATCGGAACACTCAATAAAGAACCCCCCAAAATACGAAGAGAACAGACAGTCTAGTGTGACAACAAACGACCACTAGAGAGAAAAGCCACCGGAGAAAGAGGAAAGACATAACAGATGAACCATGGTCTCTACAGGGAACTAGAATGATGGAAATCAGTACGGCGTGTTCAGTTCTTCTTCAAAACGCTGAACTGGTGTCAAAACACGCCAGGGATATAATTATCCTTGCTCCAGAAACTGGATAGGCAGGCAGAATGAGAACACAGATGACGTTGCAGAGGGGATCACTAGTGATGTCAAAAATACTGAGAAACAATTAGAAAGCGGAGACAGATGATCAGACGTATGGCCATTTTGAAAAGAAACAGGAGCAGGAAATGAGACTGAGTGAGGATTAAATTTTACAACTCGTAATTTGAAGCCGCGCAGGCAGAAATTAATAAGAATGACACATGCTGACAACGCTGGAGGATGAAAAGTGCAGACATAATTATAGCGCGCGCACACGCACACACACACACACACACACACACACACACACACACACACAGGGGTGAAACTGAGGTGAACTGAAGCTACTGACGAGACTGGTGTTCGGAGGAAGATTTAGCCTGATTACACGTGCATAACTAGAAAAAAAAAATGCAATGAAAAATATTATTCAGGACTGAAGTCTAACAAGAGAAACCGAAACGGCGATACCTCTAAGGTGACGTCCTCATGGAGAGCCGGACACTTGACGACTGTTGTCCAGACTGACGTGCAGCCACGCGCTGATCGGCGTTCCCAAAGAACTGTCACGGTTCTATCACCAACAACTGGGAATCGCAGCAGATACACGCGTGGCCGGACAAAGACGATGTAATATACCGTCACAACACTACACCAGTTGCCATGCCGGCCTTAGTTCTTCCTGTCCCTCTCTCTCTCTCTCTTTCTCTTTTCTAGGCGAGTGTTTTTGAGGGTTGTATATTGACTTCTTGTCTTCAGACACACTGAGCGAGCCCTGGCTGGTCCACGGCTGTCGGTCGTGACTGCTTGGTTCCAGTGAACAGGAAGTGTCCAATCAGGGTACGTCAGTGAGCCGTGATTGCCGGTTCCGCCGGCCGTGCACCAACTCTCACCACAAATCGGCGTCGGTCTCCAGTGTCCACTCTCTCGTCGCCAACCGAACCACGGCCACTGTGTGGCGCTACGCTAGAGCTGCAGTAGCTACAGCACGCCGACCATCAGCAAGTGAGGAACGACTGAGCGGGAACAGTGCCACTAGCTGGATGAGCTGGCGATACTAGCAGCAGTGGTTTCAGTGTGGCGGCACCACCAGCAGCAGACTTGAGTTCGTGGAAGACGTTTAGCGAGCACGGTGGCAGGGGAGGAGGAGGAGGAGATGGGGGGCTTATAGTGGTATTGATACAGCCGGCGTGATAGGGAAATGCCAGGGGACTGAGCGCGGAGCACAGCGTGTGACGTACGGCTCGCTCAGTGGCGCTCCTCTCTCTCTCTCTTTCTCTCTCTCTCTCTGAGACTGTCACTGAGTTAGATTGTAATAAACCTTGTCTCCTGTCTCACTCCTTTAGCCCAGCACCGCCAGTAATGAACTGCGACTGAGCGTGGCCGTGACTGTGACGATGGGCGTTCAGTTACAGCTTGTGGCGCAGAATACAAAATAATGAGCTTCTATAGTCCCCAGACTCGCTTTATTTTCTCGCCACTAAATCAAGCACCAATCAGCGTTAGCGACTGAACGGCGTACGCAGCCATGGAATGAACGGAAGCCGCGACACGCGGGGTTAGCACCTCGTCTGCAACTGATCGGCGCGCCGGGCATCGGCTGGGATCGGCACAGCAGTATACGGCCCGGCGACAAATTGGTCCAGAATCTTGACACCTCCCGTGGAAGATGCCGTGTCCTCAGGCGCTGGAAGCGGCACACTGCGACAGCGCTTATTCCCAAGACAGTAACTGTAGCCAGGCAGAAACTCAAACAGACGCTAGTCGAAACGCGCCGCAAGACTGGACAATCTTGAGCGCGTGTACCAAACCCACACAGCCTGTCAGATTTCATGTGACCACTGGACTTGCTTTCACGTGGACCAAATGAAACCATGTGCAGTTGCCAGATCTACAGACGTAGTTCTGGGGGTTAGACAGAGACTAACAGCCTCCGGCAAGTAACGTTAACAGTTAAACCCTATATAATGTATCATCATAGCAGCAAGACTGAAAAGGGCGGAGGGCGGAGTGCGGCATGAGAGGGAAAGATGTGTTTCGAAGAAGAAAACGGCGAGGCCGAAAAAAATCCGTGCCACTGAGGCTGAAACTGAATCACTTCCTTTCACGAGGACTAAAAGAAACCTTGTGTGGTTCTACAGAGACAGCTGACAGACGCCGGCAAGCTACGTTAGTTCTGTATACATGTAGAATCAGAGCCACACTGAAGGAAAGGGCGGAGTGCGCAAGAAGGGAAAGATGTGTTTTGAAGAAGACGCAGAAAAAAAAAAAAGTCTGTGGCACTGACTGGAGGCTGAAAATCTCTGCTGTGTGCCCTTTCGCCGTTTGGAGTGTCGGGGTGCTAAGATGCGCCAGTCAGAGTGGGAGCGCGCGATTGGCGAGTTGCACGTGCCGCGGCCAGCCCCCGCTACCCGCTACTGTACGTGATGCCATGCGTGCAATCAATGAACTCAATGAACTCCTGGAATCTGCTGCCGGTTTGACGTCACCGCCTCAACCTAATTGTCGCTGCAGCGGCTTCGGCAGACGCAAATAAAAACAGGGAAAACAGCGTCTTAAACCCTGCGGGCCGGGGCTAAAGGGCTTGGGGCTGAGGCACGCCACGTCATCTTGCCGTCTGCTAGTGTTTGTCCTTTGCGCTGATTTCGCTGTTCTTTCCTTCTCTGCTGCCTGGGTAACCAAACCGAGTCTCACACAGACCTCCAGTGGGGCTTCTGTTCACCCCCTTACCCGTCCCCGCCCTCCTCTCTCCAGATCTCCTTATCCTCTTAATTATCTCAATTACTAAGAACCCGCCGTGGATGCATAACGGTAGTAATCATCCCATCGTATGCTGGTATTCGACGCACGCTGACGGAGTCACTCCCGCGTCCCCGCTTTCTCTCCCTTTCCCGGCCCTCCGTTCGCCCTGCACTGTGTGTGTGTGTGTGTGTGTGTGTGTGTGTGTGTGTGTTTCACGTGAGCGTGCGTGCTGGGTTCACCTCGCGCCGTTTTGAGCCAATTCAAGAAATCGGAAAAAGCGCCTGCACAATAATTATTCAGATGGTAGTAGTAGCAGCAGTAGTAGCAGTAGTAGTATCTTCTGCTTTGGAAATGTTCAGCCCACCAAATTAGACAAATAAATGCAATTCTAAATTCCGAAATTTAAATAGCTGAGCTGACCCTTCGCACCAAGTGATTGTAATGTGTTTATGTCCAGTGTGTGAGAGAATGCGTGTGATTCACGTGAGCGTGCGTGCTGGGTTCAGTTCGCGGCGCTTTGAGACTATTCATGAAATGGGGTAAAGCGCCTATACAACACTCAGTTATTATTATTACTATTACTTTTTATTATTGTCATCGTCTTTCCCGTGTCCAAACCCTGTTCAGCTACCCAGCCATATGTCCCCCCCCCCCCCACTCCTACCACCCCGCTTCTGCACTCCACCCTTGATTAAGTCACTTCTGCCCGGCCAAAACTGGATATATGGATGAGTTTGTCGGTCGTAAAGCGTTCGTAGTCTCGAGCTGAACCAATCGCAGAGTAAATTGGAGCGGCTTATATATAATTTGTCCACAGTCCAGAACATTCCATGGGCAAATTGTCGCAGACAGTGCAGGCCCATCACAACTAAATACATCACTGCCGGGATCTTGTCAGATGTTATCACTGGCCAAATGTTCCTTGTAAGACTGTCTCAGGACTGGAGTAACAGGGAAATAAAACATGGACGTAAAAACAGATGGTTCGGCTAGATGAGAATTGAAGTATCCGGAGCTAAAAAGGGAAAGTTATCGACAAGTGGACACAAGCCCAGAACGCAACAATCTACTTCCTTGTGATATTCTTAAACGGGCAATAATTTGCCATCAGCCACGTGGACAGAAACAATTTTTTTTCCATGAATTATTGTATACCTTTACAACCTTGCATATGGATGGAAACTGTAACAATGCAGTTAGTCTGCTTATTTTTTAACGTTTCCTTACTTTTTATTTGTTTGTTTGCTGTTTTTATCTTTGTTTGTTTGTTTGTTTGTTTGTTTGTTTGTTTGTTTGTTTGTTTCTTGGCTGGTTGACCGTTTCGTTTACTCTGTCAACGTCAGTTAAAACGAGTGCAACGTTTGTCTGCAATGTCAAACAAGTGAGGAAAACAACAATTAAAAACAACAAAATTACTTAAAAAACAGAAAAACACAAAAGTATCAAACCAGAAACCAACATGAACTTGTTAAGGAGAAGTGTCTACGTGAAATCTGCGCTCTGAAAACTGTTAGATGAATCAAGTCATAATATCCGATCGAGGACATGTACAGTAGCGTCCAGGCAGCATGCATGTCGGTGTGTCTGGTCTATCTGTTTGTGTGTAGATTTGCTGAGTGTAAAGAAAAGCATCAGAGTTGTCCACACCTGTTGGTTTCTTTAATACTAGAGGCCACAAAGTCCCTCAAGTGGTCGCGATGTCCATATGGCAAATTAGTTCATTCGCAAAGAGCCTTAGAGTTTCGGAGGCTGTTCCTTTTAGTTTATCACACGGTGAACTTTACCTGAACCCTAAATCCTTATTAAGAAAGATTCGCACTCTCTGCACGCAAATACAACGCGGACTTGTTTTACAATGAGCGACTACTTATCCTGGCATAAAACCTCGTTATAAAACTAAGGCCTATGCTTAGGCTGGACCCAGCAACAGAAGTACTTTTCACTGATAACCACTATATTATATGCCCCCCGAAGCAGTTTACTCAAAATACGTCCGCGCGTGACTAAGTCGCGTGCGAAGCGCGTGTCATCAGTTGGCTCAAAAGAGATGTCCACAGGCAATCCGCCACAAAGCAGATTACCGATGTCCAGCACAGTGTGCATGTGACGAGCAAGAGCCGGCGCCTCTCTTCCGTGCTAACAAATCGGATGACAAGCTCCACAGTCATATACACAGAGACGGAATCTATTATCAGGCGGTTAGGGGGAAAGTCTGAATGAATCAGTGAACGCGAAATCCTCCATCAGTACACTGTGAGAAGCTGGACGTGGGCGCGACAGTCATGTCCAACAGGTCACACCAGTAAAGCCGTGTAGGTATCAACTGTTCTGCGCTGCAGACCCATGGGCTTCGGCCCCTTTTGCACTAGACGACAGCACCTTCTCGCTCCGATCCGCCAAACCGGACTGATCTGCGGACACTGAATTCGACCCCGACCCGGCGCACGCATGCTCGGTGACCTCTCACCCCAGTCGTGATACCCGCAGCGATCAGACTAGAATTCTGCACTGTTCAAGGGTACTTTATTTCGAAAATTACGCTATTCTACAAAACATGTTCTATTCCCTTTTCTTGCATTTGAGCACAAGTGGAGCGCCCCGAGAAGCAGCAATACGATATCTAAGACAATTATCCGGAGCCTAACAACTCCAGCGTCATATCCGCAGCGATCATTACCACTGTTTTGTTCTGCTCGAGTGAAGTGCCTCTGAGAGCTGCAATACGATTGGTTCACAGTTACGCCGGCCTGCTCAACGCCTTCGATTGGTCGAGCCGGCTGGGGGTTCTGACCCGGAATGGGGTCGAGTGTCGACGACCGTATTATTGTAGTGTAAGTAACGGTGGTCGCGACAAATCCGATTTTTATGAGGCGATTACTATGGGAGAGCCATACATGTATCCGGATGCTGCACAGCAGAGATGAGATGGCCATACGGACTCATATTTGTACCTGGCAAGCACAGAGCGGTCACACTGCTAAAAGTGGGGCACTTCATACGTGCAGATATGCAAATTGAAAAGCCTCAGATAGCCCCCCGGACCCATCAGTCTCCTCCTACCCCAACAACAAGGACGACGACGACAACAACAACAACAAAACAGACTTCACCAATCGTCGGTTACAACTCCAAAGAAACCTAGCACATGCCGAGAACAAATAGTGGTGGAGGTTGTACATAGGCATCTGGCCTTTTGCCTCTGCTTCATTATTGTCTTGTGCAAAATATGTGGAAATAAAACCATGTTTAAACCAACAAATAAACGCCAAACAAACGAACACATAAAAAAAATTCAAAAGGTGAAACTCGAGTCAGCCAAACGGTCAGGAAGTCTACTTACAGTAATTTCTGATGAACGCAATGTCATCCTTCGTTTCTGTTTGTTTAAAAAAAAATCCAAATAAATAGTCATGCAGGACAGTCATTAACTCACTGAACACCATCAGAGTAGACGTAATGAAGGGGTGAGTGACCGACCACACAATACTGACGACGGTCAGAGGCTGACGAGTTTGTCCGAACAACGTTCTGTGTTTTGCGGGAAGAACAGACTGTGACCTCTGTGTCTGTCTGTCTGTCTGTCTGTCTGTCTCTCTCTCTCTCTCTCTCTCACACACACACACACACACACACACACACACACACACACCTGTGACACACACTGTGACACACACTGTGACATACACTGTGACACACACCATCAGGCACACACAAAAGCAACAATTTCGCATTGCACGTATACCAAGTCATACAGCGTTGGAAGGTGTATTAATTTTTTTTAAGCCTTCTCAGCACAAGCGATGACGATGATAATGACGTCGATGATGATGTTGATCGATGATGGTATTACGCCCACTTACGACAAGCGATGATGCTGACGACGCTGATGACCACAATGAAGATGACGACGACGATGAGGATGAAGAATGACGACGACGATGAGGATGCAAAATGACGACGACGATGAGGATGAAAAATGACGACGACGACGCTGATGACGACAACAACGGCGACGATGACGACGACGACAACAATTGGTGATAACGACAAAGAGAACTTGCACTTACCAGTCAAAGTTCCCGGAGTGACACTTGTCGGGAGGTAGCGCACCTGCTGCTGTGCGGCGATAGCCGCGGCTCTCGGGTGGTTCACGTAGTGGCGGAAGAAGTAAGGTTGCGGTACGAGCGGTCGGCGGATCGGCACTGTTTTGGGTCGGACCCTCTGCAACGTGTCAACGGCGGGACGCGCGAAGTCGGCCAGGATCTCCGCCTGCTTCGGGTTTCTGTAGCTTCTGCAACAGTCAGGTAAAGACAGTCAGCATGTATATCATCGCTGCACAGGAGCGACACGCTTGCACTATTCTATTTATAAGACCTAGTTTCTCGCAGGGTCTGGTTGGTTGACTGACTAGGGCTTCACGTCTTTCTCCACCACATACAGGTGATATCAGGCAAAGATTGGGCAACGCGGAAAGGTCCAGCTGAGCACAAATATTTGGCCCCCACCGACAGTCGAACGCTTCACCAGCTCGTCAATCCTCTTTCTCGCGAAGGACTGTGAACTACGATACACAGAGCAAATAAAACCACGTCAGTGGCCGAAACTTAAGAACGAAGGCGTCGCTAAAGCCGAAAACATGCGTTCAACTGATCAGGTCAGTTTCAACTGAAAGCAGGGGAAGTAAGCAAAGCTGATGGCGCTACCTAAATCTAGGAGATGTGTCCTTTGTATGTCCGTCACTGGACAGATCTGCCTTGTCCTACATTGACTAAAAGCCACACTGACAAGCAGGGGGGCTACCGTTAAAAACAAAATTAACATATCTAAGAGTATCTCACCATTCACGTGACCGACCCCCTCTCCCCTCCCACCACTGAGGAGGGTGGGTGGGTGTTTGTGAGTTTAACGTCCTTTTCCACCATATACGGGTGATATGAAAAACGGCGTAACGCTGAAAAGGCCAGCACAAATATTTGGCCCCAGCCGGGATTCGAACTCATGACCCGCCGAGCATTGGAAGTCCAACGCTCTACCATTCGGCCACCCGACTCCCCTCCTACCGGGAGGAAAATGGTCAGTAGTACGTAGGTCATGTGACTGAATTGGTGACTGATTTTAGTCGCTCGCGAATAATTATGGTTTCGGGTCAATCGTCAATTCGGGTTATCGTCAGTTTTCTATACTGATACCCCTTTGAATCAAGGGGGGTAAACTCATGACTGTACAGTGTACAAGGCGTGTCTCATTTGCCGATTACTGTGTAGTTTCCGCCACTTGTAGTATTCAGAACTGACCAGGAGGTGCACGTTGTATTTTACTGACTGAGTTTCCAAAGTGGACTCACGGCAAATTCTAACCACTGTAACCGTCCAGCCGCTCACTGTCGCAACGATAACGCCAGTAGTTCACTCAATTTACCGGCCAGGCTCACCTGAGCAGTTTACCAGGAACTACCCGCCACTAGACCTCCATCAACTGCCGGACAGCCACACAGAATCACGTGCATGAAGCTCATCACCACGACAGTGACGAGGATGCTCAGTCCAGTTATGGGATGGAACAGGTCCTTGTTCACTCTTGTTTTCCTCACCCACAGTAACTACAGTGGCAGACTCGGAAACCGGGACGGAACTGAACTGAGATAATGAAGCTGAAACTGGGCCACCGGGCCAAGGACCATATCCCTTCAGTCGGCAGTGCTGCCGTTAAAATAAAAAAAAAAATCCGGGCTGCAGCCGATCCACGTTTCACGAGGGTTGTGCCGGCCAAACCAGGTCAAGATACTCACGCTCAGACGGAAGAAAAAGAAAACCAGTGTGGGCCATAACATTAAGTAGTTCAGCGCTCGCCGGTCGCCGCGAAACCCCCCTGCACGCGCCACCCCCACTAATGGTCCAATCAGAGGCGTGCCGGAAGGTGGATTTGTTAGAACCCGTATGCACCCTGGCGGCCCCTCGTTAGCTGCTGCGATAAACTGAGCAACTCCGGTGTCTCCAGGGATTTCCTGATCAAATGTATTGATTTACACTTTGCAGCTTTTTTTCCACTAGCTTTCTGTTCAGCTGTGTGCCATTTCGGTGCCGTCGATCTATTCAGGAGTTGATTCTCTCATTTTCCGTCATCAGTGTCGGGTCATACATAGACCGCAGAGCCGGCCTTGAGATCCGTCAGTACTGAGCCTGTACTTGAATTATTTAAAAGCCCACCTTCATACATATTTTATGATATCTAGGGTCGCAGATCGTTCTGCTGTATTGTCGATGTCTACTAGTAATATCTTGGACACCTGCACAGTGGCAGCAGGTTAGCACTGCAAAAACAGAGGGCCGGCACACGCCGCGACAGGAAAACAGGCGTCCGTTGCAGTGTTGCTGCCAGTCACTGGTTGACAGATCATCCTTTCACACCCCCGCGGCCAGTGTCGGCGGTATCGCCTTCAGAGCTCTACACATCACTTATAATACTATTTCAACTCAGCCGAAATGTGCAGGCGCACTCACAAACCCACATCAGTCTACTGACTCCATAATCTGACTTCTGTCAGTCAAGCCTAGTAATTGTGGACTAGAAAAAAAAAATTGGAACTTGGCTTTCAGATGAACGGACTCTCTATGATGAAAAGAGTGGAGACTCCATCGGAAGTGATTACCGATGTCTTCAAGTCTGCCATGTGCACCAGACTGAAAACTGAACCGGAAGTGAGAGCTGACTTAGTGATCTTTGCTGTCTCAGCCGCGGGATGGTAGATGAAAAACGTGGACCGGAACTGTTGTCTCTCAGCACACCGACGACCTGTCATTGACTGTCATCATTTTCATTGATTCAACGGACCAGAAAGCGAAACGGAAGCACTTAAGGGATTCAAGACTCACATTTAATGATCACTTTTATACACATGTGCACTTTGGTAGATACATGTACCGGTTTATGTTATTGTCAGTGGGCCAGTTTCCACGTTTTGCTGTCTTCGTCTGGCTAAATCGACAGGACAATTACGGTCGGTGGGGCGGTCGGTGGTCTAGTGATTAGAAGAGACTTGTCACCAATGCGAGAGGTTGGGGTTTGAGTCCCTCTCGGGGCAAAGAATTTTTCCTTCTCGTACGTGGCACCGTTCATTCGGGCCGATCGTCGGGGGTTCTCTCCGGGTACTCCGGCTTCCCCCCCCCCCTCTGCTTTGGAAATGTTCAGCCCACCAAATCGGAAAAATAAATGCAATTCTAAATTCCGAAATTTAAATAGCTGAGCGGACCATTCGCACCACGTGATTGCAATTTGTTTATGTCCAGTGTGTGAGAGAATGCGTGCGATTCACGTGAGCGTGCGTGTTGGGTTCACTTCGCGGCGCTTTGAGCCGATTCACCAAATTGGGTAAAGCGCCTATACAATACTCATCATTATTATAATTACGAATGACGGATAAGTATCTTGACCTTACCCACAACTGGACGTGAAAGCATGTGGGTGGGTGGAGGGTGGGTGGGGGTGGGTGTTTGGGAGTTTAACGTCCTTTTCCACCACATACGGGTGATATCAAAGACGGGGCAACGACGACAAAGCCAGCACAAATATTTGGCCCCAGCCGGGATACGAACTCACGACCCGAGCATTAGAAGTCCAACGCTCTACCATTCGGCCACCCAGGCTCCCCTTGACGTGAAAGGATGTGATGGCTAGAAATGACATTGATCAACATTAACATTATTAATGTCAGATATCATATGATAGTATAAATATAAGAATTTGATAATACGAATACCAAAAAAATACTTCATGCGGGCAACATCAATAAACTGAACTATCGTGAGTCACCACCATCTCGCGATGGTCCAATTCTAATGGAGGCAATCATTTTGCAAGGTTTGTTATGAAAGAAAGCGTGCGCGTGGGGAAACCCCTCTACACCTTAGGAAGTAGCGATTATAGGAGCTCTATTTTGGCTGCATCTACACAAGCCCGGAGACACCGAATGTTTATTTTGCACAAGTGCTCCCCCCTCGTGGTTCGCCGCGGAGAGAGAGATAGGAATGTACACAGATCGGCAATTGTCTCACTGGGAAGAGAAACAGTTTCAGTTAGGACCATTTATCAACGGGAATCAATGCGTGTGGTTTTTGCCAAGTTGCCGGCCTTGGCTGGGGGAGCCGGGGTGGTCGAATGGTAGAGCGTTGGACTTGTAATGCTCGGGTCGTGAGTTCGATCCCGGCTGGGGCCAAATATTTGTGCTGGCTTTTTCATCGTTGCCCCGTCTTTGATATCACCCAATGTGGTGGAAAAGGACGTTAAACCCCCAAACACCCACCCATCCACCTGGCCTTGGCTGTGCAGTCCTGTGGCTCTGCCTAGTTCGTGTACTACTACAAACTTCACTGATAGACGAGATGCAGAGTGTGTAGCACGCTATTGGAACACACACACACACACACACACACACACACACACACACACACACACACACACACACAGAGTTGGTAGTCTTCTGTCCGTGGCGCATCCAAGTTCATGCTGCAGAGAACAACAAAGCAAAACCTGAAGAGCCTGAAAACGAATACATCTCACTGTTGAAAAGTTGTTTAAACGCGCGGTCAGATGAGCGGTTCAAGCGCTGATTTAGCCTACGATCTAGCGGTGAAAATTTGTACCAGCCGCCATCAGTAAACAGTACAGTCCCCTTTCGTTGTCTCGGATTTCCCACACCTGTAATTTCAGTCGGGCGACACAGAAAACGTGCAGCGACTTCGGTTCGGGATTTCTAACGGTTGCAGCGTCACGGTAGGATCTTACAGTTGTCACACCTTTGATTCCAACCGAAGCTGTCAATCAAACCGACACACAGTCAAAATCCCCGCCGCCCCACGATGCTCCAAACAGCCTTTGTGGATCAAGGAATGTGACTCAGGCCTCCTGAGTCGTATGAATCGGACAAGCTCTACCAGAGATGCTACAAAACACCTAGCACATGGGTTTATGGTATCGTGCTTTTGTTAACGTGAGCAAACCAGGTGGATCTGTGAGCCTGCGCTTGCAACAGTTAACACGTGTCCCTTTTATTCAAACGGGATAAAACCTTCTCTGCTAAGCCAGCTCATGTTTTGGAACACTTTCGCTCGTGAGTTCACCTGCACGCTGGAAATACTCTATCTTGATGATAAGTACAGCTCTAAATGCGATGCAATGTTATTTACACTTTGTGCGAACGGTCGTACATTCAAATTCTACACCGACTGTTGCCATACAGCTGGAGCGCTCAGTGTGTTTACAGACGCTGTCACCGTACAGGTGTCTATGTAGTGTGATGATAGCTACCCCCGAAAACAGCTCAGAACTATCTGTGCGCATAGAAATGGTACCATTAGCCAATTTAAATCGAATACATTGAATTGTTGGTTTGGTACCTCACACACACACACACACACACACACACACACACACACACACACACACACACACACACACACACACACACACACACACTGCTGTCACACACACACTGCTGGCACACACACACACACACACACACACACACTGACGCGCACGCACGCGCACATCCACGGGATCGGCGACTGGTGTGGTTTGGGCCGGAGTGATGCTGCTCGTCATAGTGGTGGCCGCTGTCAGTTGCACGGTTTTCTATGTAAGGTTGGGTTGATCTTTCTTTCCTTCTACTTTCACGCCAGTTTCTGTTGGTGACGTGCGTCACAATACGTCATATACACCTCTTTTATCATTGTTGAACATAATTACAGAACTCGTACAGGAAGAGCCTATGTTTACCTGTACTGCGCGACAACGTTCCTGTCAGAGTTCTGTGAACTCTACACAGCTGGATAATATGTTATAATGACTGCATCATACTGTGGTCAGCCACTCCCAGCTGCAAACAATGCTGAAGACACTGGACCTAATATCTGGTACTCTACGGAAGATAAACATAGTAAGGAACTCGTACAAGAACTACTCTTGCGCGTCAAAGTTCCCTGACCCCTAGACAACAGAATACAGTGCTAGCATCATACTGTCGTACTACAAGCTATGCAAAAATAAAACCGTCACTCCCAAACGAATTCGTGGGCGACGCTGACACTAAAACAAAGCGGGGTTAAACACTGTGACAAACAAACCAACCAGCCCAGTGTATGTGCAAGCATTGCCCCCCCCCCCCCTTCCCCCCCCACACACACATATCCCCCACCCCACCCCTCTGTTCACTGGCGTGACACAAACTTACACTAGAAACTCGCTTAAAGGAACAACGAAAATATCTCTGAAACTCTAAATCCAGCGACCGCCGGCTGAACCAAAATTTGTGGCTTTCACTTCCTTTGCTCGGAAAACGGAGAACACTGTTCCCAAAATACCGTACATCAGCATGTTTACCGAGGGTCTCCTCTGTAATCCACGAGTTATATTTGGCATCAAACAAGCTAGCTCTCTCTTACTCTCTCTGCGCTTCCGTTTAGGGCAGCGGCTTTGGATGTGTGTAGTAGACCGGCACATACCTACAAGAACTGGCAGACCATTCGGCTTTATCCACGTTACCTGTGCTCCAGACTGAAGAAGGAAGTTCCGGGGTGGTAAAGGAAAATCATACTTGACTTGGCCAAACGAGGTGTTGTTGTTTTACATTCTGCGTACAAGTTCAGCCAGTGAAACAAAACATCAGTTGTTGGGTTTTTGTTGTTGTTGTTTGTTTGTTTTCAGGTCTGAACGATCGGCTGACTCATTGGTCACACACACACACACACACACACACACACACACACACACACACACACACACACACACACACTGACACACTGGCACGGGCGCAGAGAGAGAGAGAGAGAGAGAGAGAGAGAGAGGACAGACAGACAGACAGACAGACAGACAGACAGATGATGATGATGAAGATGGTGGTGATGATGATGATGATGATGATGATGATCATCATCATCATCATCATCATCATCATCATCATCACTACTTCAGTGGTACACTAAGTCCAGACAGAAAGAGAGAGAGAGAGAAGAAGAAGACGAAAACACTAACGTGAAAGAAGCACAAACATAGTATTACAAAGTCGAGTTGGCAGACGTCTTGAGTGTCAAGGGTGATTGCGACATGCTTCCCGCACCGAACTGATTACAACAAGCACGCGCAAGTTCAAGCAGTCCTTGACAGGCTCATGATTAAGGGATCCTACGTAATGAAAAGGTCAACTAGGGAACTGCTGATGGGATGCCAGCTCTCCAATGTCCTAGCTATACTCCCATGGGCGGCCGTGGGGCAGGCCGTTCGGTTTCAAGACGGATATTCAGTCGTGTACCATGTAAACATTTCACGTCTTCCATTCCGGTCTGACCTCCAAGGTACCTGCACCTTCACAGTGGGCGCCCTCGGCCATGCCAACCTACACAGGGGCGAGACAGAGGACGCAGAAATCATTAGCGGTAATTAGCTGTGAGTCACTGTACCGATAAGAGCCGCCTCATGCGGTATTCTAAGCTCTGACTCTTGAGAAAGTCAGTTGTGCTTGGAGACGTCACAGGCACGCTGCTATCTCCGACAGGCAAAAGGCAAAGTGTGCCCTGAGGATCTCATCTTAAATGGTATGACGGTAAGCATATATTACGGTGCAAGCCAGACTGAGCTTGTATTGGTCTAGCAGAGGGCATTGCAACATGCCGTCTGGCAGGAGAAGGGCATACGGACGACACAACAGTACCCGCTGTCAGATTAAACTCTCTATGTGCTATGAGTTTTTATCCATGGCGTAACGTGTGCGCTGGCTGTTTGGCCACGTTGGGGGAACAAAATCATTTCAGTCATGGGGGAATCAAAAGCAGTTATAACAAAATCCAATACAAGGTGGGGTTTAACGTCCTTTTCCACCACATAAGGGTGATATCAAAGATGGGGCAGCGAGAAAAAGGCCAGCACAAACATTTGGCCCCAGCCGGGATTCGAACTCACGACCCGAGCATTGAAAGTCCAACGCTCCACCATTCGGCCACCCCGGCTCCCCATCCAATACAGAGATACAAGCTTGGAACATTGGGACATAACTGAATAAAGGCAATTCTTAGCGCGAGTATCTTCTGGTCTTTGAGACTATGGCTGGTAACGTGTGACGTTGGAATCCTGCCAATACTGATGGTGGCATGGTTGTGTTATATGCTCCTTATTAACATGTCTATAAGCTACATTCGGCCTTGAAACTTTTACAAAACTTGTGTTACTTGTTGAGGGCCCCGAACTTGTAAAAAAAAAATCTCAAAGTCGCTAAACTCATTTGCCGAGCTACATGTACTATCACCCCCCCCCCCCCCCCCCCTAATTTTCTCAAAAATGGCTGGGTGACTTTGTCCCCCGTTGTGAAAGCCCATCACTGTGACATACTCGTGACGCCATTCGTCGACTCAAACACTGACAGTCAATTCAAACACATGTTCCGTCCTCTTTCCGACCAAGACTCAACATCAGCTACGCTCTATATAGTGGTGGATATACAGCCCTGGCTCCTTCCTCAAGACGGTGCACATAAACCAGCACCCCATCAAATTCCCATAGCAGCCTCTTTTTATCTGTCTCTGTCTCTGTCTCCGTCTCTCCCCCCACACGCACACGACATCCATGTTGTGTTGACAGGGATCTGTGTGCTACTGTCAGTCCCTCGTGCCTAACAAAGCTTCCCCTGAGGCTAGGCCATCTTGAAGACCATCACAAGGCTGTGGAATGGGCGGCTGGGTGCCATCTCTCTATTGATTTTGTATTTGGCCAAGAAACCACCTTTTCGGCTCACACAAGATGATGAAAAAGACGCAGCGCCGTAAATGAAATCTGTGGGCAGATAATAGGACGAGCCTTCTGCAGCGCCGAGAGGCACGTGCTATTGATGTGCACAAGGGAGGCGTGCAGGCACACTGTATAGATGAGTTAACTCACTCACAAGGGGGCAACAATGGAGACTGAGAGAAAGACTGTGTGAGAGAGAGAGGGGGGGGGGGGGGGCACAGAGAGAGAGAGAGAATTTTAGAATATCAAAATAATAAAGAATGAGGAATCTTGTCCTTGGTACTAGCCGCATCACACACACCCCACCCCACCCCCCACCCCCCGGCTCGTTCCCAATAGCACACACACATACACACGCTGACACCACTAAATTTAAGTTAAAGTAAAAGTTTTTTGTGTGTCTGTTTGTTTTAAACAAAAGTACAACTGAGAGAGAGAGAGGTGGTGCGGGGGGGGGGGGAGATGCTTGAATGGGGGAGGGGGGGGTATGGGCACTGCGGGGGTGGTAGTGGAAGTGGAAGGGGGGGGGGAGTATTTTATTTATTTATTCATCTCATTGTTTTCTCAACTCCTTCTATTTTGGTTCCAAAGTTAACAGCCCTGGCACAACACCGAATTCCGGTTTTCCTCAGTTTTCAACTGCTGGTCCCCCCCCCCTCCCCTCTCTCCCCCCCTTTCTCTTCGCACCAGCGTTCGCTCTCTAAAAAACTCTCTGCGGTCTTCGAGTTTTCTCTTACCCTGTGAAAGAAAGACGTGTTTGTTACAAAAGGGAGAGATCAAAGGCGCCCTGTGCCTGCCTGAAAGGCCTACATCAAAAGCCTGATGTGCAGCAAGAGACACTCTTACACTAGCGGTGGCTCCAGGCACCAAGCATGTCGGTGGTGTTGGACTCAGCCAGTGGAAACCTGCCACGATTCACAGCACAGAGGCTGCCTGAGAGGCAGGAAACAAAAACCTACTGAATGATGCTCAAAAGTACAACTGAGACAAAGAGAGAGAGAGAGAGGTGGGAAGGTGCGGGGGGGGGGGGGGGGGGGGGGGGGGGCAGAGGATAGAGAGGGAGTGAGGAATGGGGGAGAGGGGGTTCATGGGGGGTGGGGGGTGGGTATGGACAGGGTGTGGTACTGGATGTGGAGGGGGGGGGGGTATTTCATTTTATTTATTTATTCATCTTATTGTGGTTTTTTCCCAACTCCTTCTATTTTGGTTCCAAAGTTAACAGCCCTGGCACATGGGGTGGGGTGGGGGTTTGGGGGTTTAACGTCCTTTTCCACCACATAGGGTGATATCAAAGACGGGGCAACGATGAAAAAGCCAGCACAAATAAGTTATTTGGCCCCAGCCGGGATCGAACTCACGACCCGAGCATTAGAAGTCCAACGCTCTACCATTCGACCACCCCGGCTCCCCGCCCTGGCACAACACCGAATTCCGAATAAACAATGATTGACAGAGTGAATGATTTTTGTTTAACTGAATGGATAAAAAAAAAATTACATTTGTGCATACGTTTGTTTGCTGTTTTAGTTCTGACTGGATTTTGTTGTTGCTGTTTTGTTTAATTTTGTGTTGCTTTGTTCTTGTTTCTTTTTTACTTTTATGAATTTAATTTTACTTTACTCATTTCATTTTATTATATTTTTCTATTTATTTATTGACTTTTTTTTAAACGCACAACGAAACTTTAATGTCATGTTTCCGGCAATGGTAAGTTATAATGTCTCCAAGCATCACAGAATTTATTTGTGTTCTTATTTATTTCCTTCTTTTTTTTTCTTTTTTTTTTTCTTTTTGGAAGGGGGGGGGGGGTGATGCACTTTGTATCTCATAGGACAGGAATACAAAAAAAATTGCACCGTAGAAATCATCAAAAAGGAATTCCTTCAAAAATCAATCGTGATTCTGAACCATATCATCTGTTACGTAATTCAGTCAAAACAGAAAAAGGTACGTTGTTTAGAGTATGTGTAGGGCATCACACCACCAACTGACTGGCTGAAAAAAAAAAAAAAGTCGACGATTCCTCGCCCTCATTGCTGACGTTTCCGCAGACTTGTTTGCCATCGCCTTCACGATGCAGCTCCACACTTCACGTCGCTGACGCTCTGTCTCTTTTTTCACCCCCTAATGACTCATCCCCGGGAGGGGTTAAGAAGTACATACTGATGCAGCGTGTTGGGTTAACCCATGTACGGCCAAGTATCCTGGTAAGTAGCAGCAACGCAGCAATGAAAGACGGTGACTTTGGTTTATGAACAATTCCAAATTTGTTCCATGAGATGGACACATGCTTTTCTGTCTCCAGTCACGCAATAGACGACTCCACTCGACAAGCCCCAGAGGCCAAAGCCCGCCCCTTTACTCTGCCGTGTACTGGCAAAACACAGTCCGTCCATGACGTCACTGTATTGGAGAGGGTGATTTCGAGATGAAACAGACTGACGTAATGGTCTTTTTCCTCATATGACGTCAATGGACTTACTGCTTTCTTTACATGTTTCAGTCATATCAAGCTACACGTGCTTCCCTCGTTGTGGCTGGACTTCTAATGCTCGGGTCGTGAGTTCGTATCCCCGCTTGGGCCAAATATTAGTCGGCTGGCTTTTTCATCGTTGCCTCGTCTTTAATGTCACCCGCATGTGGTGGAAAAGGACGATAAACTCCACCCACCCCCACCCCCACCCCCCACCCCGTCTCCCTCGTTGTGGTATCTGGCATAAAGTTTGCCAGACCATGCTATGTGTTGTGCTCATTACACCGCGTGAAGCGATTGGCTGAATACTGGGGGCTCGACCCTTTTGAATGACAGGAGTGTAGTCGTCTCTTTCACGCGGCGGAATCCTTCGTAATACATGTATAGAGAAAGGCATACACTGTTTGAACGCAATGTTTGGGTGAAAGCAAAGCTGGAGACCGAGAAACATGCGAAACTGACCGTCCATTTTCGAACAAATATTGTTGGAACTGCCCTTTTAGTACGGAGCATTTGACATAATTTTGACACCAAAATGACGTCATCAAGTCGAATTCTGACATCGATGAATGCTGGTGGTACAAGAGTTAAACAGGGAACTGACAGAAAGAGGGTTAACGCGCAATGATGCTGGCATTCCTATTTCCAACAAAGACTGGAAAGGGGTGTGTGTGTGGGGGGGGGGGGATTGTGGAGCTCACAGTCCGGGAGGAAAGAGGGAGGAAGAGAGACTGCTGGAACCATCAATGTTGAAAACGTGCGGCGGCTAATACCTTCAACACCTGTTGCTTGCCTACAAACGCTTGTATGTCATTGGGGGAAACTGCTGTAACTCTCGGATCGAAGAGATTGTCTGGGTCTGGCACCATCCGCCGGGATCAGCGAGATTTGCGAGAGACGGAGAAACTTTTACTGTTAGCTTCCTTGTTTCTGGTCACTGTGGTGTCTCTCATTAACCATCACCCATCCCCCTCCTTCACAGTTTTACAGTGCACACATCTGTACGCGCGCACAGACACCGGCACACACACACAGACACCGGCACACACACACACACACACACACACACACACACACACACACACAGAGACTGACAGAGGTGAATGACTGTGACAATTAGCAAAGTTTCTTTTTGAAAGATTCGACATACTGAAAAAATCCTAGTTTAAAAAAAATCCGTCATAGCACATAGACCGCAGATGTAGAGGAAGAGAGACAGACAGACAGACAGAGAGACAGACAGACAGACAGACAGACAGAGTGCTCCTCACCTGACATTAAATCCTGTGTTGTCCTTTTGTGGTTTCGGTCTTTTTCCGGGTAGAAGGCTGTACAGTACCTCAATGTTACCCTGCAAATAATATCACACAAAACATTCTCAGTTCGAATGAAGTAAATGCGCAGACGCATTCAGTTGTAATTACAGTACGTTGATATTTTTTATGTACAAAACTGCATACCATATATTTTTATATTACATTAACCCCAAAAAGGCCCCCAAAATCAGTCAATAATATGGCGACCTTGAGATGGAAACTGAATGCTTTGTTTGTTCTCTTCAACATTTTCAAAACAACAACAACAACAACGACAAAACGTCTGCAACTTTCTGCTCCGACATCAGTTTTTCAAACTTTATTAGCTTGCATTTGACCTTTCGTCAAAGTCATTCAAAAGGGTTTGTCTGAAAAGTTATCAGTCTCTATCATCAAGCCAAACTTGCTGCCACTGCCATTTGCAGTTCCTGAAATTTGAGAGATTACAGGTCACAAACGACGGAGGGTTAAGTGAAGTTATTACAAAGTGCCACTGCTTACAAATGCCAGCCACAAATGAACACATTTAAACTAAACTAAACTAAAATAGATACTGAACAAATAACTACATAAATGCATTACTAAAGACATAAGTACACAAATCGATCAATTAATAAATACGTAATAAATATACAATGCACATATATAAATGAATTATTAGATGAATAAAACGTGCATTCCACTACACTAAACCTGTTAAATTCTAGAATGCTGAACTGGCTGCTGATCTGGATAAAAACCATTGCCCCCTAGTAGACAATAATCCTAGACGATTTAGTCCTTGGTCACTTGTTTCAATTGTCATTACTCATGCTTTTGCATTCGCGGTAATCGACACAGTAAATCGCCCTAATTGAGCAACCATCTCAGAGAAAAAAAACAGATGAATATCAAAACAACTGAAAAACAAATGGGGCATGGGGAATACTAAAGTTACGAACTAACTGAATCGTACAGCTAAAGCCAGAGACACTGGCAATGACCAGCGCGGCATTCTGGGAAAAATGAAATCTGGCCTGGCGCTAGAAGACAGTGCAATCAATGGCGGGGGTTTGCGGACGAGTGGCGGTTACGGCCCTTAGTGTGTCCGTAAAGAGGGCCACAGAGGATCAGCTCCCGGCCTACAGAACTCTTACATGCCGGCCAAACACCCCGCACACTGGAGCCTGGGTCTGACCACCTCAACATGTACAGCTGACGGTGAATGCTTGGAGCTCTAGGTCTTCTAGGTCTAGTTCGTGCATAGCAAGGGCAGCCGGGACAGTCGATTGGTAGAGCGTTGGCCTTTCAATGTTCAGGTCGTGAGTTCGATTCCCGGCTGGGTCCAAATATTTGTGGGGAGCCGGGATAGCCGAATGGTAGAGCGTTAGACGCTCAATGCTCGGGACGTCGGGCCGAATATTTGAGCTGGCCTTTTTTCACGTTGCCCTGTCTTTAATATCACCAATGCGTGGTGGAAAAAAGGACATTAAACTCCCAAACACCCACTCATCCCACCCACCCACCCAAATATTTATGCTGGCCTTTTTCTCGTTGCCCCGGCTTTGCTATCCATCACTTGTACGTTAAACCCCCAAACATCCACCCACCCTCCGTGTGCATGGCATGCGCCAGACTGAACTTGAGAAACCAAACAGCAAGCGCATCCTGCTGCAAGAAAATGCCGGGCAATTTACGCTCAAGGTTACCAGCGCAGGACATCTAGTTCTTGAACAATCCACTCTACAATCACCACTCTACCCCCATACGACTATAGGCTTTTTGCTACGTTTAGAATGAGGAGCTTGCAGGATGAAAGTCAGAACTGAACCTCTTAAAAGTTGTCGTTTCAGAGCTTAACACTCTGCCTGTTTCGGGGTAGCGGCACAGAATTCTTCAGATGTAAATGAGACAGTTTAAAGTTTGCCTGTGAGTGGAGGGGGTGTGTTGTTAGAACATGTACGAGTATGGTGGCGAGGTGTGCCCACATCCGATGAACATGCAGGAGTCAGTTCAAGTAGTGCAGCCTGGGGAACTGCTGAAGGAAAAAAAAGACTGAAACCTAGGCCGGGGTGCAGCAGTCGCACACTACTGTGGGACCTTGGGGGCAACACTCCACTTCAGAAAAAAACAAATTTTAGCATTTTTAAAGGCATTTAGTAGCCTCTTCTGGCACCCAGAAGTTAAATTTATACTGCCTTAGTACTGATATGCCAGCCTTCAAAACTGAAGTCCCATATACCATTACATGATTATGTGTGCAACCTTTTCCCCCTTCTTTTTTTCAGCTGAAACTTGGATTTTTTGGCTGAAAGGATAGGAAATTTGACTGAAAATTGCCAAATGACTGACAATTCCCTAGCCTGGTCGTGGTTTCCGTTTTTACAGCTCCTGTGACAGGACTTCTGGCACACCCCTCACCACCGGTGTGAAGCTGGCTTTACTGCTGCTAAGTGAAAAGGGACTCCCAAGAACTGAAGACGCAACTTGTCGACGGAGAAACTGACTGAGGTGCATCAAATCGGTGCTTCTGCAGACTCCAACGCGTCACAGGCCCTTTCTACAGAACGGTGAACTGGGAAAGAGGCCTCGAGGACTGGAAAACAGATGAGCATTAGCCCTTTCTCTGACGTCATCGGCTGAGACTGGGCTGGGTGGCACGAGACTAAAGGGAGGGTAGGAGGTGGTGCGGAGGGGGTGACGGGGGACAGGTTTTAGCCGGTGATAATAGTCTGCTTGTGGCTCCCGAGTGTGTTGTGTCCAATATCTGTCTGATAACTGTCACCGACTTTCTCTCTCTGCCCTTTTCTCTGTCGCGTCTTGGGGTCTGTGTGGGGTTTGGAGGCCTGGACAACCTTGCTGTTTTCGTCACGTTACATCTGGATGATATTTTCTTTCAGTTCAACCCAATTCAACTCTAAAATCGGATTTTTTCCTGTTGGCTCACCCTTACAGATGAAAACAATAAATACTGATACTAATAATTAAACAAAGTCTCGGGAAGTATCAATTGACAAAAACATGCGGTCGAGAATGATTTTGTACCTTGCATTTCATAGTTGTTGTTTTTTTCTACTGTAAGAACAAACAAAACAAGAAAATGAAAGAATTTTTTTGTAAAGCTGCCCAACTTTTTGGCCATATAAATTCAGCGGGGTTTTTATGTTTCATGCTTTCATGTTTCAAGTATTTTGGCTCTACTGAATTCACTCATTCACTGACTGAATTTTTCACAAAGAGATGAACATGTGATTCATTCTTTTTGTGTTTGATTTACATGCTTCTTGGTTGCGACCTGTGATAAAACTGATAATGTGAGTGCATGCAAATCTTGAGTCAACAAATAAAATAAAATGCGACGTGATATAGACAAACAACTTGAGAGTAAAACAAATGCATAGCCAGGTCATGCAAGTTTACCTCCGGTATATATTGCAGCTCGTACTGCAATCAAAGTGAGTTGGGAGACTGGTCAATCAAATTGTTACAAAGTGATCAGTAATACACGACTATGAGCATGGAAAGCATACAAATGCTGGAAGGGTTTGGAGGACGAAAGGCCTACATTCCGGTAATTTCTGAGCATATGACACGAAAGCAACTCAATGTCATGAGGCAAGGGAGTGAACCTACGCACAAGTCTTTAGCGTTCAGTATTTCTGCACTACTTTCCTCCCCTGCTAAACAATGCCGTCAACTTACGCTGACACGGCCGGACGGCCTCTCTCTCTCTCTCTCTCTCTCTCTCTCTGTAATTTCCTGGTTTGTTAGTAGTTCAAGAGTAAAGGCAGGATTTTGAAACTCATCGTTTATTCAGTGTTAAACAAACTATATTCATTGTCCTCTCACAGACAGACACACACACACACACACACACACACACACACACACACACACACACACACACACCCCCAATGACACCCCACCCCCACACCCCAAATTTCCGCCAACTGGCACCAATCTCCAACGACAATGAGCCGAACCTGACCTGACCATGGCATACCTTGCACACTTTGCGGAAGCACTCTTCCAGGCCGACCAGGTCGACCTCCTCAGTCATAACGTCCCGCACGTACTCGTGGTCCACCGTCTCCTCGTTGGCATGGTGAGGCTGAAACACTTCAGGCCAGCCAGTCAGCTTCTCTGACCGCGTCACTCCACTGTTAACTACTGGCGTGAACTGGCGGGGGTTGGTTCTGTTCGTACGGGCAGATGATGGATACCGTGATCAGTTTGAGTCGAGTCCGTCACAGTTTAATACAACCTTCAAACTTTTATAGATGCTGATGTTTGCCTTTTGTTACACAAAATACTGCATATTACAGTGTATGATGTGTCAAGATATTCAGCGATATTCTGTTTGCGTGCGTGCGTGCGTGCGTGCGTGTGTGTGTGTGTGTGTGTGTGTGTGTGTGTGTGTGTGTGTGTGTGTGTGTGTGTGTGTGTGTGTGTGTGTGTGTGTGTGTGTGTGTGTGTGTGTGTGTGTGTGTAAGCACACAAAACTATTTTACAATGCTAGTACAAATAAGTTTTGTCATGTGCTTGTGACTCGCTTCAACATCCAGACAGGGGATTCGTGCGCACGCGCACACGCACGCACACACACACACACACACACACACACACACACACACACACACACACACACACACACAAACTCACTTTAGCCGGTCATCCAGGCTGGACGGGTCCACACTACGACCAGGACCCCAACGTCGTGAGGGCTCCGACAACGCAGGGCCCGGGCTGTTGTACCCGGGGGTGGGGGTAGAGACGTTTGGCGCTGATGACAATGGACGGGAGGTGGGGGAGTTGTAGGCACTGGTCAGGCTTCCGCCCCACGAGTTGGCCGCGCTGTGTTGCTGGTAGCGCTAAAAATACACAGCAAAAACTGTCACTATCAGGCCATTACTGCACCAATCGTCACATCATTCATCTTCTTCTCTCTTTCATTATTTTTGTGCACGAAAGGGTGGGTGGGTGTTTGGGAGTTTAACGTCCTTTTCCACCACATAAGGGTGATATCAAAGACGGGGCAACGAGAAAAAAGGCCAGCACAAATATTTGGCCCCAGCCGGCGGGATTCGAACTTACGACCCGAGCATTGAGAGTCCAACGCTCTACCATTCGGCCACCCCGGCTCCCCGCACGAAAGGGTAGCACACAACAGAGTAAGACAAATTTCAGTGCACACACACACACACACACACACACACACACACACACACACACACACACACACACACACACGTACGTATAGACACCGGTACCCCCACCCCCACCCCTCCCTTCCTACATCCTTTCCTCCCCTATAACCGCCTCCTCGGTCGGCCCGCACTGTTAACAGCATGCATGCACGTACATACACGAACAAGTAGAGCTGGGTCACAACATTATAATTGGAAATAAGTAATTGCCATCCAACACAAAACACTGCATGTTTCCACACCTGTTAATTTAAGAAAAACAACTATTCCTCACTGACAAGTAGAACCGGTTGATTAATGCGACTATATGGATGTCTTCGGGCGGCAAGTGCTCGCAAAAAAGAAGTTGGACTCAATGAATGTACATCGAAACAGAGCACAAAACAGCCTGTACATTTTCCTACATAATACAACAGCAATTTTATATAAAAAATTTAATACAGATGCACACATTAAAGTCAGCCAGCAAGCCCACTCGGGAAGAAAAGAGGGAGGGGGGGGGTATTTTTGCTGTAAAATTCATGAACGAAAATGAAGTATGTTGTTCACAGAGAGTGAACTTTAGAAGCACTAACGACCTGCTTTTCGCTTCACCTCATTCAAATTTAGTGACTGTAATTGGACTGTGTCTTTACGGTCTACCAACGAAGGAAACAACAGTGGTTACAATCACACATTTCACACTCTTACAATTGTTTGGCTCCGCCGGCTCGCAAATCCTGAAATAAGTGGTGGAAAACTGGAACGAAATCCCATTCGTCGTGTCCGTTGATTTCTTACCTTCACTGGGTTACCGGAGAATCCTCGTTTTTCTTCCTTAATGCGTAGCAGTTCGACTTTTCTCTGTCAGATGAAAAGGAAATGCAAGCTTAATTATCCAAACTGAACAGAGCGGCAAGATACTGTGCACGATGGTGCGCTCGCACGCACACACACACACACACACACACACACACACACACACACACACACACACACACACACACACACACGCACGCAGAGAAAAAAATCTTCATTTTCTGCGCTTGCCAATCCTACTGACAAACAGGACTATTCTTGGCACTTCAATTTTCGTGTAAAAATAATCTGAACATATTTTACACTTGGCAGGAGAGCCCGAGGCAGTGCTCAATAAACGCCT
Organism: Batillaria attramentaria; assembly: GCA_018292915.2. Lineage (NCBI taxonomy): Eukaryota > Metazoa > Mollusca > Gastropoda > Batillariidae > Batillaria > Batillaria attramentaria. The sequence goes on from JACVVK020000010.1 coordinate 3,313,448, forward strand.
TTGACACCTAATGAAACATCACTGCACGATGTCACACACACACACACACACACACACACACACACACACACACACACACACACACACACACACACACACACACACACACACTTCCTTTTATAGCGTATCCGCGTATTGTGTGATCTAAGTCTAGCAGAGAGCTGTCAAACCATTCATTAACAGCAAACGACAGCACTACAAAACCCATACTCTCATACTTCACGCGTAGCAATAACTATTACACGTCACTCGTTTCGCTGGCACTACATAGATACACATACTAGACTAGCAGGTGTACACGTGAACTACTAGCTGAAGTCATGCAAATTAACACTACCACACGACTTAACTGTCAAACCATTCATTAACAGCAAACGACAGCACTACAAAACCCATACTCTCATACTTCACGCGTAGCAATAACTATTACACGTCACTCGTTTCGCTGGCACTACATAGATACACATACTAGACTGCAGGTGTACACGTGAACTACTAGCTGAAGTCATGCAAATTAACACTACCACACGACTTAACTGTCAAACCATTCATTAACAGCAAACGACAGCACTACAAAACCCATACTCTCATACTTCACGCGTAGCAATAACTATTACACGTCACTCGTTTCGCTGGCACTACATAGATACACATACTAGACTAACAGGTGTACACGTGAACTACTAGCTGAAGTCATGCAAATTAACACTACCACACGACTTAACAATGAGGCGCTAACGGACAAACCAGGGTGCATTCTCTGTGGACACCGAGAGTTCTAAAGCACACAATAACAAGACCAGCCTATACAGCAGGAAAATATGCCCGGTCAGTCGCAATAACAAGACCAGCCTATACAGCAGGAAAATATGCCCGGTCAGTCGCAATAACAGTACAGTCGCAATCACAGGCACAGGATCTGGCCTGATATTCATGAAACGCGTTTAACGAGAATAAACGCGTTTAAATCTAAACCGGCGTACAAGAATGAGAAAATACTATCGTTAAACGCCCGTTTAGACCTAAACGCGTTTATCCTAGCTAAATACGCTTCATGAATACCAGGCCCAGGAGCCTAGAGTCACCAATCATAGGTGGAAGGGGGGAGGGGGGGTGAGTGGAGAAGAGTGACGTATACTAATTCAGCTGATTACAGTTCCGACGAATCGGACTTAAAGGGACTTAACTGTTTTGATGGGAAGGCTGCAACACACGCACGAGATTAGATGATTGTATCGACAACTCTAGTTCATCCGATTCCAGGGAACCAATTAAGGAGTCGGATTTGCCAGCAGGGTGGCCTTCACTGACCGGGCACCCGACCCGCAGGTGAATTACTTTCTCCGATCGAACGAGTTCTATACTGACACAGTATGAGTATGTGAAGATATTCAGCGTTTGGGTTAGTGAAAAGGTCATGTCATTCAGCCATGTCGCCAGTACAGCACTGGGGCGGACAATACCCTGATATACATGGTACCAGACTTACACTAAAGGTGCGCTTTGGTGTCAGATTATATTCTTAGGACTGTTCCTAACCCCCGCCCTCACCC
>JACVVK020000010.1:3317500-3370000 GCA_018292915.2 Batillaria attramentaria
TCGCGATGTCTGCACTCAATACTGCGTGTCCTTCACAAAAAAATGCCATAGTACTGAACAGGTTGGTTTGTTCCTTGTGCGTTTTTGACGTCCAGTTCCATCACATGACGGTCAGTGATACCAAAGACGCGGCAACGAGAAAAAGGTCAGCCAAAAATTTCGGGCTTCCTGTTGGGACGTATTGTGCAAAAACGCGCGGAAATATCCGAAAGGGACCAAGCGCCACTGGATTAGTTCAACAGTGCGATGCGCAGCAATTTTCATTTCACTGGAAACTGTATCGACTTTCAACGTGTCATGCTTCAGTTCCTTTTTGTTTTTTTAACGGAGGTTGTGAGAGTCACCGGCCCCTCTGGTCGAGTTGCTGGGATATATAGGTCAAACAGTCAGGCACTCAACGCGAGCTGTTCTCTTTTGGACCGAGGTGTCCCAGGCAACTTTACAATCCGCCGCCACGAGAAAAGGCGGGTGGGTGGGTGGGTGTTTGGGGGTTTAACGTCATTTTCCACCACATACGGGTGATATCAAAGACGGGGCAACGATGAAAAAAGCCAGCACAATATTTGGCCCCAGCCGGGATCGAACTCACGACCCGAGCATTAGAAGTCCAACTCTCTACCATTCGACCACCCCGGCTCCCCACGAGAAAAGGCGTTACCTCGGTTCGTTAGTCACCTGTCTAAAGAGGGTAAGAACACAAGTGCGGGCAAAGGAGCAGATAGTTTATGTAGTACGTTATTTGGCACAAATTTGGCACAAGAACCGTGAATATTCCACACAGCGCATTTTGAGTATATGGCGTTATCGCACGATCTGTTTCAGTGATAGCAGAGGATGATGTTCCTCTGACAGAAAATTGAACAGCCTGGCCTGCACTCAACACTATCACCGGTCGATACGTGGAACACACGTGATGGGTTTCTGTGTCCCTTACCGATCCTGCCAGGTCATTATTACGAAAACTCAACGGAAAAAGTACTCGAGTGCTGCATTTTGGTTTAAACAGATTTATTTTGTTGCACTGGAGAAAGTACAGAAAAACAGTTTGAGCACAAACAAGATGTACTTATGACATGCTCAATAAAAATTCAATTAAAGCAGCCTTTGCAACGGTGGTCCACGAATTATGAGAGAGAGAGAGAGAGAGAGAGAGAGAGAGAGAGAGAGAGAGACAGACAGACAGACAGACAGACAGACAGACAGAGAGACAGACAGACAGACAGAGACAGAGATGGTAGGTCTCAGTTTGTCAGTGAGCATTTTCATATCAACGGAGGTCAGCGGCTACAGTCGATCATAGTATGTATTTATGTATATATTTATGTGGCTAAGAAAAACGTGCCCAAAGTGCTGCATTTATCGTGGCTGTATATGGACAACGTCACCTTTTTTTTTTCCTCTCTCTCTCTCTTTTTAAATTGTCGGACACTTGAATAACATGTTTTTGTGTTGAGAATAGCTCATGTCAAGGACGGAAAAGGCAGAAAAATAAGACAACTGGGCAGCATTAGGAAAGAGACAGAGGGGTTGCTCCTAGTTTTGCTTTGCCGGTCGATTTCTAAAGTAAGTCGTTATTAGCCGCGACATAGTCGAGTTTCTCTTGCTTGCGCGGGCTCTAAGCCCTTACTAATCGATCAATCAAATCAAATTATCATTCAAGCTCCAATTTGTCTGACACTGGTTCAAACTGCCACATCAGCATCATGCACGGATCTCTCTACGTGACATTTTGCAAGTCCACCGATGTGGAGTTTTACAAGGCACGTCATGATGTGGACTTCCTGATACGAGAAATCAGCACAAGACAAAGACAATCCGTAGTATTGTGTGCACGTTGTGTGTAGTGGTGAATAACAGATCGGATCAGCGGTACAGTGCTGTTTTACCCGCGATAAAGCATGCGCGTATTTGTACATACACTGGCAACCGAAACAGCTCGTACGCAGGGGACAAAATCTAATGCAAACCCTTCGACAGAGGCCGCAAGGAAATAATCATCATTAATTCAGGGGCTGAATGTGCTTTTTTTAAATAAGAGGGCAAACCGGATTGGATCGAATGGTGCAGCTAATCCTTTTCTTAGCCATGAAAAAAAATGTAAGGTAAAGTTTGTTTGGAAAACGGACCAAAAACAACAGTGCAATCTGGTCATATCTGAACCAGGTGCTCAAACTTACGTGACCAATCACCATGAATGACAGCTGACACCTTACGGACCAAAGCCCAGCATCGTGTTGTTGTTGTTGTTGTTTTTTTTTTTGTTTTTTTTTTTTTTTTGTTGTTTTTTTTTTGGGGGGGGGGTGTTGTTTTTTTTGGTTTTTTGTGTGTGTTTGTTTGTTGTTGTTGTTGTTGTTGTTGACCTGTCGGGAAATGGACGACATCGAATGACATGGTATCAAATTAATTGATTAATTGCCGCCTAGGATTTTTTTTTTTTTTTTGGGGGGGGGGGTTTTTTTTTTTTTTTTTTTTTTGGGGGGGGGGGGGTTGTGTTTGTTTTTTGTTTGTTTTTTTTTGTTTTGTTTGTTTTTGGGGGTGGGTGTTTGGTTGTTTTTTTTTGTTGTTGTTTGGGGGGGGGGGTGTTTTGTTGTTTTTGTTGTTGTTGTTGTTTGGGGTTTTTTTTTTTTTTTGGGTTGGGGGGGGGGTGTTGTTGTTGTTGTTTTGGTTTTTGGGGGGGGGGGGTGGTGTTGGGTTGGGGGTTTTTGGGGGAGGGGTGTTGTTGCTTGTTTGTTTGTTTGTTGTTTTTTGTGTTGTTTTTTTAAGAAACCGTAGGTACCAAAAGGAACGGACTACTCGAAGACGGTTGCCGGCTCTTATCCAAAACCGGACGCACACCTTTACACTGTAGTTACGTGTATTGGTGAATCGTTTTTTAGGAGACAGACGGACCCTTTCTTTCAAACCAACAAACCGAAATCCAGGGCGTTTTTCTCGTGATACAGATATGAAAGTGGAAAAATGTGGTGCTACTGCTAACAGTTTAGTTGAAATCATTCACCGAAACATTTGAATCAGACTAGTACCCGGGGGGAAAAAAAGCAAAAAAAAGAAAAAAAAAAAAAAAAAAAGCGACCGTACACTTTGATTTAATAACACCGTTGGGATGACTCCATTTGAATTGAATTGATTTATTCCTTTAAAAAAAAATAATAATTTGGTCACCTCGGTCGGTAACCTGTCGGGAAAAGCGACGACATCGAATGGCGTGGTATCAAATTAATTGCCGTCTGGGAATGTGTGTTAGTTGCTATGGTTATGACCAGCAATACCATGGACAAACAGTGCATACGTCATGTCCGGTTCTATATAGATACTTATACACACACACACAAACGCCGCCAAGAGTGCATGACCAACGCGTTGTCAATCTAATCAGCAGCCGGTACCTGCAAACATCAGCATCTCTGTAATTCTCCTCAATACAGATGCCTGAGTAGTGTCTGGGCCGCCAGCTGCGTGGTTATTGTTTGCCGTGTGGAGTAATTTTGATGTGTTATTTTCGTTATCCGATCTGAAGTAGAACTGTACGACTGCTTTTGTGCTGTCGATCCACAATACCTAAATTACAGCCCCCCCCCCCCCCCCCCCCCCCCACCCCGACAATGTCTATAATTATTTTCTGTAGTGGTCAAAACACGAAAAGCCGTTGAACTCCCCTGGGGCAAACAGTGATTACTTGTGAGACTGGCCAAGGGGTTGATGACGTCACAACTAACCTAGCTTGTAGTATTGATGCTAGAAACTGAACACTGGTAGTCAGCGTTTTCGAGATGTGGTGTCCAACTATTGGTACAATACTACCGCACTTTGTTGTAACTGTTTCCTTACAAACATTAAGTAAATTTTCCATGTTTGTGATATGGGACGGGTACACACTCTCCCCCCACCCCCACCCCCACCCCTCCCCACAGAGAGAGAGAGAGAGGACAGACAGACAGAGACAGGCAGACACCAAACACTATAGAGCGTACAGGATCTACAGCCTTTGGAGAGACGGAGACAGAGAAAGTTCTAAGCGGTAAAATCTCTTTTTAGTCAACCAAACGGTGGCATTTTTTTTTTAATTTAAAAAGATCTCTCCGTCATCTTACGCCATTTGCCATTAAGTATACACGCACATGTACTCACATATCTCTGTTCTTCAGTAGGGGTCTTCATTCTGGAGAATCCGCGACTTCTGGCCAATGGCGGAACCCCGTTCTTCAGTTTGGGCGGTCTCTGATTTCCTTCCTGCAACAGCGCCAGTCATTGGTCAGAACTGAAGGAATTGTCGAACCCATGTCTTACCATCACCCACCATAGAGGCTACGTAACACAGATGCAAATCTGGAGGAAAACGCTATATATTCCTCTTACACATAACGTTGCAGATGACACCCTAGAAATGCTTTAAAATTCACCAAAAAAATTCACAAAAATCAGGCAGCCATAGACTCATGTGTAGAGTAAATTTAAACAAATTCCAATGTTCCTTTTTTTGGCAATGTTGGCAGCGACCACATACCCCCTCATTCCACGGTCGTCTGCTGGCTCCTGTGCCAGCCGCGCATGAATACAAATAGTCCACAAGCCAGCCTCATTTTCCCCTAATTTTACTACATTGTATTACCTGGCATGAAACTTGTTTACAAAGCCAACAAAAAGCACCAGATTGCCATTTTTTACTCTGCACACAAATTTTGAAAGGGGCAAAGATTTTCTACTATATTTAGCCGAGTTGCTCCTACATGCCCCGGAAGCTAATACCGCCACGTTACCACATCTCCTGGTACCGTCGGAAAATGGTCCAGACTAAAGCGCAACCACTTTATGACACAACCGTATGTATCCAAATGTAAATAAAAGAAACCAGCATTCTATAAACTCTGCATGGACGGAAAGGGTGGGTCAGCTTATGTAGTATGTATAATTTCTCGCCCAGTCAGTCGTCAGTGACAGAACGGAAGATGTCTATACTATTAGGCCCCTGGCCTTCTGCTGCGGCCGGACGGAAGAACTGTAAATACTAATATTGTTTTCAATAAATAAATTAAAAAAAAAAAAACAGTAATCATTCCCGTCTGACGGCCGTGCACTTTCCGTTGGCAAACGCCCAAAGCAGTCCCACAGTTTCGCACGTTCCTTCTTTTAGTATTTGCACAATGTTAACCTGAAGAAGGTAATCACATTTTATTTGCAGGAAGCCCGTTGTGTTTGTCCTAGGGAGTGAACTTCAAAGAACTGCCTGTCAAAACCTGAATGCAGAACTGAATGGGCAACGAACGACGAGAAACGGCAGTTATCCTTCGTTTGTTTTTAATACTGCAAAACGTACTTAGTTTTGGTGACATTAATTCTCAGTATTCAAATGATTGACACCATGAATACGCGTATTTCGAACTAGGGTATTGACGATGGTCATCGGTGTTATCAGGGTCTCTCTTTTTCTAGGCTCCCTGACACCCAGATCTAACATGTCAGTTGTAGCATGGAAACAGCATTACCTGTGAATAAAAATTGGTCGCAGTTTATCGAGTTAAAGGCCAGAATGTCATCTGTCAAATTCTCTCTAAGTAAATTTGTGGAGTTGAAGGCACCCGACATCTCAAACAAAACATCTGACTGAGGCCAAAGACGTGAAGGACGATGCGACTTTAAAAATTAAGAAGAAATCACATACATCTCCAGGTATCTCGCGCGTCCACGTCTTCTCAGCCATGCTTGAGACCACACGCTTTTGGTGTGACGGATCGGGGACTCGCGACAGCGTCAGAGTTAAGCCAGGCTATGCATGGCTCGGGGACAGTTCCTGCTACATATACCGCACGTGCTGCGCTGACCGCTGTTTATGACGACAGCCTGGGAGCAGGAGGAAAGACTGTACTTTGTTCCGCCAGTCTGGCTGTCGCAAAGTTCTCCTGTCGTCGGGGGGTAAGGCTTGATTTTCCCAGCCCAGCGTATTGACATCAGTCTCGCCATCGCTGTGAGCGGGAGAATGAAGCTCTGCCAGCGATGTCTCGCCGAGGGATCAATCGGCGCGCGCTACTAAGCGTTTGTTCTGCATTATTCATCTTACTGACTGTACCAGACACGGCCCACGTTCGCGTCTGTTCTCTATGTTTAACATTGCGTAAAGCCCGATTAGCGTGGGCGTGCGTCCGTTCTGGTCCTTCTCTTTCTTGACTTCAGTCTTCCTTGTAAACGCGCCTACTCCAGGATCTGCAGACTTACTAGGAGAGTTGGGACAGCTGTGCTTATGCTCGGAGTGCGCATGTCCGCTGGAAATAGTCTTAGTGATATTTAGAGCTCTGAATGCAATACGCCGACCTGTAGTGGCCGCGCAGACTTCAATTGAAACCGGCCGAAGGTCTGCCAGCCAATAATTGACACTGAGCAACACTATCGTGCACGCCTTGCTTTTCACTTTTCAGTCTCAGCCTTTGAGACAGGGAACCGGGATAGCCGAATGGTAAAGCGTAATTGGACTCTCAATGCTCGGGTCGTGAGTTCGAATCCCGGCTGGGACCAAATATTTGTACTGGCCTTTTTCCTCGTTGCCCCGTCTTTGATATCACCCCTACGTGGTGGAAAAGGACGTTAAACTCCCAAACACCCAGCCGCCCACCCAGCCTTTGAGATGCTGCGCAGTTGTCAAAGAGGTCTGACGTTAGACATCACCAAAACAGTTCCCAACGCCGAGCCGTGAGCCTAGTTACATTGTATATACTGAAAGATGACCAGCCTCAACACGCAGACGTCAATGTATAGTTGTACGTGCTGGTTGTCTGGTTTCTATTCCACGGCCCCTCCCATGAATAAAGGTATTTTCCACGTGCACGTGTACACATGAGATATTTTTTATCACACCAGAGACACATTATCTACGCCACCTGACAGCGATTTTGAGACTGGAAATGAGGTCAAAAGCGTTTTACCCACCACTAACCTGCCAAATTCACGAGCATCTGACGCAGTAATCAAACTGGTCAGATTCCGAACGTGTTCTAATGTTGCCCATGTCTGGAGGGAAATACGATGGTACCGATAAATATGCAACAAACTACAGCGATTATTTTTTTTTTCTGATGTGCCGCGTGAGACGTCATTACGTCCTTTCGCGGTATTAGGGATGAGGGTATACTTACTGTGGATGGGTTTTTGTTGTTGTTGTTGTTGCTGTTGTTGTTTTCTGGGTTTTGTTTGTTTGTTTGTTTGTTTGTTTGTTTGTTTGTTTGTTTGTTTGTTTTTGGGGGTTGTTGTTGTTGTTGTTGACACGGCAGTAAGTGAAACCAGCAGCGCAGATTCCAAAGACGGGACTTCACTCTCTGGTAATCGTAAACTACACAAATTCAGGAACATTATTCAAGTATTACCACATGACTTCATTCCAAATTTGGCACGTTTCAAGCTAGACAGAAAAAAAAAAGAAGAAAGAACTAGGAGCGGACGTTGTGCGGTCAAGAGTAATTGTGGTATTAGTCGTCCCATCAGTGAGTTTGAAAAAGGTGATAGAAATAGCTTCTGTATGCGGTCGCACCACTCCGGATGATTGCGTCCCACCATCAGTCCACGCGCTTTCATTAGCCGGAGTGTAGGTTAAACATAAAAGACAGGCCATTGTGCCGGGGCTGGTGGCTTTTGTTGTTGCGGCGTAATTACTGTTTGGACGTCACTGATCAAGTGATGGTTATTTGTACACCAGGGATCCTGGCCTGCTGATCCAGCGAAAACATATAATTATACTGATCGACCTGTTTTTTAGAGTTCGCACAGAGAAAGCTGTTTAGTTCTGTTCTTGTCTTCTGAGAAGTCTACACGAGACATACAATTCTTCTTCCTGCTCTCTTCTTCGGGGAGCCGGAGTGGCCTAAAGGTAGAGCGTTGGACTTCTAATGCTCGGATCGTGAGTTCGTATCTGGCTGGGGCCAGATATTTGTGCTGGCTCTTTCATCGTTGCCCTGTCTTTGATATCACCTGTATGTGGTGGAAAAGGACGTGAAACCCCCCAAAACCCACCCATCCACTTGATCTCTTCTTCTTCTTTTTTTTTTATTTTTTATAACGTCTTTAAATTTCAGTCCAGTTTTACTACGCCAATTTCTCCGCCATGCTTTTTGTAAAGTGGTTCACTGAGATGAGCACGTGTATAAATTTTTACTTGTTGTGCTCTCTTTCAATGTAATACTGTTTACTGATTGACGGTGATACGGCTTCAATGAATTTTTAAAAAAAGGTTTAAACCAAACATACACGAATTGCTTCTGTATTTTCAAGATGCTTAATTGAATAATAGCAAAGACCTTGGAAGCTGTTTACGAACTCGATCTTTGCTAGTCTCGGTGCATCAACCTGGCACGCATCTCCATATTTCGCGCCCACAAGAAGAGGCTAATAACTGGACTAGCAATTTCACCGATCAGCGACGGTAGTCGTAACTATCTGCGATTCCTTCCAGTGACGGACGGAAGCGGCAATTTGTCTGTCGTGTTGACAGACTAATTTTTAGCTGAGTGGAATAAACATCAAGATCTCCCGCTATCACTAGTACAACAGTAACCAGCAACAGCGTTGATACCTGCTGCAATCCTGGTCGCTCAACTATATTCACACACACACACACACACACACACACACACACACACACACACACACACACACACACACACACCTGCACTTTGTACACTCTTCGCAAGGTCTCCCAACAACCCCATCTCCGTTGAACGCACTGACAGAAGAAAATACTATTTCAATTACAATTCTTTTGCAAACGTTTTCAAAAGACAAAGGCAACTCATGCAAATGATTGCATTGTCAGCTGATTGGTCAATTTCCTTTATTTTTGATCCAGGATTTAAAAAAAAAAAAAAGTTTTATGAAGGCTTGTGTGTGTTTCCACACTTCCCTGACCCACCCACTCCAGCCCCCTCACCTTTCATGCCCCCGATCTCCGCCCTCCCCTTCCTCCCATAAACGCCTCCCCCCCCCCCTCCACCCCAACAGACAGACAGACACATGCACAGACAGACAGACAGACACACACACACACACACACACACCCCTAAAGTTGCTGCAATGTGGGCCCGAGAGTGTGTGTGTGTGTGTGTGGGGGGGGGGGGGTGGCGTCTGGTTTCTTACTGATCAACTTCACATGCACACGGCCAAAAACAATTTTTTCAAAGACAAAACGATTTCTACAATGAGTGACTGCGACGGCTCTATTGACTGCAAGCTAAGAATAAAAAAAAATCAATAAGTGGTGTTCCCTTGATGCCAGACCTCCCTCCCCATTCCGAGTTTGTGCCACTCAGCAAAAACAGATCACTGTCACTGCAGAACTAATAAATCATATTTCTTGCCGGCGGAAAGCACAAAAGGCATTGTAATCAGCCCGCTGGCGTGGACACAGATACGCATGTACACAGCCTGACAAGGACAAAGCTCTATGTTCACCTGATCCATCCAGTCTACGGTGCTGGACAAAAGAATACACGTACGGAGAAGTTACAGTACAAGACAATGGAACTGTTGGCTGATTTTATCCTAGACTAGCTAACAGAGGAAGAAAGCCCCCAAATGTGTGCACATTTTGCCTGATACGTGTGGGTAAACATACAATGTAGCAATAATCAAATCATGTTTCGTCTCATCAGTAATCAGGGATATTTGTTTGCTGCTGTTGTTGTTGTTGTTAACTGGTTGGCTGGTCGGTTAAGTAGTTGGTTCTTACAGTTTGTTGTTGTTGTTGTTGTTGGAGGGGGGTGGGGGGGGGGGTCGTCCCTATTGTTCACCTGGGATTTTTTTGTGTTGTGTTAGTTTGTGTGGGGTTTGTTTGTTTGTTTGTTTGTTTGTTTGTGTGTGTGTGTGTGTGTGTGTGTGTGTGTGTGTGTGTGTGTGTGTGTGTGTGTGTCAGTCCAGGATTTATTTATTTTATTTTATTTTATTTTATTTTAATTTTTTTTTTTCTGGGGGGGGGGGGGGGGAGGAATGGGGGGAGTTTTGTTTTTTGCTCTTTTTTGGATGGAGGAGTGCGTGAGTGTGTGTGGAGGGGAGGGTGGATGGGGTTAATAATAATAATAATAGTGGAGATTTTTAACGCGCCTAACCCAGGGGCTGGCTCTAGGCGCTTTACAATATAACGGGGGGGGGGGGGGGGGGGGGGGGGGGGCAGCAACAACCCGCGAAAATAAAGACTGATAAAATAAAAACCCACATTGTCTCCAATGTCTCTGGTTACAGTGGATCTTTGAGTGATTTTGGTTTGTTTCTCAGTTCTTCACTTGCTTGCATGTCTGCGTGTCTTGCAACTGAAGTGATTAATTTTAGCAAGTGAAAGACAGACAGTGTAAACGCAATACTGACCAGACCAAGGTAGATGCCAGTCATGTTGCGAGGCTGGCTCTGACTGGGCACGCTGGCTGTGTGGTACGGCATGTTGCGTGTGACAGGCAGAGGGCCATACACCTGGGTGTTCATCTTCAACACTGACTGGCTCCGACTGGAGCAATATCCCGACGCTAGCTGTACGTGCTCGCTATGGTCCACGCTATTCTTGTTCACTCCCAGCACATAAAAACGCACAGGCTGCTCAAGAAACGCAGGACCAGGCAAGCACTAAACACCGACTTCCACAGGCTTAGGGCCTCGCAGCGTCGACTGACTTCACGTGTACCTCCTTGTGCCTCCTCCAGCTGTCGCTAGGGTAGCGCATCTCACTGCTTCAGTGCCTTGCAGACAGTGTAAGAAGTGCGTGATCAGTACAAGTGAACACTATAAAAGTTCAAATTCAAATTCCGAATAGACCAGTCAATCATTTGACATAAATGATGTGTGTATTTTACTGGTCAGATCAGAAAATGTTATCACTGACACAAGAAACAAACTAATGGGATATTTTTTTAGCTAACATTTGCATGTCTTATGGCTACTGCGCAGGTAATACTGACCAGATTTATAGCATACTGCTGTACATAATGTTGCTCTATGAGCTTGACTGTCTCAAATCAAACAGTAACAAAGTGACAGCGTGTATGGTACTTCATTCAGTTCAATAACTTCTGATCCTACATAGAACTGCCATCACAAGTACCCCTTACAGCATATGACACCATTATGTACAGCGGTATGCTATAACTCTGGTCGGTATTGCCCTGTCACTTCATAACTCTAGTATTACTTGCATTCTCACTCTCAGTATGACTTTTTTTTAGCAGGATTTACAAGTACGGCTTTAGCTGATGCAAGAAGTGCCTTGCTCAACCCTAATGCTCACTATACTGTTAAATCTTCTTAGTCATGACTGACCTACAGCCAATACTGGTAAACATAAAGCAGAATAAAGTGGAAAAAATAATGGAAAGCTTAGACTTCCACTACATTTATATGTGCCTTCTAATGGAAACAGGATAAAGAAAATTTATATCTGTGGCGTTTTACAATTGAAGTACATGTAGATCGACCAAACTGTACGTTAGTCATGCAAATAAACTTTAAATCAAGTTGAATGGGTCTAACCAACACATGACACAGATTACACACACACACACACACACACACACACACACACACACACACACTGAGAAAACTGAATGACACTCGTTGGAGACTCTCTCTCTCTCTCTCTCTCTCTCTCTCTGTAAGCGTTTGTACTGCCCCCAGCTTAAACAGCGTGCCACTATATGTGGTCGTGCCGCCTGAATGCACTTACGGCAGGGGCAACAAAACTTATGTAAACGAAAAACCAATCACTCATCACTACAGCGCAGAAATTAAATCCAGCTCGCGCTGTTTTCCAAATAGAACCCGCCACTAAGCCCAGGAACACGATCACGAATGTCAAGTGCTGTCCCAGGTAAGCCCACGTTTTCCCAGCGACAAGCTAGTATCGACCAGGTATCGATTAAGAGCCTTCGGGTTGGCACGCACAGTGTGATCAACTTTGCGTTGCTGTTAGCCTAAGTCCACGCGGCTTTGCTGGTTGTGAGTCGTCGAAATTCAGCCGCGCAAATTGAGTACCATGCCTCCGTGTGAGAGATTCATATGGCTCACAAGCAGTGATATACAACAGCTTTCGGTGACCAAGACACCTCTACTGCGATCACTAATCAAACGATCGAAAGAGGTGTCAGAAAGTTCGTCTGCTCAGCCTTCGGTTTCTAATACCGGCTGCCAAAGTCGTAAGACGAATCAAACTCGAAAATATGTGGAAGAAGAATCGCGTTCCAGCTTACCTCATTGGCGTGCAACAATGAAATCCACCATAATCTGTCCGATGGCTACCTAGGAGGCCACAACATCGCACTAGGTGCGAAATGGTGTTCCTCTCAAACGGACCCAAACAGTACCTTACCGAAGTGACCCGGAAACACACGAACAGGCCAAATTGGGCCCACGAAGATGACGTCATATAGCAACCCGCCGCTCTAAGGACGCTATCACAGACCCACGTGGACAGACGAGGTGGTTCCGCGCAAAATAAACTTTGCGGAAACTATCCTTGAGGGGGAAAAGTTTCGTATTTTTAATCAGATCAAACGCTTGCATGCTAGCACATGCAGACTTTCTCATAATTATTTATTCTTGAAGTGTATGAACTATGCACCGGGAACAAGTAACGCAGAGGAATTTTCAGTGAAGTTGTTGTTTTTTGCTTGTTTTTCTTTTTCTTTTTTTCATTTGTTTGTTTTCAGTTCTTGGAGGTGGTGGTTGTTTTGGGGTTTGTTTTTGAGGGGCAGTGTTTTGTTGTCGCTATTTTGTTGCTGGTCTGAAATCCAGTGCAATCCAATTCCAATGGTGCTATATACAAACCAACTCACCAATCATGCAGCCTGCCATCAAACTGACAACAAACACATACACATACAGCACCCCGGGACAAACAAGTGAAGCACTGCGCAGCAGAGCTGCATTTTCATTCAAGAAGCAAAACAAAAACAGCATCAGTATTCAAGATTTATTCCGTAAACATTAACCTTTCAATTTACCATGGCAATGTTTTAAACATGTAACAATTAACCCTTTCGCTGCCAAACGTTTTTTACAGCCGCCCACTCATTACATCCCTTCAGATCAGATGGCATAAAATAGGAATCGAAACAGAGCCTGCATCTTAGAACGACTTGATCAGTTTTGAAAAAAATTTTGACGAGGGAGCTACAGGTACGAAATATGACATCCAGCGACAATGGCAGTGAAAGGGTTAATCAGTATACACAACATTGCGATAAAAACTTTCTCCAGGAGCCCACAAATGCAAAATTTGATTAGATACAATACAAATGATTTCATTTTACTAGAAGGGAGATTTCATTCGTTGTGGAAAACAGAACAATGTAAAAGAATGTATCATGGATTGTACTGTGTAAAATCACCACACACACACTCTCTCACACACACACACACACACACGTTTATACGGTACAGCCCCACTCAATGTATCATGCTACATGTAAATGAACACCCAAAAGGAAACCCCTGTAAGCATGCATGCACAACCACTTACTGTAACATAAGAATCTATACACAACCACCCCACACATATCTGTTGCCCTGCAGAACTGCAGTAAGCAAAATCACGAACATGCACATAAATTACATCTTCTAAAACATCAAAACCTGCAGCACCCACCAAATACATAAAATGTGTGTGTCATGCATGAACCACATCCTACTGTGACACATCAATGGCTCTTGTCCAGGTCAGCTTTCGAGTACTACTCTTCTACAGCAGCTAGTCTCCATTCAGGTCAGCCTCTGTGTGTGTGTGTGTGTGTGTGTGTGTGTGTGTGTGTGTGTGTGTGTGTGTGTGTGTGTGTGTGTGTGTGTGCGCATGTGCATGTGTAGGTTGGTTGGTTGGTTGTTTTTGTTCCCCGCATGATTGTGTTTTTTGTTTTTTTTTACCAGGACATTGTGTACATACAAGTTGTTGGCTTGGGTGCCGTCCCCATTTTCTTGTAAATGTTTACATTGGTGCGCATGCAGCACACAGTAGTGACAAAACAGTACACTTTACCGACATACTATACTCTCTCTCTCTCTCTCTCACACACACACACACACACACACACACACACACACACACACACACACACACACACACACACACACACAGAGTAATAAATACAAAATAGTTCTGACAACAGTCACTGAAACATGTTGCACTGATCCCCAAGCACCAACGTTACTACCGGCATGTGTATCACAATGCAGTATGCAATCTCAATTACCTCCCAAATCTCATCGTTTGTTGATATTCCAATCTCGATGTTTGTTCACATTCCAATCTCGACATTTGTTCACATTCCAATCTCAGTGTTTGTTCATAATTATTCCAATCTCAATGTTTGTTCATATTCCAATCTCAGCTTTTGTTCATATTCCAATCATGCGTTATTAAAACAAGTACTCCAGGCAAGTAAAGCCACCATGGAACGCAAAGCAAACCAAAACCATATAAAGCGTGGAGAAATCAAAAACACATCAAGTGTGGAGACAGTGGCAGGTTACAGCATATGGCCAGAATCGGACCACACTCTGAAACACAGGTTACGTCCTGGTGCTCCAGGTGAGACAAAGCGGTTACAGCTGCCTAGCCATTACACGTATTTTCTAATCACACACTCTTTGGACAAAATCTTTGCCGGCCCCCATAGTGTGGTGGTTAGCACTTCGGACCAAGGACCGGGAGACCCGGGTTCGAGTCCCAGACGAGGCAAGCGTGATTTTTCCTTCCTAGTTCGGCTCCTAGCCAGAGCGGGTGTGCTATGGGTCCAGTGGGGAGGCTGCTGCCGGACAGCCGAGATTCACCCACTTCAAGGGTGCGACTTTGGGGGTGCTTCCCTGAGTATGACACGCGTAGTGATGTGGATGATTACACGGCCGGCACCGTAGGTGCCGTAGTTCCCTGGCCTGGTTAATGACGGGATATTTATGACAGGAAGCGTGGAATGCGGCCCTGTCCTGCAATCCCAAACCACACGGACCTCCATAGCATCATCTTACCATCATCCTCATCTCCATCATCATGCATACCGGTAACAAAAATTACCCCAGGTTCCGAGCCCTCCGTGGATTCCACCCATTACCTGGGAGGAACACCACTGGAACTGACTAAAGAGTGGGAGCAGCAAAAAAAAAAAAAAAAAAAAATCTTTGGATGGGGGAGCCAAATACCTGCCTGACTGGTAACTGGTAGCAGATGACTCCACTTGGCAAACCCCGAGGCCAAAGCCCCGCTCCTTTACTCTCCTCTGTACTGGCAAAACACAGTATGTCTGTGACGTCATTTTATGGAAAAAGGAGTGATTTCAAGATGGAAGAGACTGATGTGATGGTCTTTCTCCTGAAATGATGTCAATGGACTTACTGCTTTCTTTCAAAATTTCAGTCATATCAAACTTCAAACTACATGTGCTTCCCTTATTCATGTGTGTGTGTGTGTGTGTGTGTGTGTGTGTGTGTGTGTGTGTGTGTGTGTGTGTGTGTGTGTGTGTGCTTCGCCCTTAATTTTTTTTTTTTAAGTAGATTTAGTCAACGAAGTATAGCAACGGCAAGTTTTAAAATTGGTATAAACATGCCTGTAACTTCTATCATCGTAAAATAAAGGTTCTTGTTCTTGTTCTTGTAGTGTCTGGCAAGGAAGTTTGCCAGACCATGTCATGCATTGTGTTCATGCCATGGGACATGATTGGCTGAATTCGGGAGGCTCATCGTTTTTGACCGACAGAAATGGTGTCGTCTATTGGTACAACTTATAGTCCCAGAACGGAGTAAGGGAAATTTGGGCTGCTCTGCCTGATGGAGCGCGTCACCAGAGTGCAGCCCTACCCATTTTTTTTTTTTTTTGCGTGTTGTTTTAATGCATGCGTGGTGCGTACTTATTTTCCATTTCACGGGCCCTCCCCCTCGGAATGCGATTTTGAACTTGCATACTTGATACCGGGCATGCACGTGTACATGAAGGTTAGACGGGCACTAACATGTGAACGAGTCTAGCATGTGAATTTGACGTGACTTGGTTGGGAAAAATCCCATAAAATTCTTGCCTACCGGGTATTTGAATCTGTGCCTCTGGATCTGTAGTGGTCCTAGAATCCATGGCAGACGCCTTGACCACTATTCTTTTGAATAACTCTAAAACACTAGAGTCAAGGCATATGATTTGTTGATCAAGGCACATGAAGTGTTCACTTTCAAAATTCCATCACATCAGAGGCTACTGTGAGCCAGCCGATAGAACTGTGACTGAGGGTTCTGCAATAGCTCAGCTGGTGGTGCCAGCTCCGCAACATTCCCATCAGCCATCACAAGCACGCGATGCGAGTCCATGACAGTGTTGATGCGGTGAGCAATCGTCAGCACGGTGCTGGAGGCAAACTCACTTCGGATCGTCATCTGGACTTGTGAGTCTGTTTCATGATCTACGCTCGCTGTGGCTTCATCGATGCACAATACCTGAAGGATGAAGATAACATTCACATTCACATAAAGTTGATCACACTCACAGCCTCATTCTCCAAAACACAGTACATGTTATCACATTTGCATGAACACGGTAGATGTCACATACATGTAGAGTTTTTTCATTTGGGGGGTAGAGGGTGAGGGGGTTTTGCAGCATCTCCGATCTCGCAGTCGTCAGTTTGACCCAAAATACTTTGCAGTAAAAGAACAAATTTTCATGAGGGGAGAGTACTCCGGGTCTCAAGACACCCAATGCTTTACATATGGGATAATATGTACTCATGGCAGTCATCCCATAGTCAGGAACTTGTTACCTGATGATTTGGCCAATCCGGAAAATTTAATTTTCAAACATTCTCAATCCGGAAAATTTAATTTTCTGAAGTTCTCAATCCGGAAAATTTAATTTTCTAAAGTTCTCAATCTGGAATTTTTTTTATTTTTATTTTTTTTTTGCTGCCCCAACTCTTTGCCAACTCCAGTGGTGTTCCTCCCAGGTCATGGGTGGAACCCACGGAGGACTCGGAAGCTGGGACAATTTTTATTATGCATGATGATGGAGATGAGGATGATAGTAAGATGATGCTATGGAGGTAATCCGGAAAATTTGATTTTCGAAAGTTCTCAATCCAGCAAAGTTCTAATTCCAGAAATGCGGAGTGTTCTGAAAAATCGGCACCCCCTTTAGTAGTCTTGGAGTTGGCGCATTTAAAAGAGTAGGAGCCTTGCCAGACAGGGTGAGTGTTGTGAAAATCAGCTTACCTTTGCCTTGGTCAACAGAGCTCTGGCAAGACACACAAGCTGCCTCTGCCCCAGGGAAAAGTGGCGCCCTCTCTCCCCGACGTCCGTCTCCAGTCCCCCCATCATCTCAACCACCTCGCCCAGGTGACACCGAGCCAGCACTGCCCACAGGTCATCGTCACAGTGACAGCCAGTGGGGTCAAGGTTGAATCGCACTGACCCGCTGAACAGGAATGGGTCCTGAGGTATGATGGCGAAGTGAGATCTGCCAGGGACATCCCAAGATCATGCGTAAGCACAACATAGTACAGAAACCAGCAGAATCAAATACATCATACCAATAACAGTGGACATGGTGTGCATGTACTTATCCTCAAAGACCTCTATATGTATCTTACAGATCAAAGTAATTAACATTCCAACAGGAAGTCGGACACAGAAAAAATAATTTAAAAAAAAAAAGAAAAAAAGATACAGATTCTTACAGGGATAAAGAAATGTAGTATGGAAATGAAATTATATGTGACAATTTCAAAACAAAACATGATTTCTATAGATTATTGTTATTATTACAGTACGACCTCTTTTGGGCGACCACTCCATTGGCCAGATGAGAGTGGTCTTAAAAGAGAGGTGGCCACCCAAAAGAAGCTTCAGACAGTGAAGAAGTGCAACCCAGTATGATTGTAACATTGGTCTGCACAGGCAGGTGGTCTCTCAAAGGGGTGGTCACCCAAAAGAGGTTCTGCTGTATTATTATGTAAATTCATGAAGAAAACCATAATCTGGGTGGCCAAAAACTTGATCCAGTTATAACAGAAGTTAATGGTGTGAATTCAAAAGATGGTACGCACTTGTTAACAAAGCCATTGAACAATATTTTCAAATTTATGCAGTTATGCTTTAAAAAGGCTAACAGTAAATGTTTCATCCCTTGTACTCCAGTTCTATCACCCACGCAACATTTTCCCACCTGATGTCTTTGAGGTCCAGAAGTTTGAGGTTCATTCCATCCACACTTATCTCCCCATCATAAATCTCCACCATGCGGAACAGTGTCAGAAAGAGGCTGGACTTCCCAGACCCTGTCCTTCCCACAATGCCCAGTTTCTCTCCTGGCTGCGTCTCGAAACTGATCCCATTCAGTGCGTCTGGCAGTCCTGGTCGGTAACGCATGTGTACACGATCGTAACGAACGACTCCCTCTTTCGGCCACAGGGAAGGGGGCTGTGACAAGTAAAAACATTTGACATACGAGCAGCTCTGACCGAACAGAGTACAGTCTTTATTTGCCTCTGTGAAATTACGAAGGAAACTGATTTCTTGCCACACACTCTTTGAAAACGTTTACGTGAAAAGTGAGAACATTGTCATCCAACAGAAGCCTACTGTCATCAGGCAAAAGGGTTTAAGTACCATGAATTTGACAGGTGTTTAGGCTGTTGGTCCAGATGCAGGTAAAAAGGTGTTTCACTGTTCCTCAAAACTTGAATGCACCATTTTGACAACTCTTATCGTGAGATAACTACCACAAGATACAACATGTATGATTTCCATCACACTTACACTAGTTACGGAAAATTCACGATTGATCATGTAACCTGCCTCTACCCAAGACAGTGTGTGTGTGTGTATGTGTGTATTCTTGTATCCTGTGTGTGACTCCAATTTGTTTTTGTTTTTGTTTTGTTTTTTTTTTGTTAACTATTGCTAGTTTTGTTCACTTTTGTTTATCTTAAAATTACGTTACCTTCATGTTTACCTGACCTTTTCCGCTTGTGTTGTGATGTTATATAAGTATATTGTCCAGTCTTGTAAGAAAATGACAAAACAGAATATAAAAAAAAGTAAAATATAAAAAACAATTCAGGATTGTAAAATTCAGCATCACAGCCTGAACTAGCCTCTTGACAGCAAGTACTGACACTGCCGCTGGCAAAATGATGCACTAGGGCTTACTTGCAACATCTAGCGTTACTCTGACTTCCACAATCCGAGAACAAAACTTACAAAAAGTGTGCCGTCCCACTTTTCCGAGGGAATGCTGGTGATGTAATGGTGAGCCCTCTCCACGCTCACCAGCTGTTTTTCTGTCTCGGTGAAGAACATCACGACTCCGCCAAGCAGGTTGGTCACTGAGAGGGAATAGGTGATGGCCAGTCCAACAAGACCTGTGCACACAAACAATTAACACT
Source organism: Batillaria attramentaria (assembly GCA_018292915.2). Classification (NCBI taxonomy): domain Eukaryota; kingdom Metazoa; phylum Mollusca; class Gastropoda; family Batillariidae; genus Batillaria; species Batillaria attramentaria. Next base: position 3,336,874 of record JACVVK020000010.1, read on the forward strand.
TTATCCTGGTGGTGCTGACAACGGAGTATTCGGGAGTTCCTCTATTGTTTTTTCAAAATAAGACAATCCAGCAAGACAAGAGTTAATGGCCGGTTAATTTTTCCGATGTAGATTCAGAGCTGTTTCGGTGGTGTCTAATTTCACATCACTTAGACACCTGCACGATGACAGCATCTCACAGCCTGGCACTTTGTCAACAAAAGGCTAAAGGCGAAGGGAAAAGCAAGGCACTGTGACAGTATGTTTGTATACAATGGATCAATAATGCAGATACATGTATCACATATAAGTCTTTTCTGTTTTCATTTCTTTTTGTTCTCCTTGTATGCTCACAAAAAAAAAATCTGTGACATAATAATCAGCGCGTGGAGTGCTGACCAGATATACCAAACCCAAACCTGGATCAACCCCCTGAAAGTGGTGCTGTATGACAGCGATGAATGCAATGGAACCCACGATGACCACTCCCAGCATACGCAAACGGAGGTCCAACCATCGTGCTGCTGCTTGTGTAGAGTACTGAGCTCGCTGGTTGGCCGTCAGGCGATCCATGTTCTCTTGACGAAATCTGATCAAAATCAACCCGCTGTGCATTGAAATAACTGCCCAAAGGTAAGAGCAGGTTGTTGTTTTTTAAATAAAAAAACAAACAAAAAAAAACTCTGATTAATTTGAAGAAATTTGTAAGACTGCAGGGTTCCCAGGGACTTGAGTCAAAGCCAAATAAGGACCTTGTAAGGACTGTACTAAACATGCACACTCAAGGACTGTAGTGCAAATGTAAGAAGTAGTAAGGCCTTATCTGAGAAATTCAACTTGTCAAGACTTGTAAGCACCTGTAAAGACCCTGAGATTGTGTCCTTTACGGTATACTTACATGTCGGTCTGTCGGAACGCCCGAATAGTAGCCAGACCCATGATGGACTCTGAGAAGTGAGCATAGAGAGGAGACAGGGAAATGCTGGACAGACGTTTCAACTCTCGTGACGTATGGCGGTAGTAGTGCTGCAACAAGACAAGTAGAGTGTTAGTACTGAGACCCAAGTTATTGCCCTTGTTGCTTAGCAACAGGGTATGCTTTCTGACTGAGGGTGGGTGGGTGTTTGGGGGTTTAACGTCCTTTTCCACCACATAGGGTGATATCAAAGACGGGGTAACGAGGGAAAAGTCATCACAAATATTTGGCCCCAGCCGGGGTCGAACTCACAACCCAAGCATTAGAAGTCCAACGCTCTACCATTCGACCAGCCCGGCTCCCCCTGCTTTCTGACTGAAGTCATGAGGGTAAAAGGTGGTCTCCTAAAGTATCATGTCATCTGGTAATATCCGTAGAAGAAAAGACATTGCAATGCAGTCACCTTTGAGCTGGACACATCTGATACTGGTCAGAGCATTGAAATTACTGGTAATCATTATACACTGATCAAAAGTGAACGATCACTGCTGTGTGAATTAGCCGCTGCTGAATGCATTAGCCAACTTCGTATGACGAAACATCCCTCAAGCCTATGTCTGAGCCTTGAGACAATGCATGATGCAAAACACAAGTGGGTGACGTCAAATTTGTGTTCAGTCATGGTCCTGTGCATATAGCAGCTACTCGCCATCAGTATTTCATGATTTTGGTAAATTCTGCCTGAACCAGCCAGACTACTTTAGAATGGTCATAAACCATCTGCGTTTTTGTTGTTGTTTTGTTGTTGTTTGTTTTGGGGTTTGTTTGTTTTGTTTTGTTCGTTTTTTGGGGTTTTTTTTTTGTTTTTTGTTTGTTTGGGGTTTTTTTGTGTTTTTTTTTGTTTTTTTTTTGGGGGGGGGGTTGTTGTTGTTGTTGTTTTTTGTTTTTTTTGTTTGTTTGTTTGTTTGTTTGTTTGTTTTTTGTTTTGTTTTTTTTTTGGGGGGGGGGTCTTTGGTTTGACTTATTGGTGATTGATGCCTGGAGTCCTGACCTATGCACTTTGAAACCAACTCTGCTTTGCAAGGCCCTTGATTGCAGGGAGACGAATGCCCCTTGGAAATGAGAAGCTAAATGCAATTCGCTATTTCATACAAAAAAATGCAACATTCACACCTAAACTTACCTGCACCCTGTAATATACAAATCCAAGGGGAATAAGGCAGAGCATGAACCAAGGCAGCCCGTAGCAAGTTATCACAAGCACACCCAGAATGCCAAAAATCTGGGCCAGAAAAATGTTCAGCTGAAAAGGCAGCGAGTCGTCAATAGCATAAAGGTCTGAGGAGAAACGGTTGATGATTCGCCCGATGGGGGTCGTGTCGAAGAAGGAGACAGGAGCCTGAAAACACAAATGGAAACAGAGAAATAAACATGATGTGCCAAACTTAAAATGCACAGCACAGAGGCCGAGGACTCCATGTTTAAAATTTACAACGCACAAAAAAAAAAAAAAAAAAAAGAGAAAAAAAAAGGCCTAAATTCCCCAGAGAATCTCTATAATGCCTGCATCTTAAAATGTTCTGCCCAGAAAAAAACAAAAAGTAAATACATGTGCAATTCTAAATTCCTGAAATTCAAAACTCAAGTAGCTGCATGAGCTGACCCTCTGCACTGCATGACAATACATATACTGTGCTGATGTCCTGTGTTGAGAGAATGTGTCTGGTTCATGTGAGCAAGCATGGGTTCGATTCACTGCGCTTCAAACCAGGCAGGTTGGAAAAATTGCTGACGTAATTGACAATATGATTTGTTATCATTATTATTTGAAGTCATCTAGACCAGCACAGCTCACCTTCAACACTGAGGCCAGAAGCTGACGATGCAAGACACGAGCAGCGCAGATGCCACCGTACGCAAAAAGGAATGCTCGCATAAAGGTAAAGACGGAGTTGGCGCCAGCCAGGACCCCATAAACAGTCAGGTAAAAGGAAACATTGTCCTCGGCCTCTGTGATGTTTGTCCACAGAGTTGAGTTTGTTGCTGGTACCGAATAGTCCTCAGCAAAACCCAGCAATAACCTGGACAGAGATACGCAGTGAAAGTCTGCTTAAAAGGAGATGTATTCATGGTAAGATTATGAGGAGATGTATGAGGGTGGGTGGGTGTTTGGAGGTTTAACGTCCTTTTCCACCACATACGGGTGATATCAAAGACGGGGCAACGATGAAAAAGCCAGCACACATATTTGGCTCCAGCCGGGATATGAACTCACGACCCGAGCATTAGAAGTCAACGTTTTACCATTCGCCCACCCCAGATCCCCAGGAGACATATGAAGTCACTGAATCAGTCCATGCACTTATCCAGCAATACCACAAACTGACAGTAACATACTTAGAAAGCCTTTGGAGACATACACAAACCTACAAAACACACACACACACACACACACACACACACACACACACACACACACACACAACACACAAAGAAAACTTAGAAATTTTCACCAAATACTCAGTACTGAAACACAGTCTTAGTCTTACCGGGAATCAAGCATGAGGTGTGACAGCTGACTGCTGTCTGTTGGCACTGTGGAGTTGTGGTGAGTGTGACTGTGTGAAACCCAGTAAGACAGCCACCAGTCGCTTATGTTTCTTGAGGCTGGAAACAACACAAAACAATGATCAGCCACTAGTTTCCAAATTCAATGTCAACATCAAAGCGAGAAAACAAAACACGCAGACGTCTTTGTGAGAACTGAACTACGTGTACATGAGTACATGTTGATGAACTAAAAAAAATTCAGACAAGCTGTACCACTTCAATCAATATGCAGGCACGCACGCACGCACACTTTAGTGCAGTCCAAAGTTTCAGTGAAATTGCCTTCATCAGAGACTTGAAGATGTTCAAACGTTAAAGAAAAAAAAAATGCAATCAGCACTGCAGCCATTCTGCAATGCATGCATGCGTGAGTGCGTTCTTGCGTGTGTGTGTACGCAAATGCGCATTTTGTTTCACTCTCAGTGTCCTCAGTCCACAAGCACCAACCTTGCATCAGCAGCAAAGCCAGCAGTACGAGCGGTGAAAGACACCTGCCGACGGCCCGCCAGTACGCGGAATACACCGCCAGTCTGACCACCCCTTTGCCCCGCTCCTCCTCCTCCATCACCCCTCCATCCTCCTCCCCTTCAGGAGATTCATCAACAGGACTTGACTCATCCTCCGCGTTCACGTCCCTGTCGATACGCACCGCTGGAAGGACCTGACTCGGCGGACCTGAAAGAAATTGCTGAGTCAGAACATTGATCCAACAGTCAATGGTTGGCCACCACATCAGTGCTACAACAGTTAGAAGTCTTGGATATTTCCTGATCGTGTTTGGTATGGTTTGAAAGACAACTGTAAGCACTTTTATGAAAAAAATTTTGATTGAAAAAACTGGGCAGAGCGGCCACAGTGAGAGCGGAGATAACTTGGGTTATGGGTGCTTGTTAACAGCATCCTCCCGCGTCACCGTCCGTGGACTAGGTGTGTTGTTAGCAGCAGTATGCAAGGGCTCTGCACAAACGCTGGGTGCATGGTTGTGAAAAAGTTAAACGACCTATTATATCATAAAACATCCCATAAGCGGAAAAGAAAGAAGAAACATCAACCTGCTTCAACTATCCTCCCGTCCTCCATGAACAGGACCACATCAGCCTGGGCAAGAAAGCGAACATTGTGCGTGCACAGGATTCTGGTCTTGTTTCGCAGCAGTCCCATGATGCAATGCTGCATGAGATGTTGCGCCACATGAGCATCGACAGCGGCCAGAGGATCGTCCAGCAGATAGATGGCTTTATTCTGTGTAAGAAAACATTCGCGCCATGAAGTTTTATTGTCAAAGCATGCGATGAAGTGCTATGAAAGATCTTGTTCTGAGAGACTGCACGTTTAGACTGCAACCTAACATGTCACGTCTACGCTAAATTATTCAGTTTTAGCAATGGAACAGCATCACAGGCAGAGAGAAACAAAACAGAAAAGTATACAATATGCATGCACTCCAAATTTGAGTGTATACACATACCAACACACACACACACACACACACACACACACACACACACACACACACACACACACACACACACACGACACTAAGAAAACAAAACAGCAGATCACCTGGTACACAGCCCTCGCCAGAGCCAGTCTGGCCTTCTGACCTCCACTCAAGGTCACTCCATTTTCGCCAACTTCTGTCTGATCCCCAGCCGGTAAGATCTAAAACATCAACAACTGTCATCATAATCAAGTAATGCATGCTGGGTGTCCAAAGACAGCAGAGCAGTTGTTGCGGACCCGAGAACTTGAAACTATCAGCTTTATCTCTCAGCTGCTGCACATTATCATAGTGATGTTGTCATGAAATTTTGGCTTAAGTGCATTTTGAGAATAGTGCAGGTAGCATGTCAGACTGAAGGGCCTTCACCAATGTCAAGGCAATGAAGCGTGGGTTCGAGCCCAGGTCAAGAACGTGATACCGGTTTTTCCTGGTTACCAGGCTGCTCATAAGGGGTTTCTCTCCCAGTTATCTGGCTTTCCTCCCCAAGCAAAATTGAAAAGTAGGATACACATTGGGTGATGTTGCATCGCAGTGATGCACTCCCCTAGGGGAAGCAGCCCGAATTTCCTGAAAGGGACAATAAAGTGGTTTAAAAAAATGCATTGTACACTTCTCCCACACTGTTCTAAAAATGGTGTTACCACAAAATTTCATGATGATGTTGATATGTTTGACACAATCACCACCATAATCATAAGAACAGAAAAAAAAGTGTTCAAGGAACCTGCAGTCTACATCAGTATGTGCAAACACACTCAACAAGTCATACAATTGTAACAATCTTCTTCTAATCTTACTTTAAGGTCGTCCGTCAGTGCGCAGGCCCACACCACCGCCTCATAGCGAGTAGAGTCGTAAGGTTGGTGAAACAGGATGTTGTCGCACAGCGTTGCATTCTGAATCCATGATTCCTGGGCAGCCAGAGCAAAACCTTCCTCCAGCCCCTGCACGGACACGCTGCCTCGCACGCGCCCCATTTCAGCCAGGAGAGCATTAAGCAGGGACGTCTTGCCACATCCCACTCTCCCTATCACTCCCACCAGCTGTCCCTGTATGATGATGTAACAGGGGACAATATCCCATAGGGAACAGGGCAAATGCAGGCACACATACATCCACTGAACTCCACACACACACACACACACACACACACACACACACACACACACACACACACACACACACACATGCTCGGAAGAGAGCACAATTAAACATATTTATATATGAGTTTAGTGATCTTAACTTATTTTATGCGTCTTATGATCGCCTGCAAGAATTGCCCTATGGGGATAAATAAAGTATTTTGACTTGACTTGGTTAAAATGATCTAAGATCCAAAAGGACGAAAAGTGTGAAGCATATAGTGATAAAGCACATATCTGCAAAGCATTTGTGTAAAAGACTGACTGTGCAGTTTGGTGCTTTTCACAAATTTTCATGCTTTTGGTGAATTCAAATGCTTCAAAGGAGGAAACACTTTCTGTTGGAGACAAATTTTTAGAATTAGACTAAAATCTGTCCAATCTGGGCCCGTATGTAATAGTCAAGGCTAGGGCTTTTAGCCCTGGGATAGAGTCTAACCTCCAACTAAACTAGCTGTAGGGTGAAATTTTCTGTTTTTTTTTTTTTTGTTTGTTTTAAATCAGGAAGCGGGTCAAAGGTGGAAATCCACCAAAAGGTGAAAGATTTTAAGCCCTGATAGATACAAGCTGTTGGAAGTAAGGACAGATCATACCTGCTTGATTTCGACATCGATGCCACTCAGCTCCAGTGATCCGTGCGGTCGAGACGTCTGATGAGACAAACTTTCACCCACAGGAACTGATGCAGCTGACTGTGGACACTGAGGCATCTCGTGCCAGGAAAACTGACCATTCTGGACGTGAACCACCGTACCCTCACCAGCACCTGCAAGACAAAAAACGAAATAGCTTTATAGTTTCTATTTGATGCATCTTTTCATCAGAAACAAGCCTGGTGTGATGCCAACCGATGTGTACAAATTAGTGCTGCCAGGTTCTCCTGTCAATGTTGCTGAAAAATGTCATTTAGAAATCTAAAATTCAGCTGAATCTGTTGTTGATCAAGGTCTGAAGTGATACAAAGGAGTCTTTGATCCATGACAAACCATAACTGGGCTTCAGCTTTAGTCGAAAATTGATACCAATAGGATCTGTTGGTTGTGTATATTTCCATGTGGTATGGTATGGTACGGTAGACATCTCCTCGGCGCACCTATCCATTTCTTCTGAAAGGCTCATGGCACTGAAGGGCTGAAAGACAAAGCAGTGAAAGCCTACAGCCGCTAAGCCTTACCCTGCTGTTCACTCTTGTGTGTGCGACAGTATTTCAGTTTTCCAAGCCACCGGCCAAAGCCTACTCTTCTTCGAAACAGGGACACGGGATTTTTAGCATGCACACTTGATATTTTTGCGTGTGGGGACAGGCACTGTAAACAAATAACTCTGTGGTGTCCAGTGTTTCTTTCTCCATTTTGTTTTTCCACATCAGGGCTTGGTTCCCACACCAAACACCAACCTGAGAGAGGAGAGTAGTAGTGGTAATGGTCCACCTCTTTCAAACTGCAGAAGTTCTGGACACGCTTCAGTGACACCCATGCCTCCATCAGACCGTTTATGACCCAAGGGAATGCGTTCAGTGGAGCGATCAGCATCAGAAACAAAGACAAACTTGTGAACACCTGCAACAAGAAGAAAAGCAAAACACCATAACACGTGACATCCGAAGAGCTGTTAATGCGACCTGTCCTCACAAAATGGTGGATAAGTCCACTTTTAACAATATATATATTTAGAATGAGAAGAATGGTGTTCGTACTAGCTCCTATAAATGTGAATACAGCAGTCGAAGTTGTTAGGGGTACTGGTCGCACAAAGCAGGGCTCCCTAAACTGTGCGTCTGTGCGTAATTTACGCACTGAAGTAAAAATTTACGTCCTAAAAAAAATTCGAGAGGGTACGTTGAAGCATTATGAACGCAATCTGTGCTTAGCTTGACGCACTACCTCTGCACTACCGTGCGTACGCCAATAGGCTTGTTATCGAGTGAGTGTTCTCCCTTGCCATGGCCGCGTTCACTTCGGTTCTGTTTTTGGTTCTGTTTAACGCTCAGATCGGCGGCTACTACAGCCACTCGCGCGTAGTGAACGTGCCCCATCTTTTGCCGCTTCTGCGCTCGAAACTATGGACGAAAGATTTTAGAGTCAGTGCTCTTGTTACCGATCGGATTCGCTTTCTCTGTGACGAATCATGCCACCGAAAAAAGTGAGAGTTCAAAAGACTATGGACTTTTTCGTCAGTGGGAAAGTTGTGGAGGGGCTCGAGCCCTCGCCCGGCCGGGCAGCGGGTGCACTTCGGCGTCGCATAGCTACCCCGGACTGATTCAGACGTCGCATCAGTCGGCACAGAGCAGCAAAAAGTCAGAGTTTCCAACTTTCAAAACTGAATTGAACCCACTTCATTTAATTGTATGATTTGAAGTTGATAAAATTCAGTTTTACACACACACACACACACACACACACACACACAGGCACACACACACACACACACACACACACACACACACACACACACACACACACACACACACCTGTTCAGCAGTATTTACTGAATTTATAATTCCATGCACTAAAATAAAAACTTGAGAAATGATTCTGACCCTTTAAAAATTGAAAGTGGAGGTACAAAGACCCCCTAAAATTTTGAACTGGGGGTCAGTGGACCCTTTAGGTCTGTAGCTTTTAGGGAGCCCTGCAAAGTTACCCAACGTACTCTTTATGTGTGTAGTGTGGAATGAGATGGCACGACTTATCCACCTTTTCAAGAGAACAGGTCGTGAATTTGAAGATGTTGAAGGCAAAATCAAAAGAAGCCCCTACAGAAACCTGGTTTTACTTGCATCATGACTTTTCGGGCCCCTTCATTTCTTCTTGAGATCATATATTGTACTTGGCTTTGATTGGCCCTTACCCTGATGATAATCCAAAGTTGTAGCTGAACACTGTCTCGGCCGCTAATCGATCATGCTCAAACAATACAGTGTAAGGAAAATAATTCCATTCAAGAAATTCTAAAATACAAAAAAATTGACTACTCTCCCTTCGGCTCAGAAATTGACACAGCTTCTCAGTCACAAGCTAGCATTTACCAGCATCATTCCTTTACTTACTGTGCAACAAAGGTCATGAATACCAGTGGTACTCCTAACATCAGGGTTACGGCCAACTGACCCCATACATTTGGCCATACCACAAGCGGGGGAGTCATACCTCAACTGGGGCGCGGGACTTGAGATCATATTTAAGACCCCCAGTTTGAAGCCATACACAGCTACAATTTGTAGAGACTTTTTTCTGGTTCCCCATCTTTGCAATCAGCCTTGCAGTGGACAAAAGATGTTTAAACCTCACATCCCCACCCTGCAGCACAAGCATGTGACCAACCTTTGCTGCGGTAAGCTTGTTACCAAGCAACACGTAAGTAGTGAAGGTGAGGATGGAGATGAGGACCGGTGTAGTGGCCCAGAAGTAGACACACATGGCGTCCAGGTACTTGCGACCTTTCAGGCTGTGCAGCTCCTTGCTTCGCAGCTCGTTGATTCTTTCCGTGAAATGGTCCTCCCACGCGTAGAATTTCAGTACACGGATCCCACACAGCATTTCGTTCATCAGCTGAAATATCAAGCCCAAGGCTCAGTCGACAGCCACAAATCAACAAGATCAGTCCGACCAAATTACAGTCAGAATACTAGTGCAGCTGTTTTGAGTCAGCGTATAAAAATTATGCACAGTTCTTGTAAAGACCAAAGCAGAAGGCAAAGCAAATCCGCTTGCATACACACACACAGAGTTATCTGTAGGTTTTAAGGATAAGAAGGGGAGCCGGGATGGTCGAATGGTAGAGCACTGGACTTTCAATGCTTCGGTCATGAGTTTGAATCCCGGCTGGAACCAAATACATGTGCTGGCCTTTTTCTTGCTGCCCTGTCTTTGATATCATCCACATGTGGTGGAAAAGGACGTTAAAGCATCAAACACCCACCACCCTGTAAGGATGAGAGACTTTTGTCTATTTTTTTTCTCCCCAAAGCCACAAACTTCAAGCCCCCCATTGCACTGACATCAATACATCACCTTGACTCTGGAGTCTTTCTGCTCCATCATGCGAGTGCTGAGTTGTCCGATCTTGATGGCCAGCTGTCTGTTGATGGGGATAAGGATGATGGCAAACCCAAGACCCGCCAGGAATGACACTCCAACCTGAAACAAAACTTAACACTAATTGTCTCTCTTAGCATTTTGAAATTATATGTGGAGCTGCTCTCTACAGAAGTTTGGTGTGCATGAGTACATTTTCTGAGACATGTCTTCCCCTTTACTTGATACGCCTTTGGCGTACTCCTGTCAAACTCAAGTTGTTCAAAGATTATCATAGACTGTCTACTGTGGAGCTCTGTGGTCACTGGGGATCACCCCTCACCACTTCCTTATCTTCCCTCTTCCCCCCACCCTCCCCCACCCCCACCATCCAACACACACGCACAGAAACTGCCCATAAACTTGTGAACCTACCTGTTCATACAGAAGATAGAGCGAGACTGCCACTTGGAATGGGAGACTCCAAAAAGAGTGGAAACTTGGACAGAAGTTGACGATGCGGTCTGTGTCGGTGCTCATGAAATTCACGATTTCTCCCGTGTTGAACTTGGCCTGTGCCACGCTGCTCACAGTCAACGCCTTCCTGTACACCGTGGTGATGATGACACAGCGAAGCTTGAAGCCAACCACCTACAACAGTTATTAGAAGCATCACATGACAGAAACATGACCAAAAGGCAACTTTAAACTAAATTAAAGATCTATGCTCCCAATGAAAAGCTTTCCGAAGTGTGAAAAATTTTTACAGAGTCGACCGTGCGAGCATAGTCAACTCTGTCACAGTTGCAGAGTTTTCAACATCCCTGAAGCCCCAATAAAAGCCAAGGGCAGCCTGATTTCACAGCTCAGTTTGCGTTTTGACACTGAGCGAGAAAGATCGTGCAGCACTCAACTTCTGCTAGACACTGTAGCAACGTGTCTCGCTCACTGATCATAAGCCAAATAATGTCACAGCAAACTTGTGCTCTGGTTTTACAAGGGTCCCTGAAGCGCTGAAAACTCTGCAACTGTGACAGAGTTGACTGTGCTTGCACGGTCGACTGTAAAAAATTTTCACACTACGGGAAGCTTTTTGTTGGGAGCTTAGATCTTTAAGTGCAGTTTACCCTTCTACTGTCGCTTGCTTCTTTGACACTACTGCTACGTGTATTGTAATACGAGTATCCGAAAGTCTGCAGGACCAGCTAGTATAATTTACAAGATCAGTAATTGACGGCTCCACTCGGCAAGCCCTGAGGCCAGAGTCCCGCCCCTTTACTCTGCCATGTATTGGGAAAACACAGTGCGTTGATATCACTGTATGGGGAAAAGGGGTTATTTCAAGATAAAAGAGATTGATGTAATGGTCTTTTTCCTCAAATGACGTCAATGCATGGATTTGCTGCTTTCTTTCCATGTTTCAGTCATATTAAACTATGCGTGCTTCCCTAAAGTAAAAAAACAATAAAGTGTCTACCAAAAAGTTTGCCAGACCATGCCACGTGTTGTGCTCATTATGCCGAGGGATGTGATTGTCTGAATTCTGGGGGCTCGACCTGTTTGACTGACAGGGGGTGGAGTCGTCCATTAATTTAATAGATGAACATCCAGATCCACTTATTTTGCAACTTTATCACACTGCCCAAGTTGTATGGTCGTTGGATCTCTGCAGTCTGTTTTATGAGAAATTAGAAGTGCCTAAGTGTCTCACTTCCTTGAGAAAAACGTGTCACAACAGCTACATCAAGTTTCCATCATCATCATCATTGTCATAACAGCACCGTTTCCTTTAGCTTAACTTTACCTGTGAGTTATAATCAAACTGGGTAGAACAGATGGTTCCAAGGAACGTCCCAACAAGTAGCCCACTGGCATACAGGTAACCATGGAATTCAGGCTCTGTCCTCTTCTCAATGTATGTCACCAGCAGATTCAAAAGAATCGGCCCCGTAAAGCCAAAGACATCCGCAAGCAGTTTCAGAACCCCTAGCGAGTAGTACTCCCAGCCAAATGCTGAATGCAGCGCGTGGAACAGTGTCTTTGGCTTGGCTGCCTGCTCTCCCCGAGGTTGTCTGTACCTCACTTCTGGGTTTGGTAACTCCGACGTGTTCCCATTTGGTGTGGAACTGGAGGTAGAGTTCACTTCCCTTGGCTTGTCATTCAGGATACGGTGGAATCGCTTCTCAATTCTTTCTGTGCTTAGCCTCGAAGGAAGCTCAAACGTATCATCAATGGCTTCAATTTTACCCTGGCTCCCTCTATACATTAACTGCTGAACCCAGTGGAATGAGAGCCAGGAGAAACAGTTAACCCCTTGCTCTGCAACAAGAGTCCGTCCCTGTCTGTCAGCATGCGGAATAGTTCCATATGATCGTATATGTTCCCGTACAAGATGCTCACTTTCAGTTTCACTCTCAAGTGCGTCATAGTTTATGTTTCGCTGCAATAAATCAGTTCTGTACTCTCGGCGACTGTTTGGCACTAATGTCAGCAAATATACCACAATAAGCCCTACTGCTACGTATGTACTGTACTCTTCCGCTGCACTACGAGCAACAGAATTTTCTAAATGCTGCATTATCACAGATCTTGTGTGAACGGCCTGTGTGGCTGCCACCAACAAAACTGTCAAAAACATTCCCAACGGTCCTCGTAAACTGACTGTGTGCAAGAACCGCACATTCCACACATACACACCATGTAGCATCCAAGAGGTCAAGGTTATCCCATACACCACAAAGTCAGCAATGCTTGGTGTGACGTGCAGTACCAAGTCCGATACCAGAATCTGGACCAGTGGCAGCAGAGCGAGCCCTAAAGACACGGTGAATCGTAAGACCAAGAACCACGTCCACGATACATGAAGGTGGGTTCCCCAGATGACACTCAGACGCTGGGCAGCAAAGTACGTGCTCATGATGGCAAGAAGAGCATGTGATGGGCACAGAAATATGACCTGCTCAAAGCAGTGTCCAAAGTCATTATTCGTCCATGCTGTAAAGTTTTCACCATGTCCACAAAAGTAGTACCAATGATCTTGTCCCGCCATGGTAACCTGTACTGTATCAGCAGATAGGGGCACAGTGATTCTAAACAAATTACAACATCATCATAAAATCACTTGCGTTTCCATGGTCGTTGGTCGTTTGCAAAACTGACCTATAGACGTTTGAGTGAAATGACTAGAAGTTATCACAGTCATTACACCCTAACCTGGCGTTGTGACTAGCACACACAGCTTCTCTAATTCACACCGTCACATGTCGTGTGAAACACGGAAATGCTTCGACTGCCACTTAACCGATATCACGCAGAGCAGCTGATCTTCCTCTTCCGACTCATAAATCAAATCATGTTGACGTGTGACTGTGTCACTGTCAATGCAGCGACTGTTATCGCCATTATAGTGGCTTCCATACACACTTTGTGGTTACATTTTGCATCTAGAATTGTTCTCCATTCAAAAGACAAACTAAATGTTAACTAAATCGGCCCAACTGCCCGCGTGCAGGTACAGACGTTTACCTTCCCTAACGCAAGTCGCAACTGCCAAGTCGTCTGCAGTGGAGGCAACTTCCGGTAAAGACAGTACACGATCCTTGTGGATTCGCTCCCTTGAGCCGCGCACCTGTGGGCACGAACAACGAAGTGTAGACCTGTCTACATGCCTTGGAGCTGTGTTTCCCTTGCCGAGCGGATAGATGATTGATACCAGTTTGTGGTCAGTGACGCTAGAGTGCGCTCAGTTTTTGTTGTCACGGTTGTTTTGTGTTTGTTTGTTTGTTTTTGTTTGGATTTGTTTGTTTGTTGCTTTTGTTTTGTTTTGTTGGGTTTGTTTTTTGTTTGTTTCAGTGTTTGTTTGTGTGTTTGGTTGGTTGGTTGGTTGTTTTTTTGGTTTGTTTGTTTGTTTGTTTGTTGTTGGTTTGTTTGTTTGTTTGTTTTTTGTCTTTGTTTTGTTTGGGTTTTTTGTTTCTTTGTTTGTTTTGTGTTTTTTTGTTTGTTTGCTTGTTTTGTTTTGTTTTTTGGTGTTTTGTTTTGTTTGTTTTTTTTTGTTTTTTTTTTTGGGGGGGGGGGGGTCTGTCGCTGTTGCTACCGGTTTTGTCGTTTTTGTTTCAGTCTTTCTCCCCCTCCCCCCGCTCCCCAACCGGCTTTTCTTTCTGTCTATGTGTGGCGTAGGCGGCCACGCGGCGTCAGGCATGGACTGAGCAGCGCCAGCCGAGTGTGACTAGGGATCCAGTTTACCGATAGGCAAAAAATGACTGAGGCGGTGACTGATGGCACCGTGACCGTGGCAGCCCCCTCCCCCACCCCTCCCTTTCACACACACACACACACACACACACACACACGCTGACACACACACACACACACACACACACACACACACACACACACACACACACACACATTGACACACACATACTGACACACGCATGCACGTAGGCCGCCGCATGCACGTGCGCACAGATCTCCTGCCGTTACTGGTGTCAGCAAAAACTGATAATCCTTCCACTGCGGATCTGTCTCAGCGGTGGTCGCCCGACCGCTCAACAGCAACGTTTTTCTTCCTCTACTTTTTTTTTTTTTTTTTGGGGGGGGGGGGGGGGACGATCCCCGTCAGCCTGGTTGTGAAAGGGACGTGATCTGCTGGGTAAAACCGGTCCCGGCATTTTCGTTTTCGTTTCTTTCCCTTGAGTGGGACGGCGGGCACGGTATGGTGGGACTAACAATTTCACAGTAAACAGTAGGGGTGTTCGGTTTTACCGGTTTTCCGGTTAAAATCGGTCCGACTTTCTCACGGTTCGGTAAACCGGTTTGGCCTTAAAAAACCGGAAAACCGCGGTTTTCTAATGGACATCAATCGTCGTTTTTCAACCCGTTACAAGACACCCTCCTCCCCCCCCCCTCCTCCTTATCATCATCATCATCATCATGTTGTTGTTGTTGTTGTTGTTGGCTGAACAGGGAAACCGGGGTGGCCGAATGGTAGAGCGTTGGACTTCCAACTTTCGGGTCGTGAGTTCAAATCCCGGCTAGGGCCAAATATTTGTGCTGGCTTTTTCATCGTTGCCTCGTCTTTGATATCATCCATATGTGGTGGAAAATGACGTTAAACTCCCAAACACCCACCCACCCACCCTTGTTGGCTGAACATTTCCAACGCAGGGGTACAGGAAGCCGGAGTACTAGGAGACCCCCCTCCCTTCCCACCTTCCATCTCTTGGGGAAACGTTAGAAACAATAGATGACGTATACATATCCGGTTAACCGGTTTTAAACCTCGGTTTTCTATTGGAAAAACCGGTTAAAAACCGGTTTGAGAAATCGTACCGGTTCCACCCTCTAGTAAACAGTGACCCGCTCAGAATAATAAGTTGTTATTTGCCGCAGTAGAAAAACTCAGGGTTGATTTGCGTCTTGGATCGAAATACTCGTCGGTAAACAATAGCTTCATGGGGAATAACAGTTAAGTATTGCTGAATATCAGTTTTATTTTCTATCCTGCCGAAACACCTAATACAGGTTTACTTTTGTAAATATTCTCATGAAGCGAAAGTTACTTTTTTTCCCCACAGCTGAGATCATCAATAAATGCGATTATTTAGTTTAGAATATTATAGACGGGGCTTGCCAGGCATTTCTGCAAAACCAGTCTCTCTCTAGGGGCGCTCTCATTGCTTCTTAGTATATTGCCATGCGATGAAGTGTGTTGTCTTTGTTGTTGTTGTTGTTGTTGTTGTTGTTGTTCTGTTGTTTGCAGTTGTTAGTTCAGCCGGTTTGTATGTTGTGACAAGAACTACTAGCTACTAGCAGTTACAGTGAGTAACATATGCGTTCCTACGTTACAAACAAAAACGACACAGTGTAACATGGAATGTATCTCTTTTATGACTGAAATTATTCCAGATGACATGTACATTACACCGGTATCAGCATGTGGTGTGGTCTTCAACATTAATTACACTTGAGAATCATTAAAACAACATAACGCCCTTTGATACTCTGGCAAACGTGTTTCCGGCCTTAATCAGCACGTCATTATGGCTCAGTTGGTATAGTTCGACCGTTAGGGGGTGCAACTGTATACCAGTCACGCGCAGGAGGGGCAAATAAACTCCAGTCGTCCACTAACGGGGGTGACTGTATCCCCGCAACGCGGGCGGAGGTGCAAATGTACTCCGGGGTCTGGCGAGCTGAAGTCACGTGGCCGCTGACTTTGTTCTAGGAATTTACTTCATGCGACATATCGACGGAATTGACGGGTATACATTTGCACCCCCTAACCGGCGAACTTTATACCAACTGAGCGTCATTATGTTGTACAAAATTAATGGGACGGACGTCTTGTAAGTGTTAATTACACTTGAGTTCAAACCCAGACCTCATAGGCTTTGAGTATGACACTCGCAATGCAGAACACACAACCCGAAATAGGGGACTGACATTAGTTTTATCATACTTTCTTAGCAGCAACACAAGATCGGCTTATACAGTTATATACATATGTACGGAATGTTCAAACCAAGTAATTCACGGTAGAACGTTAGGGATATCCAAATAGTTCAGAGATGTGTTCTTTTTACTTCAGTCGATCTGACTGATTGACGTTTATCTCTAGCTGTGAATCGTCTGCAAACGTTTGCAACACACACACACACACACACACACACACACACACACACACACAGAGAGAGAGAGAGAGAGAGAGAGAGAGAGAGAGAGAGAGCAACTATATCTCATAGGAGAATAAGAATATTTACATGAGGACCACAGTCCACACTAGTCCAACAGCGAACGGAGTCCTTACCATACGCATATGCAACACCATCTTCACAAGAATCCGTAGCGTGCGTAACATCAAGTTAGTCATCGTCCACAGTCTCCAGAACTTCCTGCAGGGCCAGTTCCAGGCGTCCCCAGAACGAGTCTCCAGCGTCCGGATCCTCGTCCCACTGGATATACGTGTTTGTTTTCAGAACCGCCATCATGGCGGGCGTCAGGTCACGTGACGACACGTCATCAAGGCACACCACCACCAGGGCATCGTCGTTTTCAACCACGTGACTGAGACACCAGTTCAGTTCGAACTGACACCAAGGACTTCGGGCAAAGTGTTTGGAGAAAAGCATCAAGACTTTCTTACTGCTCTGTACGCTGTCCACGATGTTCTCCACGATGTGTTTGCCCGGCCGGAAGTCCCTTTGGTGAACACACAACTGCAGCCCGAGTCGGCCCTCCAGTTCCGGCATCAGATGCCCGCGCACCCACCCCACGTTCTCGGCATCGTAACAGACGAAAACGTCATAGCGGAAATGACCAGCCAACAGTCTCTGTCGGCGAGCGTCGTCCTGTCCCCGGAACGCCTCGTACAGCACCAGGCGAATGTGCCAGCGGTAGCGGTAGAGAGAGGACACAAGGATCATAGTCAACAGCAGCAAGGTGACCACGACAACGATAAACTTGTTCACTTCGGGGCTGAAGAGACACGTCTGCTCCGGTAGATAGAAGGACATGACGGAGGTGTTCCGGAAGTTGCTGCACGTGTAGGGCGAGTAGGACCTATTGAAGAGAGCCGAGTCGGACACCAGCCAGTTCCGGAACCACAGCAGTTGGCAGGAACACGTGAAAGGGTTCCCGCTGACGTCCAGGTGACGCAAACGCCGGGCGGTGGCAGCACTGAACGTGTACTCCCGCACGACAGATATTCTGTTGTCGTTCAGGTCCAAGTAGGTCAGGTTTGTCAGTGTGTCAAAAGCGCCATCAGGGATGTCCGTCAAACGGTTGAGATACAGCCAGATTTTTTTCACTGACGTCATCCCGGCGAACGTGCGAGTGGTGATCCTGTTGATCCCGCACGACCCCAGGAACAGCGCGGCCAGCTCGGGGAGACAACCGAACAGTCGGTTGAATTTGTCGTCACTGACGCCGTTGAAAAAGTTGTGACCCAGCTGAAGGTTGTTCAGATTAGGGCAACCTAGGAAACAGTCTGGATCAATGACGTCACTCTGAAACTCCAGATTATTATACATGAGAGAAAGTTTTTCCAACATCGGGTTGTTGAAAGCCTGTCTGTCGATATACTTGATGTGAGTGTTCATGTCCTCCAGATAGATCTCCCTGACGCTGGGAAATTTCGAAATATTAAACATGTCGGTGTGAAGATACCGTAAGAGGTTTCCATTGAGCTGAAGAAGCCGTAGATTTGGTAGACAGATTACCTGCGGGACACTGGGTATGATATTCTGATCCAAATACAAATGAGTCAGTCTCGGAAAAAGCGATGAACCGTTTCGACAAGTCTGAGGGAAGTCCATGATGGCGTTTGATGCCAGGTTGATCTCCTCAAGAATAGCCATGTGTTCAGTTTTCAGATTCCTTACCTTACAGTCCGCGCAACCAAACTCTCTCAAGTTCCTTAGGGGTGTGAAGACGGCCAGCTTCAGGTGTTTCAAGTTATTCCCGTGCATGTTCAAAGTTTCAATGTTGGACGAGGTGAAGTTGACAAACAGGTCACGTGGTATCGGCCCCAAGCCTTGGTATTTGATATCCAGCCGCTGTAGGTGTTTCATGGCTAAAACCAGAGACAGTGTCGTGTAGTTGAGACCATTGTCATCAAGATCCAGATAATTCACTTGTTGCAAACGTTCCAAGGCCAAGGGATTGACGTCTTTGAGTCCATTGTAAGCCAGACTCAGCACGTTGACTTCTGAGGCGTTCTCAAAAAACGTGTCTTCTTCTATGGACGTCAAAGCGTTGTGTTCAAAATACAGTTCCCGAATACCTTTCGGAAGTTTCGGGATGTAGCTTAGTTGGCCGTGAGTTCCAGAGCAGTTGGCTTTCCTTGCTGTACATCTACATTTGTCCTGGAAGCAGGGATAATCGTTCTCCTTAGTGGTGGATCTTGGTTCTGTGGCAGTGCGGATGTGACTGTCCCCTCGTGCGAGTGGAAGAAACCTTGTTCGCTGAGGGAAATGCACTTTGTCCGACAGCACACAACAGGCAAACAAGAAATGTAGACACCATACAATCACCAGACAACTCACACTCGGCATGTTTGCTACGTGTGTCATTGTGTTGCGATTACTAGTACAAGTCTGACCAGCGCTGATCTTGTAATCTGCCGCTTTTGTGTTCCTCGCAATTTTAGTATTGGATACCCACCAATCGGGCGCTAGCTGTACATTCACTGCGGACTTGCCTGACTTCAGTCGCTTTGAACAACACTATACGTACAACAAGAGAAAAGTTCTATTCGAAGGAATGTCCTCGCAACTGCAGAACTGGATTTCCACCAATAGGACACTGGCTGCACATTCACCGCGGACTTATCTGACTTCAGTGGCTTCAAAACTTCGTGAACAAGAGAAAAGTTATAATCGAAGGAATGTCACAGTCCTCACAACTGCAGAATTTGATTCCCACAAATAAGACACTAACTGTAAATTCACTGGTCTTTGTCAGTCACACAGTTCAACAAGAGAATAGTTGTAGCCGGAGAACTGAATATCTCGTGCGATAAAACAGAAACTCGTGCAGAAACTTTCACAAGTCACTCTGTCTTCTTTATGCGACCAGTTTCACACAGCCTATTTTGCAGCATGTGAGGCAGTAGTGTGCGAAATCAGTCTACGGCAACACAGTTTATTTACTTGAAAAGTGGTATGCAAATCATACCCGGGACAGATGAAATTTTACTGGGGAAATACAAGGTGTATTGAGAACGAACAGACTGCCGGCCTGAGTGCACGCGGGGTGTTGACAAAATGGTCGCAAGTGCTACCGGTGCTACTTCGGTTTAGTGAGAAGTTCCGACGATGCTAGCCCTCACGCAACTTGAAGCAATACATGTACGTTTGGGTGTGAGTGTTTGGGAGTTTAACATCCTTTTCCACCACGTAATGGTGACATCAAAGGCGGAGGTAGCGAGAATATACAGGCTACGTACCAGAGATGCAAATTGGAAGGAAAACGCTATATATTCCTCTTACTCTTACACATAACGTTGCAGATGACACCCTAGAAACGCTTGAAAATTCACCCCCAAAAATCACAAAAATCAGGCAGCCATAGACTCATGTGTTGAGCAAATTTAAACAAATTCCAATGTTCTGTTTTTGGCAATGTTGGCAGCAACCACATACCCCTTCATTCCACGGTCGTTTGCTGGCTCCTGTGCCAGCCGCGCATGAATACCAATAGTCCACAAGCCAGCCTCATTTTCCCCTAATTTTACTATTACCTGGCATGAAACTTGTTTACAAAGCCAACAAAAAGCACCAGATTGCCATTTTTTACTCTGCACACAAATTTTAAAAGGGGCAAAGATTTTCTTCTATATTTAGCCGAGTTCTTACTGCTGACATGACCCGGAAGCTAATACCGGTCTGTAACCAAATGGCCAGCACAAATATTTGGCCCCAGCCAGGATTCGATGCAATACGTCAGTCTGAAATAGCGTGCACACATCGTTACATCGGAGTCATGCCGGCACTTGTCAAAGTCGTCGTCTAGTTGATGAACGATTCCTTTCTCAGTCATTTTCACGCCGACAGACTGAAGTCCCAGGTGTTGGAAACACTCGGTGCTACTCAAATTTGGAAATGGAAACACTCGGTGCTACTGTTTACAAACACTGTCCAGGCGGTGCTACTTTTCAAGCGGAGTAGCACCGGTATTACTCGCGTCCCTTTTTGAGTACACCCCGTTGTGTAGTCTAAATGAGGCCGGTTTGGTTTTATCGCTGACAAGGGAATCCCACAGACACCGTCTACACTGTTACGAGACCCGCGAGCCGAGTTGACACGTAGCGGGAAATCCCCATACGCTAGTTTTGCTTTCGCCACCCCAGGCAGGTGTGTGTATGTCTGCTCTCTATCAGTGTCTGAACTGTTTACTCGTTCAGCTCCCTCTTTCATTTAGGAATAGTTCCAAGAAAGAGTCATTTAGTCTGTGGGTTTTTTGTTGTTGTTTTTTTTTTTTTTTTTTTTTTTGTTCCCATGGTGTGTGTGTGTGTGTGTGTGTGTGTGTGTGTGGACGGTGTGTGTGGACGGTGTGTGCGTGTGTGTGTGTGTGGACGGTGTGTGTGTGTGCGTTTGTGTGTTCCTTGGACATTCGGGTTAAAAAATAGAAAGTGCTGAACCAGCCAGTTACTGTCGGCTGATGGCGATCCACTCGCGACGACATGAGTTTTGTGTTGTCTATACCGCCGCAAAGTGAAAACGGCTAATGATGCGATGCAACGCCATTTTCAACATCACACACACTGACACACACACACACTGACACACACACACACACACACACACACACACACACACACACACACACACACACACAATCGGTATATTTACACACCAGTTGCTGTCCACGAAGTTTCGGGGCGGTGGCGGGAAAAATTGGTGAAACGAAAGTTGAACAGACGAAGGGGCGCCACTCTAAAGCGCAAAAGGAGAGAGGGCGCTCAAGTTCAAAAAGCGATGCAGCAGACGATTCCCCACAGCTGACGTGGCTGCGGGGTGACGGAGTCGTGCTGGACACGAAACTCCTTCAACTGTTCCTGCTACAGTTCTGTTGAATATTTGGAACAAGACTTTGTTTCGTTCAAATGACACAAAGCAGGTCGGAGTGAGTTTGCAATTATCTACCGGCTGCTTTATGATACACTGAATCTTGCTCGATCAACCGACGGTGTGAAAACTCGAAACAGCTGTGTGCAGACGTTTGCCCTACAACCCACAAAGATCAGCGTTTCAGATGGACTAAACATCCTTCGAATGTTGACATGTTTGGGCCCGTCTGGGATTTACGTTGTAGGTGATACATTTTTGGTGATATTTGAACGAAACGGATCAAGGCTGGGTGGTTGTATCGCTGCTTCACGCGCGGACAACGACACCGAAAGTGAAAGCGAGCAAGTCATGGCTCTGAACACACTCCCTTACTTCGACACAGTTTTTCAAGATGCAGGCAATGTCGTATTCCTGACATCACCTGACGATCTTCATTGTACATCAATAAGGAATCTGAACAAAAACGAATCAAGGCGACAGACCGAAGAGTTCAAAGAGAGACCCAAGCGGTTCAGATCCCGGCGATGTCAGCATTTTCCTTCTCCTCCGCACAAGAAGAAATTCTGCGAATCACCCATGATCGTAAACATTTCCCAAGACAGTTTCTTTCTGTCGACACCGACGAAACCTAAACCTGTAGTGAAGAGGACTTTCTGGAGAAAGAAAAAGCCACGAGATTCATGCTTCATCGTCAGGTCTCGAGAGATGAAGATGTTCTTTAAACTTACAGGTATTTGTTGACCTAGAAACGATCGACTTTCACTTTATTTACCTCTTTGAACTTTAGTCTGATTTGGTCGCTCATGCTGCAGCTTGTAATTTATCGTATCGGCACGTATGTGCCCATTTCAGGCTGTATTGTTTTGTTGTTGTTGTTGTTGTTAATTCCTTTAGGGAATTTGTCCTAACGGTCCATCTCTATTCTTATCCTTACCTCTCTATTCTTATCCATACATCAGCCGAAGACGAAGTCATTCGTCGGTTTCTGGAACATGACAGCTGCAGCAGAGTTGCAGACAAGGTAAGCCTACTCACTATTTTGAAGTTCAGACTCTGATGCTAAATGTACTGTGTTGTGGTACATATTTTCTGGGCAACTTTCACAAATCATTTGTAACGAAAGAGCAATCTGTAAATCAAGAAACAGTCGGTTAAATTAGTCAGGCACCAAATCACCAGAAAATCATCAGCATGAGACGTGTTTTTACAGTACCTGCTGGCAATGGTGTTTGCTTACTTCAAAAGAGCCGACCTGTCCCTGTGGGAGTACACGAGATTCAACTTCTTCATCGCCCTGTGGGTATTCCTTCAGAAATAAGACGTGTGTTGTGTGTGTCTGTGTCTGTGTGTGGAGGGGGGTTGAGGGAGGGGACTTCAGTAATGGCCTTTTCTGGATCTCTACAGTTTTGTTGATTTTGTTCTAACTTTTATATTGACTAATTTTGCCTTTATTTTTCTCGGGAGTGTGATCTTAAAGAAAGAGAGTGTGTGTGTGTGTGTGTGTGTGTGTGTGTGTGTGTGTGTGTGTGTGTGTGTGTGTGTGTGTGTGTGTGTGTTTCGAGTAAGCTAAGTTCTTGATGAGTAGTGTGGGTGAGGGAGTGTAGTCTTTTACTACCGTAATTTGCGCTATCGCGCGCGCGCGCGCGCTCGTGTGTGTGTGTGTGTGTGTTTGAGAATTTCCCTCTTGGGAAGGATGAAGTGTTTTGAATTTGAAGAGTCTCTCTCTCTCTCGTCTTTATCCTGAAATAAACGTTTCAGTCAGTCAGTCTCTCTCTCTCTCTCTCTCTCTCTCTCTCTCTCTCTCTCTCTCTCTCTCTCTCTGTGTGCAGCTGTCTGGCGAACTTCCCTCTTCAGAGTGATAAAATATTTTAAGATTATATTTTCTGTCTCTAGCTATCTAGCGAACGACGTAGAGGAGGACGAAGAGGAGATGAAGTACGAGATTTTTCCCTGGGCGCTTGGCAGAAAGTGGAAGGAGAAGTTTCCCCATTTCCTAAAAAAGCGAGACAAACTGCTGAGGAAGATCGACTACAAAGCCATCGTCAGCAGGCGCTGCTCGGATGAGGTAACCTAAGACATTTTGATCTTTTTTGGTATTTGATTTTACACTGTAATTTCTCTTTTGGGAATATAAATACAGTATACGCCGGTTATAAGAAACTCGAGGGGGGTGAATTTTTTGGTTTCTTATATCCGAGTTTTCTTATATCTGAAAGTCGGATATAAGAAAGTATTTTGAAAAATATTTCTTATAACCGAGTTCAGTGAAAAAAAGGTTTAAAACATTCTTATTTCTCAGTTCGTGTATGTTTTGCATTAAATTAAGAAATATCTGGTTTCTCTTAAAGACCTGCACAGAATATATATGTGTAGAGTTAATATACACCAGTGCGCTTGTGTCCTTCAATGTCAGATTTTTTTGTTTGAACATGAAAATACTGTTTTTGCTTCCCAACTGTAGCGCTGGCGGTCATGTGGTAAGAAAAAACAAAACAAAAAGAAAAAAAAAAAAAAACAACCAAACCAACCAGCCAACCAACCAACCAACCAACCAAACAAACAAACAAAAAAGAACTAAGGGGAGAGAGAGAGAGAGAATTCCCTTGTATTTATAGGATATATTAAAAGTGCATTATGTATCAACATTTGATCTATAAAACACTCGTCCCATTAGAGTATGATATGCGATGCTTTCCGTGTCTAATTTGGCTGAAAAAGCTGCAAATTAGCTTTTTTTCTGTTGGGAGGGGGAAGGGGGATGGAGGAAAGATGGACCACGTATATTGTCAAAGAAAGGAATTGATCAACAGTTAGTCTAATACTGATAGTTTTATTCTCCTTAACGCGAGCCCTGTAAACAGAGACAGACATACAGAGAGAGAGAGAGAGAGTTCCCAATCAGGCAAAAAAACAAAATAATAATAAAAACAACATATAACAATAGAACAACAAAAATGCATCTCGTATTTTTTCTTCTTGCCAACATTCAATTTTGCACGGAACACAATGGTAAAGAACCAATTCAAGAAAAGAAAATCATGCGCCATCATGTGCCTGTCCTAAGTGACGTCAGACCTGACCTGTTTTCTTAGAATGAGTGAAATTTTCTTGGAAATGTACTTTCGGTTTCTTACAATGAGTGAAATTTTCTTGGAAATGTACTTTCGGTTTCTTATATCCGAGTTCTTGTATCAAGCGGGACAAGAAATTTGCTTTCCTAAAACCGAGTTTTCTTATAAGCGAGTTTATTGTATCCGAGTTTTTGTAATACATAATAAAGAAGAGTTTGGCCGGGGGAAAAAAATTCGTTGACAATAACCGAGTTTTCTTATATCCGAGTTGCTTATATCCGGCGTCCACTGTATCTTATGTTAATCGCTGCACACACACACACACACACACACACACACACACACACACACACACACACACACACACACACACATTAGTATTCCCGAATGTTGGTCGTCCTTTGAGCAGTTCGTTTCGTGTATCGTCTAACTTTGTCCGTCATTACCTCCAGGGGAGCCGGGGTGGCCGAATGGTAGAACGTTGGACTTCTAATGCTCGGGTCGTGAGTTCGTATCCCGGCTGAGGCCAAATATTTGTGCTGGCTTTTTCGTCGTTGCCCCGTCTTTGATATCATCCGTATGCGGTGGAAAAGGACGTTAAACCCCCAACACACCCACCCACACCCTTGTCATTACCTCCATCCACTCCTTCCATAGATCATCGCCATAGAACCCGACCACACCCTGTGGAAGCGCGAGAGGCCTGCCCACCACGCCGGAGCCCTGAGAGCCTACATGAGAGACCCTGAAGATGATGGTTTCCCTAGGGGGCCTGATCTGAGTCCTCGCTACTGCCAGCAGTGTGACGCCAGGGACAGTCAGTACGACTCGGCGTCCCCGGCGAGTGTGTCCTGGTGTGTGTCGTCTGCCGACTCCACGCCGGACAGGGACGGGGAGGGCGCCCCGGGGGCTGCTGCTAACGCTGCTACCCTGGCCAGATTTGACATGAAAGGTCGGCATAAAACAAGTAATGAATTGTTTAGCGTCTTTGTCGTCAATGTATAGATCTACAAACTTCAGCCGTCGTCAGGCATGTGTGTCTAAGTACATGTACCGTAGTTTATATACTGTGGATGAATCAAATGCTCACTACACAAAAACCGCTCAACGTTGAACGCTCATTCTCTTTCTGTTTCAAAGTTCATTTCAAGCGCTGTGAAAGACGTTGTCTGTTGTTTTGGGGTGATTCTCTGAAGTTGATGGTATGGTTAAGGAGTTTCAGTCAGGGTTTTTTTTTTTCTTCCGACTTCGCTTATTACGCACAGTATATCAATTTTTTTTCAACGAGTCTGTAGTACATGTATATTATTTTGACAGCAATGTTCGGAGTGTGGTTTGTTTTCGTCCATAGGCATCAGTCACTTATTAAGAAAACAACTTTATCATAGCATAGTTATCGCGAGGTGTTATTATCCACAATTTGTCTGTTGCAGGTCTGCAGAGAACTCTGCCCACAAACGACGAAATCTTTCCAGGAACGGAGGAGTAGAAGGGCAGTTGTTGTGACGCAAGGTGACTCGAGATGCAGTTTACAGAGGAACAGAGGCTGATATTCTTCTTTTGACTGAATACACTCAGTCTGACGACCTTTCCGCTGACGCTGGACATTTCCATCAACGTTTTGTCCAGTGACGCCCGGACCCGTTGACACAAACAAGTGTGCGTATAATATTTGATGGAATAGTGTTCTCCCAACACCTCTCAAACATACGCGGCCACACTCCCCGTCCTTCCCTGGATGTATTATTTATCATGGAATAATGCTGGACGCGTTGGCCCGGAACAAACCCGCCACTGGTCCAGTCCAGACTGAATGAGCCGCTCAATTAGTCCAGTAGTCGGTATCACGGTCAGTCTACAGATGAAGCAGTGAATTCCTTCATAAAAGCCTCGTGTAATGTTTCATAATCTGATAGATGCATTTCGTTTCTCATTCTGTGACAGCTCTGTTGTTTTGCTTTGAAAGTTACTCTTCCAATGGCTCCGATGATAATCCTCTCGATACTCGCTACTGATATGACATTGACAAAAAAAGCACGTTTTGTGTGAGGCAGTGAAGACACTTCATATGACATTTCTGAAAGGTCAGTTCTGACATTTATAGAGAGAGAGAGAGAGGGGGGGGGTGTTAAACAGAACTGGTGATAAGGTAGATGTGAAATGTGATGTCAGTTTAAAGTTTCTCTGTGTTATACAGCTGTGTGTTGAAACACGGCATAGGAGAGTTTGATAATTTGTTGGCTGATTTAATGGCAGCCTGACTGTTGTGTTTATCAATTTTGAGGCTGTCCTTTCTGTAAATTTACAACAAGGAGATTGTTTAAAGATGATTGATGTTTCATCAGAAGAAATGTGTAGAACATGGTAAACAATAAAATAAAAAGAAAATGGCGTGACATTAACAATTCAGAAGTTTTTGTTGTTGTTGTTTGGGCTGTGTGTGTGTGTGTGTGTGTGTGTGTGTGTGTGTGTGTGTGTGTGTGTGTGTGTGTGTGTGTGTGTGCAAAATGTCTCAAGAACAGATGAACCAACCCACACCATTTTTTTGTGTGTGTAAGTGTTCATTTTCGGACTCCACAGACGCCTATTTGTTTGGGTTAACCTTGAACAGGGGTCAAGGTCACAGGCCTTTGTTGAAATACAACATAAAAACGGTGAAAATACTTATTTGTCTCGGTTTTTGTGCTATAGGGCCTGCCTAGAATATCATGCAGTAAAATGTGTGTAAAGATCAGTAAACGAATACGAAAGACGAAACTGAAGCGAAATCTTGTGAAATTTCTCTCTCTCTCTCTCTCTCTCTCTCTCTCTCTCTCTCTCGCGCTCTCTCTCTCTCTCTCTCTCTCTCTCTCTCTCTCTCTCATCTCAGTCGTAGAGACGGTACACATCTTGCCCTTTGAACATAAACTAATAGTACATGTTCAATGGAGTTTAACAGACGTATCTGTCGTCACGGTCCACATGTTGCCCTCTGAACATAGACTGATGTCACACCTCAAGCGGAGCATAACAGAATGTATTTGTAAAGACAGTACACATTTTGCCCTTTTAACACTAGGAGTTCATCTCATACAGATACATGTACAGGACATGTCGCAATGGTGGTGCTCTCAAGGGAAACATGAGACGAAGGGGGGGGGGGGGGGAGGGGGAGTGTTCCACTAATGTGTTAGGGCGTAAAATGACGGTCGTAACCTAGATCTTTCACTGACAGACCAAATGTTCTCAGAACGCGCAACGATAATGCCATGCTGTTTGTACTTACAGACCTGTCTATACAGACGGCACATGGCCGGCTTATTAACTGCATGCGGCCTTAAGTGGCTTATGGTTTTCTGAACGAGGGATCGGACCATACTGTAATGTTTAGTAGTAAGCCTATTGTGTCACAGTGGTATAATATAGACAATTGAACCTGTACACCTACATGTATGATGTATTAACTGGCACATATTTTTACCAAACATGGTCGCACAGACAGAGAGAGAGAGAGGTGGGGGTTGAGAGATTTACGTCCTTTTCTACCAAGTATGGGTGATATCAATGACGGGGCAACGAGAAAAAGGCCAACACTAATATGTGGTCCCAGCAGGGATTTCGAGCTCACGACCCGAGCATTGGGAGTCCAACGCTCTACCATTCGGCTAGCTATCCCGGCTCGCCGAGAGAGAGAGAGAGAGAGAGAGAGTCTCCGGGCGTCCCGAATGAAACTGCATGTTGTCAATGTTGCCGGTGTTCATTTCTCTGTTGAATGCATAGAACCCCGGCCTCTGGCTGCCGAGTGAAAGTTAACTGAGTACCAAGGCGGCACAGTCGGTAAGTGACGACAAAGTCAACTGGAATTTCAACGAACGCCATTGACTCACAGATCGGACTATATCGGAGTCACTGAAGTCGACGTGTAGACAAAGAGACTTTGCGTGTAACCACGTGGAATATTAATACAACTCTGCTTTGACTGTTTAGCTGACACTACCATCGCTAGACAGTGTCAGGGTTTCCGCCCCGCCTCAATATCCCACTGTCCAGTATGCCAGCCTGTTGAAAGTGTGGGTGGTGTTTGTTCAGAGGTGCCCTCTTGAGCCAACTCTATAGCCCAACCCTAACTGGGAACACGTATGTACATAGATCCCACCCCAGTCTGTTTGGAGGAACAGCGAGCTACCATACCCGTGAATACCTTCGCGCGGCCGTGAGGCAAAAAGAAACCTGCTTGAAAATAGTTGTCCATTCAACCGAGCCTGATGTGTGGTCGTGTCCACGCGACGCGTACGTCTAGGGTTGTTCAGCGTTGAAAGGTAAGTGTGTGTGTGTGTGTGTGTGTGTGTGTGTGTGTGACTGAGATGAACACTTTCACCTTGGTCTTTCGATGACAATCATCTACAGATCTCGTTCAAGTTCTCAGTGTGTCTGTCAATTCGTGTACCTTCGCAGAGGCAGTTAGTCTACAGTTGAGCCTGAAACTTGAAATCACGTGCTCAGTATCTCGTGCACAACACGGGTGACGGGCCTGATGTAGGCTACCTTCAGGCTGAAGTATGAACTGAGACAGGTCGGACCGGCTTAGAAACAAGCCAGTACAGCTCTCTCTCTCTCTCTCTCTCTCTCTCTCTGCACAATGATGAAAACAGTACTGACAAAACAGTACATTTCAATGGCATTCCTGTTGTTTCTCTCTCTCTCTCTCTCTCTCTAGCATTAGCAACGGCAAGAGTGAAAACTGGACCACTGGACCAATGTCTTTTACCGTTGAAAAGTAAGGTTTCAAGTCTCTCTCTATCTCTCTCTATCTCTCTCTCTCTCTCACCCACACACACACACACACACACACACACACACACACACACACACACACTTCCGCGGGTTGTCACTCTGCCTTTGATAATAGTTGATCGATAACTCAGCTAGGCCGCGCTTTGAACTGGAAACTGACAAAAAGGCAGTTCAATTGTGCAGAGCATATTGATTCTGTATGTAGTTCACACAAGGTTAACGATCCATAGCTTTTTTTCCCCCTCCAAGCCGTGACATACACATTTTGTATGCATGTCTGTGTGAATATCGGCGACCATGTCGACACATCTACCGTTGTAAGATACATGCGGTTCGTCAGTGCATTCAGTTCGTTGGCTCACCACATCATATCGCCGGAACTGACGAGGAGAGGCCACGAGTTTAACTCTACATGGAGAATCACTGACATTCAAGGTTTATTTGTAATACACGTAACGATAATCTAAGAGAGTTCAGAGCTAAGAGAGTTAGCATTTCTTTCTACATACTGATTAAATTCAGCGCTTTGTCCGGCCTGGGGCCATCTCAGTCAATGTCTGTGGTAGACGGAAACTTTTTGTCTCACTGATTTGAGTTAGTAGTTCTCGTAGGTTTATCAACGAAGGAGGTCCAGTCAGTGTGTCTGTGTGCTAACTCAGATTCAGATTCAAAATCATCTGAATCTGAATCTGAGTTAGCAGTTCTCGTAGGTTTATCAACGAAGGAGGTCAGCGCTGACATATTCCAATTCTAAAATTTGCACCGTTCTTCAGCCTTCTCCCTTTCGTCGTGAGCAACACGGAAACCCGGTTCTTCACCAGGCTTCTTGTCTTTTCAGCCTTCACTTGGAACCCAAAAATCTGAAACCGGTTTGGGTTTGAGCCACGTGAGCAGCGGAGCCATGTCGTGGCGGGTGAACCTCGTGTTGTTCAGTGTGCTGCTGGTCTATCTCCTGGTCGGTGCACTCGTCTTCCACGTGCTGGAGTTTGAAAAGTCCGCGCCGTCAGACATCACCAGCTCGGAGTTCTTTCTGGAGTTTCTAAGTATGAATCAGTCTTGATCATCCAGTCAGTTCATTGTGGTTATAATGGGTAGTGAAGAATACTGATTCCGTATCATTCTGTCAAACTGAGGGTTTGTTGTTGTTGTTGTTGTTGTTTTTGTTTGTTTGTTTTTTTGGCTGGCGCGTGACTGAACGTGAAATGGTGTGACTCAAAGCTCTGCTGAGAAAAGATTGAAAACACTTATGGACTCCTCGTAGGAATCAGTTAATCAATCAATCAATCAATCAATCAATCAATCAATCAATCAATCAGTCAACCATTCAACCGGTCAGTTTGTTGTCAGCTAATACGTAATCAATCAATCAATCAATCAATCAATCAATCAGTTTGTTGTCAGCTAATAGACCTATAACGGATATGTCTTCTTCATGTCATAATTATCCTTCAGCTATATGATCAGATGTAAGGCCTTACTGAATGTATTTCTTCTGACATTAGTTCTTTCGCTGGTCGTAAAATACTGACACGCCAACCGCAAATTCATGGATAGTTCAGCTGATGCCGATCTTGTGAGCTGAACTATTGAAACTCTTGTTACATAGGCCTAATAACGCCCACAGTTTTGATTTCACCCGTACTCTGTTTCTAGTTTTGTTTTTGTCTTTCTGTAGCCAACCATCCTAACGTGTCTACCACTGACCTGACGGACTTCGCGTCCCGTGTCGCCTCGTTGGCGAAAGATGGCGCTGTGGTCGGCAACTCGTCTGACGTGGATAACGGCTGGACCTACGCTACCGCCATTTTCTTCTGCGTCACAGTCATTACTACTGTCGGTACGTTCATTTGGCAACGTCTCTAACTGTCTGTTGAGCTTTAAAAAAAAAAAATAAAACACTTTAGTGTCCATTTCGGGAAATTCGGGCTGCTTCCCGCCCCGGGGAAAGCGCATCGTCGCGGTGCAGCGCCACCCAATCTACCTATCCTATCCTCAAACAACAACAACAAGAATAAAAACTACACCAACAATAAAACAAGCACAACATTCATGCAGGTCAAAGACGGTGGTTTGGGGGAGTTTAACTGACGCCTTTTCCATGGGTGATATCCAAGACGGGGCAACGAGGAAAAGGCCAGTACAAATCTGACCCCAGCCGGGAATCGAACTCACGACCCGAGCACTGAAAGTCTAACGCTCTACCATTCGGTTTCGATCCCGGCTTCCCAGAACAACGCAAAAATAAAACGGGCTGCGCTGTATAAACAGCGACCAACCAGAATTTTCCTTACTACGGTCAAGGGAGGAGGGGGGGGGGGGATGCACGCATACAAAATTTAATACGATAGACATACTAAGAGAGCTTCGTGAGGAAGACTTTACTGAACAGCGTAACCCATTTACATGTAAATTAGGCAGGTTAGGGGTACCATTAGCCAATCGCAGCGCGTTAGCGGCTTGCGACCTCTGCCATGTGAGCCTAATTTACATGTAAATTGGTTACTCTGCTCAGCGCAGTCGTCCTTACGAAGGCTTACTAAACATGCCTATTATTATACATGTATGTGTTGTAGGTTACGGCAACATCAGCCCGTCGACGGACGGCGGGAAGGTCCTGTGCTTACTGTACGCGCTGGTGGGGATTCCCCTGATGGCCACACTACTGGCCGGAGTCGGGTCAACGCTTCACAGACCTATAGCTGCTTTACACAATGCCAGACCGTGGTACCGCAAGGACAAGTTCAGAGACAAGCTCATCAAGGCGAGTGTCTTCGGTTTGAGGTTAACGTCCTATGGCTTGTCAGCCCTTAAGGCGCGTCTTAATAACAACTCCTCGGGCGAACAAAAGCGAAATTCTCCGGCTTACCGGCCCCCGTAGTGTAGTGGTTAGCACTTCGGACCATGGACCGGGAGACCCGGGTTCGAATCCCAGCCGAGGCAAGCGGGATTTTTCCTACCCAGAGCGGGTGTGATATGGGCCCAATGGGGAGGCTGTTGCCACACAGCCGAGATTTACCCACTTTACGGGTGCGACTTTGGGGGTGCTTCCCTTGGTATGACACGTCTTATGATGTGGATGATTACACGGCCGGCACCGCAGGTGCCGTAGTTCCCGGGCCTGGTTAATGCCGGGATATTTATGACAGGAAGCGTGGAATGCGGCCCTGTCCCGCAGTCCCAAACCACACGGACCTCCATAGCATCATCTTACCATCATCCTCATCTCCATCATCATGCATTAAAAAAAAATGCCCCAGCTTCCGCGCCCTCCGTGGATTCCACCCATGACCTGGGAGGAACACCACTGGAAGTGGCAAAGAGTTGGGGCAGCAAACAAAAAAAAAAAAAAAATTTCTTCGGCTTGCTTCGGCGTGGCCTCTACAAGTCTTTCCTGGCGTGTGTCATCGACTGCTTGGCTTTGCGAGTGACTTGTTAGGTGAGTGGCGGCTGTTGCTTCCATTTAACGACGGATTTGACATTGGATTTGGTCTATTTATATATCGTTGCCCCGTCTTTGATATCACCCGTATGTGGTGGTAAAGGACG
>JACVVK020000010.1:3372500-3457500 GCA_018292915.2 Batillaria attramentaria
AAAACATCATGAACAAAACTTGTCCGTTAGTTCATGCAGCAATTTTCTAACATTCTCCATTGCAAAACTACAGTAAAAAAAAAGAAAGAAAAAAAAGCTAATAATATCAAACACATTCCTGAAAAACGAAGGTAAATGTACATGTTACATTATTATGTACAACAAGTTCGTTTAAAGTGTCTTCAATGCTGCTGTCGGTAACAGCAAAAGAGAAATGCAGTTAAGAGTTAAAAAAAAAAGAAAAAAAAAGAAGAAGATATATAGATCCATACTTAAAGACTTGACGTCTAAAGTGTTAAGTACAGTAGAGAGTAATACAATAACTTATTACGTGTGTATTACAAAAAAAACCACAAAAACATGTCAACTCGGAGAGGAAAAAAAGTCTCTTTCGCATCTTTCACTTCAGATAATAGATCTATACAGAAATGGAACTTCAGTGTAGACGGGTAAGTGAATGAAGGTAGTACTAAGACAGGACTTCAAAAACAGTATAGGACTGAAAAAAGTATAGGACATAGGAATAAGCACCAAAAAAAAAAAAAAAAAAAATGAAGCAAAAATGGTAGGACATACGTCCACCTTGGTTAGAAAATATTCAGGGCATTTTGGAAGTCAGTCGCTCTGATATCTGAGGCAGATCGAGAGCCCTGCCAAGCTAGGAGTGGCTGGTGCATGATGTTATACCGTTATCTTAGAAATTTGTATTTCATTATTATGTGTCATATTTTGTTTCATATTTATTATGTAGAAATGCTCCCAATATCTTTTTTGTTGAAAGTCATTTGTGATATGGATTAAATGAGGTTTATATGGGTTAAATGAGGCTCAGGTAATGCGTGTGTGTGAATGTGTTCTTAAGAATATAATGTTGAATTGACATTTTATGTCCTTCATTAATATGATGTTATAGCTTTTGATGATTTGTTAAGTATGCAAGGTGGGCAGGTGTGTGTGTGTGTGTGTGTGTGCGCGCGCGCGTGCGCGCATGTATTTACAGGGTGGTCAATAGAAGAACCAATCAGATCCTTTTATTTAACCTCATTTAAATTCAATTCCTTCTGTTGTACACTATCATTCTTAAATCATACTGTCCACACGTCAAAAGAAATTTTGTCATTAAAGACAATAAAGTTTATATGATTTAATCTGATTCGCAGTCCTTTTGCCCATTTGGAAAGGGAACAAGCTAGACTATATTTATGTACCAAAAGCGAACACTGAAGAAATATGGGAAAAGAATAAAGAAGGCTACATCAGTACATGTATAACCAAAGAATCAGAGACAACACGCACACTACCAGTACACAATGACAAACACACAAATAACCTCACACTACCACAGCCATACTACGTGGAAGACATGAAAACTCACAATTTCATTCCTACGGTGTCTGAATTTGTGGTCACAACCATGCATGAAATATTAGTTAAAGACACCTTTGGCCTTAGCAACAATCCAAAGTGTAAAGCTATACATTTCTCATGTTGAAAATAATGACACAAGTACTACTGTGATTATGCCATTTGATCGGTCAGAATAATTTCTTGTACAGTGAAAAATAAGTTCTCTTTATACTGCAGCTGTTCAGTTTCGTGTTTCAGGAAGTTTTCATTTCTACAGCCTAACTACAAAGGCACTTTGACTGGCTGCTACACAGAGCTATACCCTAGTTCTCCGTTGACATGAACACAGTTAATTTTTGATTCAGTCTAACTAAATCTGAAACAGAACGACGATACTCATACACACAGAGAAGACACAATCTAATCCTTTCAAAACTCAGTTACCCATTTAAATGCAGTTAAACACAAATGACCATACACGTGCACCTATCTGCTCGCGCCCGCTGATGAAAAACTCCAACCGGACCTTCTCTTGAAAAGGACAAAAAGCAGGACGCGGAACTTGCTCAGGTCTATAGGTAACCCCTTTTGCTGTGGGGTGCGAGGACATGGGGTAGGGGATAAGGGGTGGGGGGAGGAAGGGAGGGGCTGAACGTGGGATGGTGGATGGGTGCAGAAAGGCAGGAAGGTGATGGGGCTATAGAGGGCTGAGAGTTGTGATGCACAGTGAGGGCTACCGGCACAGAGATAGATCAGTGAAACACACAGATGTTGCCTAACCCAGTGACTCCATACAACAGGGCTTTAGCACAAGTTCAGGCAAGTTGACTACACAGGTGTCTTCGTGTCACATTCCATGAACAGCCTCTGTAATACAATGAGCCCCAAAAAAGAAAACAGCTCAACGAATCTGGTATATGCAAACATTCGGCAACACAGGACATGTAGCACTGACCTGTGGTACACTCTTATTAGGCTAGCCTGTCTACACTGGACATCAAGTAATGGTTTTACTGAAGGTTTCTTTCGCTGTATTTCAAACTGTTCATGCAATGATCGCAGGATGTACCTGATGTTTCCAGATATACTGATGTACACACGCTTTTTTCTCTTCCTTTTTTTGTGTTTTCACTATGTGAGGTAGGACAGGACAGATAGTCAATACATGAATTAATTAAAAGTTAAAACCGACATGAATGGACATTCTAGAAGAAAGACAAGACGAAACAGATGAAAATGGAGAAGGTATAAAATCTGATGAAAATGCATCTAAAACAACAAGAAATGACCTCTCCACAACAATTACCAGTCCAGTGCTTGATTCCAAAATGTTATTAAAAATGTTCACATACAAAAAAATGCACAGTAGTGGAGGGGACTTAATTAATTTCTCTACACCACATGCAAACAAAACATGACACTGACAGACTGTCAACTCTTACATGATTTTTAAAAAAGAAAAGAAAAAAGAAGCTATTGTTCATCAGCGAATCAAGCCTGCCCTTCGACATGACTGGCAACACTTCTTGGAGAACATTCTGAAGCCGCAGAGACGCGCTGACACAATCAGCCGACACTTCATCTTGTCCATCGTGTTGACACACTTGTCATGGTGACCTGAAACAATACAGAAGCAGATGAAACAATGACAGTGAGCAGTCGCCTAGCATTATCAACATTAAGATCTGTCAACAACAACAAAAAAAAACAAAGGCAAAAAGAAACAAAATACCCCCCCCCCCCCCCCCAAAAAAAAAAAAAAAAAACCCCAAAAAACACAAAACAAACAAACACACACAAATAAAAACAAAATAAAAACAAGCATGAGACAAAGCAACAAGAAAATGACCACAAAAAGACCCCCCCCCCCCCCCCCCCCTCCGAAAACAAAAACCCAACAACAACAAAAAACAACAACAAAAACAAACCCACACCAAATATATAGATAAATAAATAAATGACCATATAATATATGATTCTGTATGATGTTTGTTATTTGCATTATGACAGCATATGTGTGCATATACATGTATATGTATAATTATTATGTATATGCTGTTTTATCTTTTTCACTTCTAGGTGCCCCTAAAGCATCTTTCATGGAAAATAAACAAACTTGAAACTGAAAAGTGAAAGCTGGTAGGTCAGGATTTTCAGGCACGGCTCCCCTCTAGTTAGTTTCCTCTTTATCGTTTGGTTTAAACATTATTTTATTCCCACTCATTTGCACAGTACAATATTTAAGCGGAGGCAAAAAAGCCAAATGCCTGTTACAGCCTCCACAATCTTTATTGTTTACACACTGCCTTTACGTCTACTGTTTACATGCTGTCTTTTACTGTTGCTGACCCCTAATTCCTCATTGCCTGGCAATGCACATCCTACACTATGTTCACCAGCCAAAGAAAGCTGCATGCCCTTTAACAAAGCCTTACTCTGAAGTTTCACTTGTAAAGATGTCAGATCTCTGGCCTTTCCAAACTTGTTGGTCGCCACGCACGAGTACAAGCCGGCATCCTCGATCCCGACGCGCGTCACGTACAGTGTGTCACCGCTGACGTACATTTTGTTGGAGTTGGTGATCATGACGCCGTTCTTTTCCCAGTGAACAAGCGGCGTTGGGTAGCCGTTAACTTCACACCGTAGCTCCGCTGTTTCGCCCTCCATCACCTTCTCTGTGTGCGGCAAGATGCTTGCCGACAGCTTTTCTGTGGGGGCAGAGCAAAGTAACTGTTGTGTTAAATCTGTCAAAACAACAACAACAACAAAACCCAATGATATAAATATGTGACTAATTTGTAACGTAACACAATGACCAGGTTAGCTCAGAGGGGTAAACGTAACTTGTCTCAATTAGAGTCCGTGCTAAGGGTAGCACGATGGCTCTACTGACAAGTCGTGAGGGTAACAGGGGAACTCCTATAGTATCATGTCATCTTGTATAATCGTAGGAGAAACATCAGTGGCAGTTGTGCAGTAAGCCCATCAGCCCTATCCACGTGAGCTTAGTCCCTAACATTTCTTCATTCAGGTACATCTATTTGCTGGGGACCAAGTGCTACATTCTTTGTGTACTTCTGTCTGTATCTTCTTCCATATTTCACAATCCGTGACACTACCTTCCAAAACAATTGTCACCACCCAAGAAGGCGCACACACACTGCAGATTAACGAGAACATCTACAAACCTTCGATGACCAGCTTCATGTTTCGACTGACAGGAGTGTCGACTCCGTTCTCAGCCGTACACTTGTAGTTGCCTGTGTCCTGTGCTGTCATCCCGGTTACCACCAGCGTGCCGTTGTTGAAGACTATCCGGCGACCTCTACTGGTTACCGTGGCGCCCTGGTACGACCACGTGACACGGGGCGTAGGTGTGCCAAACGCCTGACAGTGGAGGTACGCATTCTCGCCGGGCCCCACGCTGATTTTAGGCGGGGTCTGGAGGATGTTCAGTGGCACTGAAAATATGACAACAGCATGTGAATGACAGAATATAATGCAGCAGCGCATGGGGGTGTGTGTGTTTACCGGACTCAACATTGCTGGCAGTAGCACAGAACAACTGAAAGAGAAGTGGTATGTGAACACAGCTCACCTGTTTTTGACGGATACCTTGAGGAACAAATGGTTGCATATGACTTAAAGAAAGAGCAGAAACTGAAAACAACATTGAGATTCTTCTTTGTCTTCTGATCTGGAGATGAACATGTCCTTCAACATTTCTTATGGTTACAGCAGGTATTTGCCGTTATTTAGTTATGATGTAGTTCGGTCCACTGTTGTGTACTTGGGGTACTTTCATTCTTGGTGGCTTGTCAGCAGCTTTGCATTTATGAAAACCCTAATATGTATTTAATGCATGAACTGTTCCAACTGGAAGTATCGGTACCCGTGCACGCTGCGGCTGGACACACTTTTCAATAAAGGCAATAGAGTGTCATCACTGAAGGCTCTGGCAACCAGACGGCAAGGCTTGTACATAATGCATCAGTTTTCCCCCCATTTTTTTTTCCCTCACAATAGGCTGGCAACAAGAGCGTGTCTGGATACAAGCAGTAAACACAGTGTTCTATGGCATGTTTCTATTCTCAACAAATGCAAGAGGCAATCTAATGTGACACTAAAACACTGATCTGGCTTCGCTCAAGTCTGGCTGAGAACTTGCCCAGCAAGTACATGTAGTTGTGAATTAAGGGAGTTTGTTTAGCACCATGCTGCAATGTTACTGAATGCAAGTCTGGGAGAACAAGTGGGTCCTACTAATTACCGAAAACAACCGAAAACGACCGAAAACAACTCTTAATACACGTAATGAACGTGTCTCCCAAGGGAAGCGACTCTGGTCCGGACTGGTTATTTTCTGCAATATCACCTTTTTTTCCCTTTTAGCTTTTTTAAGGTCACTTTTTTCACCGTTAATCATGTTTGTGTGTTGTTATTTCTATGTTTGAACCGCGTTCTATTCATATTAAGAGTTGTTTTCGGTTGTTTTCGGTCGTTTCGTTGTTTTCGGTAATTAGTAGGACCGAGAACAAGTAGGAAATCTAAAAGACTGAAATAATCAAACATAACCGTTGTTGCTGGCAAAGTTGCACCAGGTGCTATGTTATAAGGGAAAGATGCATGGAAATGGAAAGGTGTATCAAGTGAGAGATACAACATACAAAAATATGGATACAACACAATGGACAGTCATTTGCATACATATATGTATATATACATAATAAATGTCTGTAAACTGTTCTCCACCATCTTTGAATGCTGAATAGTTCATGCATCATATTCCACAGGGCTTGAACATAAATAAACAAATAATTACATGTACCCGGTAAGTAAATAAATGAATGAGGGAATGAATAAATGAATGAATGCATGAATGAATGAACAGATACAATGTACTGTTGTAATTTTGATCAAACTAACACACTGTTCTGAAGTAAACTGACTTGGTAGAGGAAGGGAGTAAAAAGGTACAGACAAACTTGCGACTTTTTTGTCAGTGCTACACAACTGCTTATAAACCTAGAGCATCAAATTATTCGTACTAACTACTACAGTGGTACATGCAAATTATTAGTCAACCTATCTAGAAGCGTTATTGACACTTTTCGTCAGTTCAGCTGGCGTCTAAGCAGTAAACTAACTGATTTCTTAGTTTGTTACTGTTAAAAAACAGGGGCTGCTAGCTATGCTACATTAGCAGGCTAAACAAATTTTAAAAAAACTAACTAAAGCCTTCATCTAACTTTGAAGTTATATATGAGACTGTGATGTACTCTGTAACTTTTCAACACTACACACACACTCAGGATGTAGAAAAAGGAGGCTGAGACATGACCAAAAGACAAGAGGATGCAATATTTCACATTATGCAGAATTTTTTTTCTTCTGGGCAGCGTAGGAAACTTTACAAAAAAAAAAAATGTGAGTGCTTCAGTAAAGGATGCATACAAGAGAGACGAAAGTGTTGCAGGAAAGGAAAGGGCCTCCTTTTTCTATTTCCTTGATTTTGGTTCTATCATCCTACTGTCATAGTAACTATGTCTTGCAGTAATCATTATAATCACTACATTTATTGTGCTAACTACCATCCAAACTTGTCGGTACATGTACTGACTTTTGTATCTTTAGACTCCACATAATGGTTTATATGTAAACTGACATTGTTGTGGAATTTTGGTGTAACTCCATTTCGAGAACAGCGCTGGAGAAGTATCCAGTGCATGTCATCGGGCGCGGTTCTCAAAATCCACTTAAAATTTCCACGACAATGTCAAGGTGTCATGCTTTGATTACATGTGTATACAAGTTCATTCTCGAGGTAATCTGTCTCAGTGGGTGCCTTAGATTCACAGAGTTTCAAAACATTCTGAACGTAACATTGGAAACCAAGACAAACATGAAGGCCAAGGGAAACAGAGAAACAGCGAGGTAGGGGGAGGGGAAACAACAGTCAATAAAACAGGACAAAATTGAAACGAGTGTCGTGAACATTTTTATAAACTGATTAAATACTTGAAATAAAGAAGTGAAGTACTGCTGTGCTGTCATGCAAAATGGAGGTACAATTTTACCTGAAGCTCTGGAGGACCATGAAGCTGAAAGAATCAGATGGCTACAGAACTGATGGAAATGTTTAGCTCTACGTCAAGAGATAATAAAATGGTGTTTAGCTGAAAGCTCTATGTGTATGTCAAGAGATATGAATAACATACAATGTTCAGCACTGCCCCCGCACCAAACAGCTTCACATCATAATGTGTATGTTCATTAGGTGCTCTATGTTAAAGGCAGGAGTGTGTTACACAATAATATCACACAGCATAATGATAAAACAGCAATACAAAATGATTGTCTAGCTGTGGTACACTTGTATGGTCAGAAAGCCTCAGAAATGGAGTTTCTTGTGCTGATATTGAAGTGTAGACTGTGTAAGATATTAATTGGAAAGGACTAAATCAAAGGTGTTAACCAAAGTGGACAAACGTTTTTGTGATGCTACACGGTACTCGAGTCTGACTGGAAAGATCTGACAACTACTCTCTACTAAGTTGTTAACAGTATATTGTACATGTAGTACTGTTCCGTTTCCTTTGCTTTTTCATTTTGAAATCCAAGTAGCACTTTGGATTTCAAACTAACAGATTTGAATGAGAGCATCTGTCATCCAAACTTTTGAAGTGGAGGATACGAAGAACTGGAAACATGCCCATCCATTTTGTTTAAAACCTGTGTACTGTATGTAAATGGAAACCATTTAAGAGAGTATGATCCTCTACTGTTATAGACGCTGAGAAACAGACCAGCGACAGGGTTATAGACCAGACCCCCCCCCCCCCCCCCCCCCCCCCGGAGATGATAACTACTGATAATATTAAGCGATGTCCATACCGATACATCGAGACAGAATTTAGCAGATCAAAGCAAAGTGGTAGATGTACGCTAAACACACATTGCAAAAAACATACAGCTACATCACATGACTAGTGGGAACACTCACTTTTAAGCTGCACGATGTAACGCTTCACTTGTGGTATGCTGTTGCCGTCGCTGATCCGGCAAGCGTAATTGCCAGTGACATCATCGGCGATGTTGCTGATCACCAGAGTCCCATTGCTGAAAATCTGGAAACGGCTGTCAGAGACGAGGTAGTACCTGCCAGGAAACAAAACAAATATACACAAATCAAAATTTAACGTAAGAAGACTGTCTGGTCATTTCAAACAGATACATGTATTAATATGCATAAAACAATGACAATCAAATTTGCAGTATGTTAAGTAGCAACTTAACTTGCTCAAAGGCAGGTAACAACATATGCCGGTTCCTAACCTCACTGCACTGTACAGCTGTTGTTTCCCTTAGATCATTAGCTTCTTGATTTGTCTGACATCCGGTTTCTTCTAATCAGCCACAATAAACCTTATGAGCAAGTTACACAGTCGCAAATGTTCCTACATCATAAAGGCCACACAACCTGGTCCGTCTGACTTCAAAAAGAAATGCAGTTGCCCTTCAAAGTATGGGTGTCATGATGCATGTAGTAGTCAGACCCATGGCTCACAACATTAACAAACTTCACGCTGGGGAAGTATATGGGTGTCATGATGCATGTAGTAGTCAGACCCATGGCTCACAACATTAACAAACTTCAGGCTGGGGAAGTATATGGGTGTCATGATGCATGTAGTAGTCAGACCCATGGCTCACAACATTAACAAACTTCAGGCTGGGGAAGTATATGGGTGTCATGATGCATGTAGTAGTCAGACCCATGGCTCACAACATTAACAAACTTCAGGCTGGGGAAGTATATGGGTGTCATGATGCATGTAGTAGTCAGACCCATGGCTCACAACATTAACAAACTTCAGGCTGGGGAAGTATATGGGTGTCATGATGCATGTAGTAGTCAGACCCATGGCTCACAACATTAACAAACTTCAGGCTGGGGAAGTATATGGGTGTCATGATGCATGTAGTAGTCAGACCCATGGCTCACAACATTAACAAACTTCAGGCTGGGGAAGTATATGGGTGTCATGATGCATGTAGTAGTCAGACCCATGGCTCACAACATTAACAAACTTCAGGCTGGGGAAGTATATGGGTGTCATGATGCATGTAGTAGTCAGACCCATGGCTCACAAACATTAACAAACTTCAGGCTGGGGAAGTATATGGGTGTCATGATGCATGTATAGTCAGACCCATGGCTCACAACATTAACAACTTCAGGCTGGGGAAGTATATGGGTGTCATGATGCATGTAGTAGTCAGACCCATGGCTCACAACATTAACAAACTTCAGGCTGGGGAAGTGCTAAGGATAAAAAAAGGACTGAAACCTAGGCCAGGATGCAAAGGCAGCGCCCTGCAATGCGCCATTATAAAAAACAAATCTTAGCATATTTAAATGCATTTAGTAGCATCTCCTGGTACCAAAAAGTAAAATACAGACTTGGTACTGACATGCAAGTCCTCAAAACTGAAGTCAGACTGTCCCATATGGCATTACATGTATCATGATACATTACCGTGTATGCAACCTTTTCAGCCCTTCCTTTTCAATGGCTAACCGCAACACTCTGATTTGGGGGGGGGGGGGGGGGGGGGGGGGGGGGGGGGCTGAAAGGACAGGAAATTTTGCTGAAACCTGCAAACTGACTGCAAGTTTCCCAGGTTGAAACTTCTGAACTTAGGAAGTATTTTCCACTTGTACAGCTAGAGGGCTGAAGTAATGTTCATCTTACCCGTCCCGATACCAGGAGATGGCACTACCAGGGGAGTAGCAGTCCAGGTAGGCAGTGCTGCCGCGGTTCGCCAACACCTGGTTTCCATCTTCAGAGGGTCGAATCACAACACTCTCATCTGAAGGACACACAGTAAACATGAAGTAAAAGCATAAGATTTGAGAGCCATTTCTTTCATATAATTATTGATTATTATTAATGCTGTTTGTTTGTTTTGTCTTTCTGCTGACAGCTGAGAAAGTCAAATTCCCAACGAGGTATGTGCTATACAATTTACCTTTGCAGTTTGTGCGCAGCATGTCAACGGCTGGAGTATACCCGTCGTCACAGCAGCCAAACTCACTGTAGTCACACTGTACTCGTGGCTGGAAGGTGGATGCTGTTGTCGTCTCTGGTTCTGGTTTTCACAATAAAACATGCTACAATGCGCAGGCTCTCTCAAGGCACCTACACAGTAACTGGTATGTGATTTATTTTGGAAACACAAAATGAAACACATGCCAGTTACTCTCTCAAGGCACCTACAGTAGTAACTGGTATGTGTTTTATTTTGGAAACACAAAATGAAACACGTGCCAGTTATATGGAAATGACTGGAGGCAAGTAAACTTAAATGAATCACACCACATCTACAGCAGCTATCAAAGATTACTGTGAAACAAAATGCAAATCTCACCTTTCCTGCAATTATAGAATTTCAAAATTAAAGCATACAAATTACAATTCAAAGACTGTAAAGCCAATTTTTAACACGGTAACTGGTTGCAGAGCAGCAATAACCTCTCACCAATTTTTTTCTTCCCCAGCTGAATAGCATTTTAAGCTGCAGCTGCATTCAATAAAGCACTCACAGTCAACTAAAAGTTTGCTCTTCTAGAAGCACAGCCAAATTCTAAACCGAAAGCTAAGCAGCAAAGAACACAAATAACCTGTACAAGGGTGACACTCCAAAATTTTGAAAATAAATGTACTGTAACCCAAGCCAGCGAGCAGGGCTTACCTACGGGGGTGGGGTGGGGGGGGGGGGTCCACAGGGGCAGTGATGCCTCATGGAGAGAAAGGGGGGGATGGGAGAGAGCAGCAGAGCCAAAATTCCCAAACCAAAAATAAATGTCTGTATTTGTACCCATTTGTACTATTTTACACTAAACACAGTTGGTGGCCTCACCTAAAACTAAGCAAATTACGAGCACAAACTTTACCAGTGAGATGCTGCTGTGTAATTCTTGTTTTTCCTCAATAAACAGAATTTCATTTTCAGTCCCCCAGAGTGTCA
Organism: Batillaria attramentaria; assembly: GCA_018292915.2. Classification (NCBI taxonomy): domain Eukaryota; kingdom Metazoa; phylum Mollusca; class Gastropoda; family Batillariidae; genus Batillaria; species Batillaria attramentaria. The sequence continues at coordinate 3,383,880 of JACVVK020000010.1, forward strand.
CCCACGCTTTTACATTTATCACACTAAACATGTAATTAAACACTACGACAACATCCCTCTTCAACAAGCTCAGGTCTACCTTGCTGCCTGTGCACGCATCGCTGGTCGCACTCTTCTTTTGAGTCGAAGCGATTACCGTTGCCACCACAACCACCGTAATAAAAGCGAGTGCAGTAGCCCTTGTCCGAGTCATAGTACCAGTGAATGGTGTAGTTAGAGCAGCCGCCTCGCTCACGTGGCATTTTGCACACGTCCTTGCGAGTAACTGGGTCAGTCAAAGGTCAAGGTCATGATCAAGTGAAGAAAAAGAAAACTGTTACTGTTAGCGATGTGACAAAAATTTGAATATGGTGTAAACAGTTAGAAAATTATTAAAAGAAAATAGCTGTGCGTTTAAAAGATGTCTGCCTTTTCTACCTGGACTACTAAAAACAAAGCCTTCAATACACTTCTTTTTTAAAAAAAAAAGAAAAAAAAAAAGGGCAGGGTAGGAATAAAAGCCGTTACATTATTTCTTAACTGGACAACACGGATAAAACAACATGGGACTGACGTGAAAAAAAAGGCGAAGCAAATTTGAAGCTTGGATTGCTCTACCACTAGAACCAGCATTTCTTAAAACTTACTGACAAAGACATAGGCAGTGTGTTCTTGAAAAAAAAAAAAAAAAAAAAAGCCCAAAAATCTGCACCTTCGCACAAGTGACGCTACCACCACCAGCAAGCAACAATGCAAACAGTTAAACTTAATGGAACAGTTCTCGAAGGTACACTATCAGGGAAGGGAGATGACTTCTTTAAGTTCCCAAATCCAGATTTGAAAAACACACAGGAATTCGTGAATTAAATAATTGAAAGGTTTGAGATATTAATAAGAAATTAGCCACATTAGAGAACGTTTTCATAAATCCATCTCCACTTTGATTTTGATTATTCAAATCAGTACGAGGTGAGAAAAATGTGCCTTTAATCCAGAAAGTGTAAAATCTCAGAGACAGACCATGTTCAACAGAACAATTTCAAACCAGTTAAGTGTTGGATTACTGAGCTCTGTTTTTGTCAAATCCTTTACTTTTCAGCCTTGTAAAAATTAGCAATGCTTTTGTGTGTGAATATCACCTCATGCACCTGGTGAACCTTTGTGAAAAACGCCAGCATTTACCTGTAGGGGGCAGAGTGGGGGGGAGAGGCTGGGGCGTGTTGACCACACAAAGGTCTGCGCACTCTTGCTCCGTCTTGAACTGGTTCCCGTTACCCTCACAGCCACCGTAGATAAACTGCTGGCATCGCCTAATTGCATTGTCATAGTACCACAGAATGTTGTAACCTCTGCAGGGGCCTCCATCGGGGTCAAGGTCACACACCTGTAAAGAAACATGCAGTTGAAGGAGAGACTCACTTGATCCAATGTGCACAATGTGAAAATAAAACGCACATCATATTCAATAACTTTAGCCTACTGCTGAATTGGCTGTAGTGCACTGCTATTATGTGAATAGTACAAGAACTAGATGTCATGTCAACAAACTCAGGGAAACCAGAACATCTTTATCGCGTCTGCAGTAACATTTTGTGGAACAGACCAAATTAAACTTGTGCACAAAAGTCCTGGGTAGTATTCAAAAACTGTTTGTTACTACTGTATTCTCTGTTTTTGTAATCTAACCGAGACAAACGATGTAGAACTGACCTCCCTGCTCTTGGGCTGAATGTACCCTCCACCACCAGCGCACTTGCGTTGACAGGCCTCGTAAGAGGCAAAGTTGTTCAGGTTGCCCTGGCAACCACCATACAGGAACTGCTCACACTGACCGGATGCGGAGTCATAGTAGTAGCGTTGGAGTGCGGAGCGGCAAGGTCCAGTCTCCTTTGGCTGACGGCAGATGTCTGAGTGACAAAAACACCAATGTGATCAGCTATTGACTTGCATCTGAATCAGAGTGGTCGATGGCGTTGTGGTAACAATTCCTGTCACCAGCAAGAGAGGTTCCAGGGTGCAAGTCCTACTTGGGGCATCAAATTTTTCACCTGCACTTTGCAGTACTAATTAATTTATTCAGGCCAATTGTCAGAGGTTCTCTCCAGGTAACTTCGGCTTCCTACCCTGTATGCTCAGCCCACAATAATCAAAATAAATGCAATTGTACATTCAGAAATTTGAATAGCTGAGCTGACACTTTGCACCATGTGATTGATGTCCAGTGTGCGAGTGAATGCAAGCGGTTCACATCAGCGTGCGAGTTGGGTTCAGTTTGCGGCACTTTGAGCCAAGCAAGGGAGTAAACTGCCTGTAATAGGGATCATTGCTATCATTATCTGTTTAACACTCGCTCAGTTTCCTAGAGTGTGCCACCACCACCACCATCATCACCATCTTACCTTCTGTTCTGCAGTAGTTGTTGCAGTCTTCCTCAGACTCGAAGTTGTTGCTGTTACCGTTGCAGCCGCCATAGTTGAAGCGTCGACACATCCCCTCCTGATGGTCGTAGTGCCAGCGTGGTAATGCCGCGCGACAGCTACCCACCTCCATTGCCTGCTGACACACCACTGAAAACACCAGCAGAAAATTGATTAAAAGGCTCACATCCGCCATTACTAGGCCTCAGACGACAACTTTTGTTTGGAACAGTTGTGCTTGTGAATAAGCCTTTATGTTTCTAATTTACGAAAAACCGTGGTGATTATAACTTACCATTTGGATCTGTTCTGGTGTTGCCATTGTCTGGTATGAGGTTGGTGTCAGAACCTGGAAAACAAACAACGCATGCATCACTTTGAACTGACTCCAAAGGACACTCACATCACTTTGTAAGTTCTTTCACTGGCTTGTGCACATCACAAACAAAATTTATACAGGCATGACTTTTCCCCGCTGCCTCAAAAATGCGAAAAACAGTATGTGTTACGGTCATCCAGGATATGTGTCCTACTATTGTTCCCATCGATATGCAGCCCTGAACGTGTACGAATTTGCTTTCAGCTCACCACCAGAGCGGCAGTACTTGTTACAGTCTTCCTCCGTCTCAAAGTTGTTGCTGTTTCCATCGCATCCACCATACACAAACTGTCGACAGGCCTGATAGCTGGCATCATAGTACCACCGCTGCAGGTAGGCACGACAGTTGCCGGTCTCGGACGGCAATCGACACACATCTGGAAGGATAGATCATATTCATATCATATATATATATGCACTATGGCAATCATTTTACAGGTTCATAGAAGTAATATGGCTTCACAAAACAGACTTCTGTATTTGTTGGGCCGCAGTGGATGAAAGTGTGAATTCAGCTTTGCTATTAATCCCTATTCTAAGATTACTACTACTAGGTTTTACAGCAGACCACCTTTGCTTTGGTTTTGGAAAAGCTGCACTTTTCAGTGTGCCTGTACACTCAAAATAGTTAATGATCTGCACAGGTCTGAATGCAATACACTTGCGTGAGAGTGAATGTGTGAAATGAAAAACTGACATGAATTAAAGTATTGTTAAAAAGCTCTTTCCCACTCTTTCAAAGCAGCAGGATAACGCATAGAGTAACAGATAAAGAATAATAAGTTCTCACCATCAGGGTTAGTGGAGCCTCTTCCACTAGTTCCAGTATCTGCACATTGAACAGACAAGGAAAAGCAATTGTTTGTTTCTGTTTCAAAGGCAAACACTTCAAACATTTAGGAAACAAAGTTTTTCATTCACAATGGGCAGAAGTGTGCATGTGTGTGGCGTGCGTGCGTGTGTGTGTGTGTGTGTGTTGTGTGCAGAATTTTATGTATTGCATTGTCATTGTTACATTTAGTGCAGACATTTAATTTCACCAAAGATCTTGGAAACATAAAGATAGTTCACTTACCTCCCTTTGAGGGACAACGCGTAAGAGTTGTCTGCGCGCATTAGCGCGCATCCCGCAGATCTACGCAGTAATGGCAGTATGGCAGAAAGCCAGAAACCACGCAAAAATTCGGGCGTGAAATGGTGTGCAGCGCCGAATTGCTGCCAGAAGCGAACACCAGGAACGGGAAAACCTTTCTTTAGATTTCCCCCTTGAAAAAAAGAGGTAGGTATGCCTACGATATCGAAGTTGGAGCCAAGATCGGTATCGAAGTTGGAGCCAAGATTATGTTTTCTCCCAAACCTAACACACAGCATCACACGTGAAAACCGAAATCGCCGCATCCACGACATGTGACTGGCATAAATTTAGTATAGAATCCGTATGCTTGTAAAAAGTCTCTGTTTGTTTGACCCAACCCTACACTAGCCGCCGTAAAACATCTTAACGAAATAAACGAAAACGAAGATGTCAGCGACTGACAGGTGGTCTCCCCCATATATTTCGCATGTGTTTTAGGCCTATGGAAAACATAAGTATTTTCAAAGTTCCAGAGAACGAACGAAAGATCTAGTTTGGCTTTCACTGCTGCTACGTAGTGCATTTCGTTCGATGTCAGTGTTCAAGTAAAACTAGTACGGAACACAGAAAGATCGAATAGCTGTGCGAGAAATCCAAAGATGGCCCGGACGCATCCGCTGAATACTTGTCTTCCTGCTCTCAGCATTAATCATATCTGCGACCGACGATCCAGCAGAATCTATGTTGTGATATGGTTTTACAATGGATAGAATGAAGTTCAGCCGGATGATTTTGTTCTGTGTGTGTGTGTGTGTGTGTGTGTGTGTGTGTGTGTGTGTGTGTGGATCAGTGCAACTTGCCGCTAGCACAGGTCAAGTCAACGTTATTTGTAAAGTTAAAAATAATACACCACCGCCAACAAAACAACAAAAACACCCAAACCTGATGTCTGCGCCTGCCACGTGTATTTACTGCTGTTTGTTTACACTGCATGCAAACCTCTTGATTTTTTAGAAAAGAGTTCTGTATATACCTACAGATTTCCCCCCAACAGTATGTGAACTGGAAAAAGTGCCGATGAACGTACCTGCCGCCGTATGAGTGACAACTCTGTGTGTGTGTGTGTGTTAGATGCAGCTAGCCGCTAGCACAGTTTAAGTCACCCTGATTTGTAAAGTTGTCCGAAAAAAAAAACATTACGCCGTATCTGCGTCAGCCGCGTGTGTTTACTGTTTGTTTACACTGCATGCACACGTACCACTTGAGGTCTTTTTTTTTTTTTTAAACAAGAAAGCGGGGAAAAAAATGTTTGTTTTTCAACAGGAATACCAAAAGAAGTATTTCCCCGTTTATATTTGTCTGTTATTTGAACAATTCTGCGCAGAACACAATTGCAAGCCCGGCTTTTGTGATCGCTTTCCACTTTCCGCCATGCTGTCACTATAGGGGCCAGATCTAGGATGCGCGCTAATGCGGGCAGACAACTGTTCGCGTTGTCCCGCTATATGTCTCTCTTACGAGGGCAGGAGTGACGCGTCTTTCTGATTCCAAGGTCTTTGATCTCACCATGAGGGATAAATAAAGTATTCCCACCTTATAATCACAGTGTTTTACTGTAATGGCTCAGTCACCAGTACAATTACTTACCAATCTGCACACTGTCTTTCCTGGTGCACACTAAAATACAGGACAGTTCAAAGTTTTTCACCCTGCAAACCCATTGAGACAGCAACACATTAAATCTCACCATCTTTACGACAGTAGTTGTTGCAGTCTTGTTCGCTCTCAAAATTGTTGCTGTTTCCGTCACATCCACCGTAGACAAACTCTCGACAGGTTTGGTAACTGGCGTCGTAGTACCAACGCTGGAGACGTGCACGGCAGTTGCCAGTCACAGCAGGTAGCCGGCAAACCTCTGTGAGCAGGATAACAGGAAACACATGCTGAGTGCACTTCGACATGATTGGCAGCCAATAAAACGTCTTACTCTCAACAGTGTACAAACTGGTGAAAGATTGCTCATTTGTTTTACAAATTTTGTTCTCAATACAACCCCTCATCTGATGATCAGATGCCACATCTCCAGCACCATCGACAGACTACAGTCTTCTGTCTATGAACTGGACACTGCAGGCTGCGTGCTCACTTGAACCAGTTTGGGCTGTCACATCACATCTGTCCCTGTGAAAAAGCCCCACAGACCCCTGAACATATTCTACAGTCCTGCCCCCTTGGCTTATCCAAGAAGCAAGGACACAGCACTGGCACAATGGAGCAACACTGTGGAGCAACTCCGCGGCAAAAAAACTGACTTGCTGAAGACCACTTATTTAACCAGTACCTACCTAGTCATCTCAGGCCCAGGGAACACAGAGGAAGAGGAAAAAATTTTGGTCACTGCTCTGTGTAATAACAATAAATCACATCACATCCTTTATCCTACATTCCTAAGTGAAGTAAAACTATATTAGTACAGGGGCGCCGGAACCGGGGGGGGGGGGGGGGGGGGGCTGCCCCCCTTGTACCCAAGCAGGGGGGGGCAAGAGTATCTTTTTGCCCCCCCCCCCCCCCCCCCCCTGGAAAATCAGGTGACTATGGCAAGAGGTGGGGCAAAGCCATGGTCTTGCCCCCCCCCCCCCCCCTTCCCCTGTTCCTGCTCCCTCCCTGATCCCACCCAACAGAGAACTCAGTTTAGCCGTTGCATGAAATATCAAAACGACTTGGCAGAAAGTCTTCTGATAATCCCCCCCCCCCCCCTCGCTTTCACTTTCTTTGGGCAACGTCCTTCCTTTCAGTGCCCCCCCCCCCCCCCCCCCCCCCCCCCCCCGCTTTTTCACTTTCTTTGGGCAACGTCCTACCTTTCAGTGGCTCCCTGGTTCGTAAAGGTTTTTGTCTGTGCAGCATCTGAACGCCCCCCACCCTTTTCACTTTTTCCGGGCAACGTCCTTCCTTTCACTGGCTCTGGCGTCGTTTCCCCCCTCTGAGATTCTGCCCCCCCCCTCCGCCCAACATCTTCCGGTGCCCCTGTAGTATATGTAGTGTGTTTGAATAGTGCATGAAGTGTGTTTACCTTCAGGTCTTGCCCTTCCTCTGTCTGTATCAGTTCTTGAGGAATCTGAAAAACAGCATGAAACAGTATGTGTAGCACGTACACTGTAGTATATATATTCAAATAACATGATACACAAACTTTTTTGCTGTCACCTGAAGGAAATTGAAGACAACCAAAAATTATGACTAAGACAAATAATTAAAAAAAAAAAAAAAAAGACTAGAAGAAATAAAAACCCATTCAATGATTCATAAATCCATCAAACATGCAACAGTAAGACATTCTGTGATCTGTCAGTTTGTTTGAACAAACAATTGTCTTTTCTCTTTTTAAACTAACATAACATGTGCATGCACACATACCAAACTTCCATGACATCTTAAAGAGAGCCAGCACTTACCATCGGCCATACAGTACTGTCTACAGGCCGCTTCACTGGGGAAATTGTTGCTGTTCCCGTCACAACCAGTGTAGACAAACTCCCGACAACTCATGGATGCAGCATCGTAATAATAGTTTCGGAAGTAACCACGGCAGTTTCCGGGCTTTTGAGGCATTCTGCATACAACTGTAACACAGACAGTAACACTTTCAGTCCCATTATGAGGCACTTTTCATAACTACTGCACTTGAGGCATCAGAATTTCACCTCTAGTATGTGGCAACGTTTATATGGGCGTATCTTCAGGGTTCTCTCTGAGCACAACCCCCCCCCCCCTTCCCCCCACCAGCTTTGGATACTTCTCAGCCCCAAAAACCAGAAGCTCAATTCAAATAAATCTTTATTGTCCCAAATGGGAAATTCGGTCATGGTGGACGTAACACGAACAAACCAGACAATACATGCAACATAAAAATGAAAAACATACACACCGATACTGAAGACACTTTCAAATTAGATAAAGATTTCAATTAGATACCACCAGACCTGCCTACCCACCAAACATGACATGAGTAGTGCCAAAAACCAAATGAGTAGTTTCCTGGCCAAATGAGTAGTCCTAACGTAACCCAAACCGAAATGTGCCAGCTTGTTGCTTAAGCTACAAATCAACTATTCTATCTTTGGCTTGTTTGATTTCGACTGGTTACAGTGTACTACCATACTATCTCAGTATTTTTTTTAAGCCAAATTTCTTTCTACCGGGTATTTATGCATCGTTAAACTTTGTATGAGGCTCGTTCAAAAAGCTGGATCAGCGCGAGCAAAAGTTCAGATTGGATTTGACAAAATACTAACCGCTAAATTACATAGATTTGGGAAAAAAAATTGTGTAGTGGGGCAATTAAATGCGTAGTTGCGTAGTAAGCCCAAAATTACTTAGTTTTCTATGGTCAATGTGTAGTGTAGGTAGGTCTGTACCACCTAAATTACTTCCTAATATCAATAATGTGCACCATTTAAAACAGCAATGTTATGTGATTCATTTTCTAACTTCCAAAACCTGAATAGCTGATTTGCCACGTGCTTGTAGTTGTACTGTGCTGACGTTCAGGGTGGGTGTTGGGTGTTTGGGAGTGTAACGTCCTTTTCCACCACATACGGGTGATATCAAAGACGGGGCAACGATGAAAAAGCCAGCACAATATCTGATCCCAGCCGGGGTTCGAACTCATGACCTGAGCACTGGAAAAAGAGTCCAACGCTCTACTATTCGGCCACCCCAGCTCCCCGCTGACGTTCAGTGCGGGAGTGCATGTGAGCATGCATGTTGGGGGAAAGATGGTGAGAAAGGAAATAGAATGTTAATGAGTTTCTATAGTGTCTGACCACATTTTAGGGAATTTCCAGAATTCTGCACTTGTTGGAGAAACCTAAAGCACTTACGCAAGTCATACCATTCTCCTGTCATCCATGCCACTACTATGTGCTAATCCTCTATTTTGTAACTGTACAGAATATCAGGATGATCGAAAAGTTCAGAAGCCCCCCCCCCCCCCCCCCAAAACAAAAAACAAAAAAAACAACAACAAAACAAAACAAAAACAAAAGAAAACACGTTTACCTCTAGGATCACTGGACTCTTCTCTAGTGTCGGGTCTTGACGTGGGGGCCTCTGTTGGACGTGCCGTTGGGCGCGGTGTGGCTCGTGGAGAATCTGAATGTAAGAGACAAACAAAAACACTACACTGTACAGCAATACTCTCCACACATAAAAAAAAAAGAGAAGAAAAGTAATATAGACAGAACCAAAAATAATTTAATCGTTACTCAAATTGTCTTATCTGGTTTACCTTTCTGCAAAATTTTACAAAATTTAAACTTTTTAGGCAACATACAAAGTTTTTTTTTCAAAAACTTTTTTTGGAAACACTGTTCTATGGCTCTGAGGAAGTATTCAAACATTTTTGTCCACTCTGTAACACATTTGCAGCACTTCTCTCAACCCATGGATGTTTTCAAAAGAATTATCACTATTAGTACAAAGCATCATCAGATGAAGTTTATCAGGAGAAACAAAAAAGAAAAAAACATGAAAAAACAAAACAAAACAAGTTTTTCCATGAGACGTCACACCAGAGACAATGATTACAAAGACCCACACTGAAGCTAGTGGAATTTAAGGTATAACTGAGAGAAAACTAAGAACTGGTTTGAGAACTCATACGAGCAGTTGCTTCCCCTAGACCATGAATAGCTGAGCACGGCAATGCTGTGCCCTGGTCAACTGCAACCAATGTGACGTCACCAAGTTAAAAGACAACACCACAAAACAAAACGAAAAACAAACTGACAAGAAAACAACAATAAGACAGAAACCACACACCTTTTGTTGGTTTGCTGTGAACACTTTACACAGAAGGAGTGAGCTATCCCAACAGTATCCTGTTTGTGTAGTCTTCGTGAAACTAGCTGCTACTTTCAGGACAGGTACGCACTAGTGGAGGTTACAAAACAACAAATCTAATCAAACAGCGACTGCTACAAAGGTGTCTGTTGGAGATGGAACCTGGTCTCACCTCTGCTGACCATAACTGTCTTTCTCTCAACATCACTGTACGGAACACTGCGACAGTAATACGTAGCCGAGTTCTCTCTGGTACTGCGTGCGATGATCAGTTCGCTGGTGAAGCTGTGATCACTAGGTGTGGCGTATGACTGGATGGACAAATTATCCTGCTGACGCCCGATTGGTTTGCCGTTGATGAACCATTCAATGTGTGTCGGTGTCTGAGGTCCGTCCGCTCTACATGTCAGGCGTAGTTCAGCTCCCTCATACACATCATCCCCACCCGTCATTTCAACTGGACAGAATGCAACACGGTCAATGAGTCAGTCTGGTAGAAAATTCAGGCTGGGGAACTGCTGCGAAAAAAAAAAAAAGACTGGGGGACCACAGGAGCAAGAAACAAATACATGTTAGCATTATTGAAGGCATTTTAGAAGCCTCTCCTGGCACCCAAAAGTGAAATACTGCCTTGATACTGACATGCAAGAATTATAAAATGAAGTTAGCCTGTCCCATATGGCATTAAATGCATCTCACGGCGGCTGAACTCACCCAGATTCCGACTCTTTAGTTTATGCCATGCATTCCAGTGGGGGGTCAGCCGTGCCAGCAGAAACTAGGCCTTCTTTGTTTCTACTGAAGCAGTGCCAGAACTGGGTCATTTTAATGCCTGATTGGATACCACACAGACGTGTTTCTGAACTTTTGTTGGATTTCAAAGTGACATGTTTTGTAAGTGCATCATTTCAGCTTTCCTTTGAACTTTGTCTTTTAACCATAATCGAACCAGTTTTCTGTTTATAACTGAAAGTATGCAGTGACTATACAGGACAATGGAAAGTGTAAATAACCATGTTTAGAAGATTCTTGTTCATTGTTGTATACGGCATGTTTGGTGTCTAAATGAAGCTTGTTCAAAGCCCTATTCATCTACTGCCATGAAGAGAGTGTACCGCATGTGTGATATCGATTAAAGACCAAACAAACAGCACCCCCTTTAGTCCGGTCTCCTACTTGATCGCTGCTGGCACAGCACCCCACTGACTGGCGGCTGTGCCCTACAGCAGAAGAGTGTTACTCTTTCTGCTTACTGCTAGCGCTTTCAGGCTGGACAGGCCAGCTGCCCCCGTTTATTTTTAGCGCGCTATCAGTGGCCGGCTCGCTTGCCGCTTGCAGGCAGAACTCAGGGTTGCACATTTAAGTCGGTCCCAGGACATTGACCTATAAAAATTTCAAATGTCCTATTTTTTCCCACCCCAAGCAGACATTTGTCCTATTAAAATTTTTATTGCCACTAAGTGGCCAGGACACTGTGTCCTATCACTTTGCTGTTTCCAGGACACTTTGTCCTATAGAAGCTGTGGAAAATGTGCAACCCTGAGAACTAAAGAACAGCTTTTGTGCAGCCGTGATCTTGATTAGTTGATAAATGCAACCTTTACCCTCCTTTTCTTGGCTGAAACTTAGTGGGGGTTTTTTTTGCTGAAAGGATAGGATTAGAAAATTTGTCTGAAATTTGCCAAATGACTGAAAATTCACCAGCCTGAAAATTACAATTTGAAATACTACAATACAAAAGAAAAAATACAATGTTTTTTATTGTCTTTTGGCACCGGCTCTGACATAAAAATAAATGTATAAGAAGTCAAATTAAGAAACAACTATTATTAGTATTAACTGTGATGAAACCAACAGGGCTAAAAGTGAGAGGACACAATGGCCTACCAAAATTTATGGTGACCTCTTTTGGGTCCATTAGAGAGAGGGTGGGGGTGGGTGTTTGGGAGTTTAACTTTAACGTCCTTTTCCACCACGCATGGGTGATATCAAAGGCGGGGCTAAGCGAAAAAGGTCAGCACAAATATTTGGCCCCAGCCGGGATTCAAACTCACAACCCGAGCACTGAAAGTCCAACGCTGTACCATTCGCTTATCCCGGCTAGACAGAGAGAAAACTCTGAACACACCAGTTTTGAAAATGCTGCAACCTAAATGAATTTCAATTTTCAGTAGTTTTGAACCCCTCTCTCTTTCTCTTCTTCTTTTCAGTGGTGGGGGTGGGGGTTGGGGGATGAGGGTAATGGGGCTTGGTGGGTGGTGGGTGGTGGGGGCGAGTGGGGGATGTTTTTTATAATGTTTTTGTTCATGTGTTAGTTTTGTTTGGTTGCATTTGTTTTGACAGTGGCTTTACCAAAGACTGGCATGTCCAAAAAAGAGAAATTTAAATAAATAAACAACTCTAAAAGAAAAAAAAACTCGAGAGGCAAAAGCCTCCATGGCTTCCTTGTGACAAGGGTCAAGGTCATTCACAAGTGTATGTTTGTAAAGCTCTTATCACTATCATCACGGCAAGTAAAGTGTCTCTGGTGTTCCAAGTTCCTGGCAATATTACAATTTTCCCCCCAAACAGTTTGCATGGCCTTGACCTTGGGTCAAGGTCATTAAAATGATATGTTTTGAAAGGTCTTATGGTTGTCTATCAGCATGCCAAGTTTGGTGTCTCTGCTGTTTGTAGTTTCTGAGAAAATGACAATGTTAAAATTTTCTGGACACACACACACACACATACACACACACACACACAGACAGACGACGGAGGGCTATTACATAGACTCCCATTGTTACACAAGGGAGCCAAAAATTCCTCTCAAGTCTTACTTGAGCTAGTGGTTGGGGGTGCGATGGTGTATGGCGCGGCGGTGGTGGTGGTGATGGGTGAGGGGGGTGCAGCAGTGGGCACCACACCCATACAAGTCTGCTGGCATTCCTGTAGGGACATGAAGTTGTTCTCGTTGCCCTGGCAACCGCCATACATGAAGGTGCGACACTGACGGTCCAAGCGGCTGTAGTACCAGCGCGGAACTTGAGCACGACACGGGCCAGTTTCTTGAGGCATGTCGCAGATACTCACAAAGTCTGCAAAGTACGTTAAAATAACGAGGTGCACATCTGACACTATAACGCTGTTATCTAACAATATTTCAGAAAATTGTTTTGCCAACTGAGTGAAATTTGCACTTAAGAAACTGTTCAATATGGCGGATCATACTACTGGGAGTACTACAGGCCTGTATCTGGGTCAAGGTGGGTTCACGAATTTTGGGGGCCAACTATGTTGCAATTGCATGTTACTTTTTAGATGGAAGTTTGAATGACCGTTGTGCTATTTATAACAAATTGCTGCTGCCAGCATGCCAAGAACGGTAGGTCAGGGTTTTTAACTCCAATCGCAAACAGAGTTGGAGCTTCTAAAGAGGAGTTCTTTCCCCTCCCCACTCTCAGTTCACATCCACGTTCAAGTTCCATAATTCTTTATCCATCTCTCGAGGGGCAATTACATGTTAATAAATATAAAACCAAACACTATTTTCCATTAAAAAAGAAAAGAATACTCAATATACAGCAAAAAAATAAATAAATAAATAAAAATCATATTTTATACAGGCCCTATATTAATGAAATTACTAAGAAGGCAAATCAATTCATTTTACTCTAAAATTAAAGAGCATTCTGCCAAAAGAACATCAAAAGATAAAACGAATGGAAAATGTGAAGAGCCTGTCCGACCTGTCACCCCCAGTGCAGTGCAAAGGTCAAGGTCCAGTTACTGATTGCAAACGAACAGTTTTCTCCTTGTCATGCATGCTCGCTATACCTAGGATAAGGGAATTTTTCATTTGAGAATTTTTTTCAACCAGACACATGTTTCGAAGACTGACAGACAGAACTCACCTGGGTCTTCTGTAGCGGGGGCGTCCGTTTCGGCTTCGATGCACTCTGCCTCGCACTCATCCCGAGTCTCAAAGTTGTTACCATTGCCATGGCAACCACCAAACCAGAACTGTGCACACTCCTGTCGCTCGGACTTGTAGAACCAGCGTACGACGTAATCTTGACACGGACCGCGGTCTGATGGGCTCTGACACTTGTTTGCAGCTTGCAGACAAGGAAATTCAATAATTCAGACGAACAGCGAAACCTACTGTCCTATTCTTTATTACAGATTGTGCTGGGTACTTCAAAAAAAAAAGAAGAAAAAAAAAAGCAAGCTATTAAAGATGTACAAAGTGAAAACTTTGCTCACAAGAGGTAATGTTTGCAATGGGAGAGAGAATGAAAGTCCAGTAAGATTCCCAGCCTCCAGCAAGCAGTAAACCTTAACTAACATTTTAATCACCATATTCTCCTTGCCTGTTTAATTGCACAAGCATTTTCCACCTTCTAAACTCCCAAATGGACCATCGCAACAAACTAAAACTTGCAAGATGGCAGAAACGGAAGTAGTGAAGAGAGACTACTCTCTTCTCACAATGGCGGTATCAACAAAGCGACTGAATGCCAGACTGGCAAATCGGCAAAGTTTTACCAATTTGTTTCCTTTTTCTGGACATTTGGCATTATCTTCGGGTAGCTTCATAGTTTTGACTGGTCTGGTTGAAAACTTAGGGACAGATTTTTTTGTGCCTGTGGGAAAAGTAAGAAGATTTATCTTTTTTAACCTAACTTTTGCAGATTTTGCACGGTGGTTGAAAAGCAAGGACGGTGAAAAAGTTAAGGTGATTACGGTATACCTGGAGGGGTTTTTGATGGAGTGACTGGGGGTCTCCTGCGGTCGCTGTCATCGCTGGTGGTGGACGAGGAACAGCCCCGTTGGTTAGGTCCGGATGCTGCCGTCACCCCATCAGCGCAACAGCCGAACTGAGACGTTTCACAGTCGCCAAAACCTGATCCCTCTTCTGGGCATCCAGCGTTGTTGGGGCCTGCATGGGAAAACTTTGTCAGCAAGGGCATCCTAAGTGTTTTATTTGTTTTGTTTTCTCGAAAACAGCTCAAAGAGTTGACATTTCAAACATTCACAGAAGGCACTGTTTGTTTGGGAACATTTCTAATTCAGACAGAACAAGTTAGAGACTTGTCACCAATGTGAGAGGTCAGGGGTTTGAGTCCCACTCGTGGCAAAGAATATTTCCTTCTCGTATGTGGCACCGTTCATTCGGGCCGATCATCGGGGGTTCTCTCCGGGTACTCCGGCTTCCTCCCCCTCTGCTTTGGAAATGTTCAGCCCACCAAATTTGAAAAATAAATGCAATTCTAAATTCCGAAATTTAAATAGCTGAGCTGACCCTTCGCACCATGTGATTGTAATGTGTTTATGTCCAGTGTGAGAGAATGCATGTGCTTCACGTGAGCGTGCGTGTTGGGTTCAGTTCACGGCGCTTTGAGCCGACTCATGAAATTGGGTAAAGCGCCTATACAATACTCATTATTATTATCATCATTAAGTATGTTATATTGGGGCTGTCATTACTCATTGCTAAGATATGAGCCAAAACATATGCCTTGCCTCCCACTTCACTTGCAAGTGAAGTGACATGTATGAAACAGACAATAGCTACAGGAAGTGGCCGTCTCAGTGCAACTCACACGTGGTCGCTGGTGACAAAACAAATTTACAAAACTCTAAAATACACTTTTTGGAGGACCACTGACTCAATAGTGGAAGTTCTTGTGCAAAACATGTTTTTTTGTTGTTGTTGTTGTTGCTCAATTTGCCAGGTGCCACTTTAATTGCTCAATACTGTCCTACTCAGCTGTGTGACAAGCGTGTCGCAGACAGTGTGCATTTCAGCTTGCCTTCTGTCTGCTCAACTGTGCATTCATGTGTGTCAAAGTGGTATGATGCTACACAACACACAAGCAGATCCACACAATTTGTGGGCCTAGCCATGTGGGCCAGTGGGCCTTTCATAATAAGAATACCAAGTCCAAAACAAGACAGTGGAAGAAGGCAATTGCGTGAGGATGTACCTTGAGCAGTCGTCACTCCATCCTCACAACATCCATATGGAGCCGTCTGAAAGCACAGCAAAAAATATGATCAAGGACCGACGGAGATGATTTGTTTGTAAGTATAACTGGTCATACCAAGCAGCCCTTGATCAGTTGATGAGCCAGAACCTGAGTGATCTCATGCACTTGAGAACATGGTCCATTCGCGAACATTCGAAATTAACAGACAAGCAAACAAACAAAGTTTTTTCCCCTGTAATTTTGTATTCATGAGCATTCTTAAATCTGACTGCACACCATTCAGACTACAAAAAACAAACAAACACAAAACAAAAACCCTCTTGTACTTTTTGTTTACACAAAAATAGTTACTGTTAAAGTTATGGTTGCTAGTAGAGACTAGTAAAAGCCCCAGAAGACCAACTATCAAGCACGTTGCCTACAAAATCCTACCTCACAGGGTTCGGCACAGCCCTGCTTGTTGGGTCCTGTGGCGGCCGTGATACCGTCCGGGCAGCAGCCATGGATTGACACAGCACACAGCTCCACCTGATTGGACGGAGAAATCTCGTTTCCTGGAAAACATGCAGAAGTTGTAGAACGCTGAAAGTTACATCAGGTAATACTAATTACTAATACTAATTAAACAGAAAGCAGAACAACAAATCAAATTGTGAACATTTAAAGTCAAACAAGCACACGTGTAAAACGTTTACCATCAACTGATGATGAAAGTGTATACATACATGTACACAATGAGATATAAGACCCCCTCCCCCCCCCCCCATCCCTCCTGAAAATAACAACAAAAACAAAGAAAGAAAGAACCAAGAAAAAAATTCATAATCAAATTCAAAAGCAAAAAAAAACAACAAAATTCAATCTAAACTCAGACCTCTATCAGGTTGAGATGGCTGAACTGGACTGTCGCTCTGGCAACGTGTTTCGCACTCTGCTATGGAACGGAATCGGTTCGTGTTGCCTTTGCAGCCACCATAAAAGAACTTCTCACACTTTCCTGTCGTGTGGTTGAAGAAAAACCTTTGGTGGCGGGCACGGCATGGTCCGGTGACGGCCGGCAAACGACACAAAGCTGGAACAAAAGAAAATACATGATGGAGAATAAATGAAAAATAAATGAAATAAATGAAGAAACTGAGGAAAACAATGATAGTACACGCAGTATGAAAGACCAAAGCCACAAGCCACTGTACATTTACAAACGACATTTAAAAACAAAATTAAATCATTAAACCAGTTTATGCTGTTAAACTGCACTAGCTACATGATCAGTTAAAAAACCCTGTCAGAAAGTTGAATAACCTACAAAAATCTATCTGCAGAAAGAAGAAAACTGTGAACATCTCAAGAAATGCTCTTTCCAAAAGAATAAAGTAAAATTTCTGGGAAAAATAACAGTTTCTGACATTAGTGACAGCAGTTTACATCATAGTTCTACAACATTCTTGAAAGTTCAAAACCAACAAAACACTGGTCCTTGACTAATGTTATTCTGATAAAGTACTTTAAGCAATAGTTCATGTTTAAATTCAACTCATGATCCACACAAAAATGAAAAAAAGAAAACAGCGGATCACATCAGATTTATTTTTAGACTAGTCATGCTTCGGCTTGAGACAAAATCTGTTTTCTTTCTGTGTAAAACATTCAACCAACATTGCAGCCCTTCTAGTTCTGCTGTGGCTTGTTCTTGTGATGCCACACCAAATTCCCAGATCAGGCATAGAAATGTGACTTTAAGAAAGACGATTTTATGCACAAGAAGTTCCATAGTTTGTCAGGCGACCCAAAACAAAGCCCCGCGAAAGGAGCCGGTAATTTGGGAGGCATACAGCGGTTGTCTACCGTCAATAGTCCCCGATAGCTCACCACGTAAAAAAAAAAAAATCCTACTGAACTGACTGACCTGTGACTAAAGACGGATTTAGACAACGGTTTAACAATCTCTCAGAAGCAGCAGACTTGTGCGTGTGGGTGTCAGTGTGAACTGGGGGTGGGGTGGGGGGGGGGTAAGACTGATGCGTGTATGAATGCCGGAACTTTTGAAGTTTCAGTTAATAGCGTATCATGGTTCAGTTATACTACGGTCGGGTCGCATCAAGTTTCATCCCCTCGCCAAAAAAAAAAAAAATAAATAAATAACAACAACAACAACAAACCCTACTGCATCACTGGCAGTTTTAGTCGACTGGCTTTCAGTCTGCCAGACGGTCAGTCGGCGCCGACTCGTGAGGCGCGGCCGGCGGCCGGTCGGAAGAGCCGCGGTAGCCCGCCGGAAGTCGGGGGGGGGGGGGGGGAGGGGAGGGGGGGAGGATGGGAGATGGTGTGTGGGTGTGGAGGGATGGGGGGGGGGGGGGGTAAGAAGAGGTTATCAGTGACAGCGGAATTAAAGTGGATGTTCTTATCTCGTGAAGACTGTGTACGTGCTCAAATCAGTGCCGGATACTGATTTTGAAATATACTTGAAATCTACCATAACTGACGCAACCCTTTTTTTTAAAAAGCCAGCCAGGGTTTTCAGCACGTGACTACTGACGGGCCTTCGGTGTGAATTTGTGGCCTAATCAGTTCCAGCACGAACCGATAACTTGAGTTCTCTCCGAGTGCCCGGCACTCAGTCACAAAGTTAAAGCCTCAATACGCGTGTCGGACACTGCGGATACGACGACGTCGGCCGGTTGTGGGAAACTTGAAAAAAAAAAAAAAAAAAAACCTTCGTCATCGAATACTGACGTTTAACCCGTGCATCAAAAAGCGGCTGTCACTTGCATCAAGAATGTCGGACAGACCACCGCAAAGACTTTACTTTGTGTGTTTTGTGAGGGTGTACTACTTGTTTGTATGTGATTGCATTGTTCTGTTTTTCTTTTCTTGTGAAGCGCTGTGAGCTGTTTGTGAGATAGAGCGCTATATAAATATCAATTATTATTATTATTATTATTATTATTATTAAAGACTCGGGTCAGCGTCATTGCCGGTCGTCAGGATAGAATTTGAAACGAAACATATTGGGCTGTTAGAAACTCGGTGACGGCCGTTGATTCCTACAGGCCGGAAAGCACAGCACGTTCAAAGAAAGCTGGGGCGGCCGCTTATTTCTCTAACCTTGAATTTGAAGTCGCAAGTTACGAAACCGGGTCTCCATGCCCTAAAAGCGCATCATCTCCAGTCAGTCTCGGTGAACAGAACGGCTTTCTATTCCCGCGCCAGCACCGGCAAGGGGGATTTGCCAGCTGGCAGCCAGCGATTTAATTAAGGTTGCCAGCGTTGCCAGCCCTGCAAGTACCAATCCTGGCAACGTGTAGCAGCGGCCCTTAGGGTTGCCAGCGTTGCCAGCCCTGCAAGTACCAATCCTGGCAACGTGTAGCAGCGGCTTCGAAAGCGGCAGTTTTCCACTCTCAGCGGCATTACGAACATAGAGGCTTTCAGGTCTTAGGAAGTGCCGGGCATTTCAAGTTTGTCAGTCACATCCATTCAGCATGCATACTGTTATTTTACGGATAAAAAACAAAATACTGCAAAAGATTGGAAACTGTTTCCACGTTCTGCCCTTCCCGGCGCCGAGGTCAGTAGCGATAAAGCCGTCAAAACACAAGCCACTCCCCCCCCCCCCCCCCCCCCCCCCCCCGCTAATGTAACCGAAGTCAGTTTTTCGCTTTTCATGCTGAAAATCATTTGTTGAAAGATGGTATCGGGCGATGCGCCCGGCCCCGTCTGGGTAATGTGTTAGCCAGCGCGGAGTCTGTCTCATGTTATGCAATCCATTTCTGCGTGAGGCGTCGCTTTAAAAAAAAAAAAAAAAAAGCGTGTGAGCGCCGTGCAGTGTAGCAATTGCCAGAACGTGGTGGCGTGGTGGTCTATCGACTCAATACACCCGCTATGGTTTTCGTGTGTGTGTGTGTGTGTGTGTGTGTGTGTGTGTGTGTGTGTGTGTGTGTGTGTGTGCGTGCGTGCGGGGAGCTGGGATAGCCAAATAGTACAGCGTTGGACTCTCAATGCTTGGGTCGTGAGTTCGAATGCCGGCTATCCCGAATATTCAATCATTGTGCTGGCCTTTTTCTCGTTGCCCTGTCAGTCTTTGATATCACCCATACGTGGTGAAAAAAAGTACGTTAAACTCCTAAATACCCACCCACCCTAGTGCGTGCGTCAGTGTGTGCGTGCGTACGTGCGTGCGTGAGAGAGAGAGAGAGAGCCTGTTGTTTATCTCTGTCATCTGTTAATTTAGTTCCGCAAATTACACTTAAAAACTCAAATGATGTTTCCTGGCTCCTGTCTGGTCGGGGTGGGTTGTTGAGGGGGGGGGGGGGGGGGGGAGGAGGAGGAGGAAGAGGCGCTTAATGATTTTTTCTTCTCCTTTTTTTTTTTAACGCTTCGTTAATGTCGGCTGTAAACGCCACAGGAAGGTGTTCTTTTTGGAAAGAAAGCGATAAAAGCGTAATTAAGAGACGCGTTAGGCAAGCAGACGTACATGACTTTCCACTCAGACACTGCGTAATATTATGTTCTGCTATATACCCACCCTCGTTATCAGTTTACAATCACTCATTCTTACGAAGGTGGACACGGGCTGTCGAAGTACACCATAACTACTGATAATAGATATTTGTGAAGATGTAAAGAGAAACTAGGAATAAGACATGAAGACAGAGTCTTACTCTTCTCGCATGTAATTATTTATTTATTTGTTCGTTCATATTTATTTATTTATTTATTTATGTTGTTGTTGTTGTTGTTTTGAGGGGGGGGGTCGTGTTTTCGGTTTGGGGGTGAGCAGTGGTCTAATAGGTAGCGCGTCGGATTTAGCCGCTGCGCTACTGAACGGCCGTTACCAATGTCATGGCGATGAAGCGTGGGTTCGAGCCCACGTCGAGCTTGTGATAATAAATTATTTATTATGTGATACCGTTTTTTCCTGGCTACCGGGCTCCTTATCGGGGGTTTCTCTCCGGGTTATCCGGCTTTCCTCCCCCAGCAAAATTGTAAAAAAAATATAGGATAGGTATTGGATGGTGCTGCACCGCGGCGACGCGCTTCCCCCGGGGGAGGCAGCCCGAATTTCCCGAAAGGGATAATAAAGTAGTTTTTAAAAAAAAATTCTCTTCCCGATGGCGGCCAGTGCATCTCACATTATTTTAGGCTGTAGTGCCAGTGTCCTGTCTCGTATCAATTTTATTCATTCATTAGTTCTCCGACCTTTCCATGTGATACCCCTTTGTTAGTTAACACTTGTATGGCAAAATTTCACCTCTTCTTTAAACTAACCAATCAATATGCAGCTGTACTTTTTAATGTGGAAGGTAGGTGCTGATTTGATGTTTCGAACGAGGGGTCGGCCAGTTTCTCATCGACTTGACAAATCGTATGTCAAGAACAATTGCACATGTAGCCACCAAGGCAAGTGGTAATACCCAACAAAGCTTACCAGGACAGCGACAGATATTTCTGACATGACACCGGATTACAACAAAAAAAATCATTAAGAACAATTCTCCCCAGACTTCCCCCAGTTTAAACTGAAAATAAACACACGACAGCCCCCTCCCCCCCCCCCCTCCCAAAAAAAGAAAGAAACAACAACAACAACAACAACAACCCAAAACAAAACAAAAACAAAAGCAAAAACAAAACAAAACACAACACAAAACACAACAAAACCCCAAAAAACCAACAAAAAAGCACACCCCCCCAAAAAAAAAACATAAAAAAAACAACAAAAACAACAACAACAACAAAACCACCCACAAAACCCCGAAACAGAACAACAAGAACAACAACAAAAACCCACCACCACCACCAAAAAAAAAGTAAACAAAACAAAACAAAAAAAACCAAAAACACCCAAAAAACGTAAACATAAAGAGTTTTCTGACACTGGGAAACACTGGGATCTTCGCTCCCATCACGCTGGCTGCGAAAACAATTACAGCCATGTCTAGAGAGCTGCCAAAGATCTAACTTGTACCTCATAACCAGTGAACCCTTTGCACGCTGGTCTTTTTTCCGAGACGAACATGATTGTGTTAAGGTTCGGTAATGGCTGCATGACAACTGATGTGTCAAGACATCACACGCATCACCTAAAATGACTCGCAAAGACACAGGGCAAAATGCCATGTTTGTGTGCGTCTAATATAGATGTGAGCAAGCAACAACTATATACGTATGTGCTAATGTAAGGAGAAACGGTTGCTTTTTTTTTGTTTGATTTGTTACTGTGCTCTGCATAGATGTGGACTAGGAGACAGAAGTATATATGCGTCAATGTGAATAGTTTGTTGCTGTTGCTGACTAGTGTACAGATTATAGACCACCTGTAGCCATGCTGGCTGAATGTATACATCCATATACACATATGCCTGTACCCCCTGATGGGGTTTTTGGAAATAAAAAAACTGTAAACTGTCAGGGTAGTCCGTTTGAGATTTTTATTTTTTTTGGGTCCCATTTCTTTGCCAGCTCCGGTGGTGTTCCTCCCAGGTCAAGGGCTCGGAAGCTGGGGGTAATTTTTACTATGCATGATGATGACAATGAGCATGATGGTATGATGATGCCATGGGGGTCCACGTTGTTGGGGACTGCGTGCTACATTCCGCGCTTCCTGTCAAATATCCCGGCGTTAACCAGGCCAGGTCTGCGTGCGTGCGTGCGTGCGTGCGTGCGTGCGTGCGTGCGTGCGTGCGTGCGTGTGTGTGTGTGTGTGTGTGTGTGTGTGTGTGTGTGCGTGTGTGCGTGCGTGTGTGTGTGTGTGTGTGTGTGTGTGTGTGTGTGTGTGTGTGTGTGTGTTTGTGTGTGTGTGCGTGCGTGCGCGCGTGTGTGTGTCCGTTTAGTTGTTTTTGCTAGAGCGTTTAGTGACAACGACGATGATGAAATCCAAGTCGCTGCTGCTTTTGGCGTGTTGTTACTGTCGCTGTTATGTAAGTTGCTGTCGTTGTATTGACCATCTCAAACTATATCTCACCTGGTCCCGTGGTGTCGATACAGCCCAGCTGACACTGCTCCTCTGTGGCGAACCGGTTGCCGTTCCCCCCGCACCCTCCATACCAGAAGCGGCGGCAGGAAGACGTTTTGGTGTCGTAGTACCACTGCACGCTGTAGTCGCTACAGTCACCCTTGTCAGAGTCCCCAGCACACGACGCTGAAACCACACACACATACGCACAGGCGTAAGGTCACAAACAGAGCGTGGAGGCCAAGTTTTGGTGTTTTACTTGCAGTACCCTATTTGGCGAGTGTGCTAGTTTGTAGTGATTTTTGTTGTCACGAAGAAGCGTGATTTTCGTGATTTTTGTATTCGTGGGGCAAGGTGCATGCCAGGGGATTGCGTGGAAACAAACTGCCAGTGAGGCCGGGTCTTCCTTTTTTTTTTGCGCAGATGGCAAGCAGGGATGACGCGAGTAGATTTGAGAGGAGTGGCTTTCTGTCCGCTACAACTGACTGACGGGGAGAGCAGCTTCCAGTGAAATCCGATCATTGACGACCTGACCCATCGACCGCGGCCGTCATCAAACAGTGGAACAGGCGATCACCACGAGGACTGTGTGTCCAACATGCCGCCTTCTTTAACCCGACTGTCGCTCTCAATGTCGGATTCAATATACGGACACCTGTGCCGGTGTTTGCCGAGCCGCTATGTGGAGGTCGCGAGACTTTGGGCAAGTGGGTCAGGGTGCTATTCAGATAATGGGGGACTAACAGGAAGTGCTATTTACACGTACTTGACACATACCTATCGCACGGAGGACAGATAGCAATAGGCTGCCAGACATGATCGCTGGGCGCTATTCCACTCTCGCCAGCCAGGCAAGCATTATCGATGGCCAGCGCCTAGGAAGATCAGAAGTTGTAAGGAGATGGATCTTGAGCTGAACTGAACTGACCTACTATATCCACAGTAAGAGTTGCAAGGCAAAGGAGTGAGATATTCTCTGCTTGGTTCGGCGCATTTCTCATTTAACTCGTTACTTTAGTACCGCTTTCGGAAAATTCGGGATGCTTTCCCGGGGGAAAGCGCGTCGCTGCGATGCAGCGCCACCCATCTACCGATTTTCGAATTATGCTGAAGAAAAGCCCTCTTAACGATGGGCATTTCATTGACGTTTGGCGTAATTGAATCGGCGCGTTCTGCATTGTCCGGGCAATTACAAAATTACTATGGGCCAAGGAAACTGGATCACACATGAGTTCGAGTCAGCACCACAGCCATGACAGCTGGGAGGCAGTAAGCATAATTATTAATTATGACCTCTGCCGCAGGAGAATGGACGAGACAGTGACAGCGTGTGAGAGCTTTGTTGTGGAATGTAGAGCACCTACAGCAGAGGTATAAATCAAACGCTATCATATCAATGGAGAGCCGGGTGAGCGTAGCGTCACGACAGATGTCAGTTCCATGAAGCAGCCAGAAGGCCATGTTTGGAAAGGGGTGGGGTATTGGCAAGGGAGGTGTGGGGGTGGGAGGGGGGAAGGGATCTTGTCCGAGGCCAGGAGTAACGGGGCAAAAACGATGTCACTGCGTATTAGTGATGTTGGACATTGTAGGTCACGACTGGCGTCTCGGTGATACTGCTGAAGTCACGTGACTCGAACCTGATCTGTCACTGGGTCAGTTATTTACACGATGACCTGAACGCCATCCAGGGCGTGGATACAATACTAATACTAGTCTCAGTTTACGATCTCATGTGACGTCATTCTGAGCTGGCGTTCAACGGGAACCTGAGATGAAACTGGCAACAAAAGAATAATCTAGAAAAAGAAATAGAGAGAGAAACACACACACACACACACACACACACACACACACACACACACACACACACACACACACACACACACACCACTTTCTAGCAACAAGACACAGTTTGGAGCCTGGTGATAGTAGAGGAGAAGGCTGACTGAAATATGTGAGTCTACTTGACTTTGCTCTTCAAAACTGTAAAGCGAAAGTGCATTCCAGACGCTGGACACCTGATACTGGAAAGACGTTTTGCCAAAGGGTAAACTTCACGCAAAGTGAGAATTGTGTTTTCCCCCCTCAAGCTTCCCCCTAAAATGTAACGCCGAAAATAACGTGGACAAGTGAATGACTTTGTGGATACATTCTTGACACAGTATCATACAGTCGCCGAGAGCACTTGTCAAAAACGGGTCACGCCAACACAAACATTCAGTGAGTTTCAGCGATGACGTTCTCCGTAGCGTGGACACCGAGGACTGCGACACACACCTCGTTACTGTGAACACTTGACTTGTCAAACTGGCTTTATTCGGCTTGTCGAAAGGGGAAAACCAAACCTATCGAGTGTTTGTGTTACAAGGGCAATTCGTGGTCTCGTACAACGAAGCACGTCGGAATGGGTCAGTATTAGGGTCATATAATAGGGGCAAATGCCGATGAAACTTGAAATGGTAAATGTCAACGAAAGACAAATTCCCTGCGCTAATCGTTGGAAATATGTCTAAGATAATCACTGAGGAATAATCACGGAAGCCACGATAAAGCATTCACCGTCCTTACTGGTGGTCACAGTTAGTAACTGTTACAGTACAAATCCAGGCTCAAACATTTATGCCAAAAAAATGATTGTCATAACAGTCACTGATGAATAGTCATGGAAAACATCGCTGAATATCTGGTGTGTTGGTCAGTAATGACTTTTATTGTCACGGAAAAGCGTGATTTGCGCGTTTTTGTATTTCGTAGGGCAATGTGCATGCTAGTGCATGCCAGGGGGTAGCAAGAGGAGGCAAGCCGCCAGTGAAGCTGGGACCTTTGGTCACAGGAGTGGCAGAGGCTACGTGAGTGGAGTTGGGTGAAGTGGCTTTCTGGCCTAAACAGAAAGTAAACTAGCATTACTCCAGTAAGGCCTGAGCGGAAAGGGGGCATTCATATGTTTTACCTTTCGGGTACGTGCCCTTGAATGCTTTGTGCATGGTTATTTGATTGAGGCATTTTTAAGAGTGACTATGATGCCTGAGGCTAACAGGGAATATATAGGCATTGTGAGGCCTTGTGCATTTGTATTCGGGGAGCCGGGGTGGTCGAATGGTAGAGCATTGGACTTCTAATGCTCGGGTCGTGAGTTCGATCCCGGTTGGGGCCAAATATTTGTGCTGGCTTTTTCATCGTTGCCCCGTCTTTGGTATCACCCTATGTGGTGGAAAAGGACGTTAAACCCCAGACACCCGCCCGCATTTGTATTCTTTGACCTGCCGGAGAGTTCGTCTCGCGTACTACGCCGGGAACGACTGAAACTGTTTAAAATGTACCTGGATCAAAGTCAGTAGTGGCCACAGCATCACAGCCCTCGTTGTTGGGTCCGGTAGCCGCCACGCTGCTGTGTGGACAGCACCCGTGGTACGACTGCTGGCACAGCTTGCCCGTCACCTTGACCTCCGTTTGGCAACCCTCCTGGTTGTAGCCTCTGGCCTCAGTGACGCCGTCAGGGCAACATCCATACCGGGACCCCTTGCATCCCTTTTCGCGTCCTGTTCCTTGGTCCGCACCATTCCCGACTGCGCTCTCATCCCTGCGGGTCATAGAAGGGAATAATTCTTCAAATGAAGCAGGTTAGGGAGTGATTGGTCCATTGAACCTCTATACCGTCTATGCCTATACCGTCACAATGTATTTGTTCCACCCTGAGCATTGCCATGAGATGGGCTTGTTCACGCTCATTCATTGTCACGTTTCTGCAGCCTGTATTGCAATAAACTTGTTTAAACCAAAAGGTCCGTGATTTTAAAACCTGGAAAGGTTCACCCCAGAAAAAAAAAATAAAATAAATAAATGCAATTCTAAATTTGAAAATCTGAGTAGCTGAGCTGACCCTTCGCGCCACGTGATTGTAATATTTATGTGTTTATGACCGTGCGTGCGTGTTGGGCTAAATTAGCGTCATAGAGACTGTTAGCACCCCCGTCCCTTCCCCGCCTTCTTTGGAAAAGCCCATGCGCGCTCCACTCCATCTCTCAGTAACTGATCTCCCCTGTGTTGTCTTTGAGACTGTTGACAACAACAACAACAAGGCAAACAAGCAATCAATGGACATGTTACCTGGGGCATCCCTGCTGGCGCGGGCCAGTAGCGGCCGTCACCCCATCGGAACAGCACCCATACTTGGCCCGCTTGCACGAGCTGGAGGACGAGTTGTCTCCGCTTGATGGACATCCTTCCTGATTACGTCCCCTGGCTGGGGTCACACCGTCAGGACAGCAGCCGAAGGTTCTGGAAGTACATTCAGCTGCTCCCTGGTTGGTCGCACTGGAATCTGGAGCAAAGAAGAAATAATAATGACAACGCATTCTTTTCTCGCCGTACGCTCTAAGGCTTAGTAAGCGCCTGCAAGAACACAGTTTGAGTATAATGATTCAAATCAATATAGACACAATTCAACCTCATTGCACAAGCACAAAATTTTAATATATACAGCAAGGACAGATGCAGGAAAGGCACAAATTTGGCTCATAGCAGGAAAGGCTCACGTTATCAGTCATGAGGCTGACTAAAGTTTCCTCACAAATCCACAGACATACACACAAACACTGAAGAAAAGCAGGGAGGGTATTCAACCAACCAGGCAACCGATACGCACAGCGATCCCCGTGCAACAATAAGAACACGTCACAAAACACGTGCCTCAGCCCATTTCTATTTTTACTGAAATTATAAATTGATAGAGAAAGTGTTTTTTTTTGTTTTTTTCCTTTTCTTTTGTCCGTAGTAAATGGGGTTTGAGCATTCATTTTTTTTTCCTTTAGAAAATGAAGGTTTTGGTCTTGTTCTACATGACGCAAACTTGCGAAACTCACCACGAACACTGCACCGTGGGAAGATTGTAAGTGTTAGTAATCAGACTGTACCGGCCATAAAATACCCACGACGTCTTAATTAGAGGCCACAGTAAAATGGGAGATAACTCTCCTCCGAGAACTGAAGCAAACCACGGGGACACAGTGATCCAGACACCAAGAGCTTTTTCATTTTTCTTACAGCGTCTGACAACAGGCAGGGAACAAACGCAAACCACGATGTACAGGAGAGGTTAATACCAGGATAATGCACAAGGTGTCGCTTTCAGGAAGCGGAGTCTGATTTATTCTGCGTCTGGGGAACGAACTCGGTCTCTGTACGCCAGGAGAAGAACAGCGTACATAAGCGAGTCTATAGAGAGCAGCTGACGTTTATACGGCGCTAGTATTCCAACAAACAGAATGAAAATTCCCCGCTATGAGCATAAGTACGTACGGGAAAAGATTTGAATAAGTTTATACGTGTTGCAAATTGCAAGGCAGGTGACTGGTTCCAATGGACAAGGGCAGAGAGTCAGTAAAAACAACAAAACAAAATAAATAAAACAAACAGAAAGACCTGATATCACTTAAAAGCCGATGTAAAAATCGCAATTTTGATTGCAATCTTCAGATCACTAGAAGCCACTTCACTATGTAATCTGCAGAGGTATAAGGCCTAGCGGGGAGGATATATTTTGCGTAACAGTGGCTTGAAGTGGCTCCTACTTGTGTGCAGTGGCTTGTTCCTTTCAGCCAGTCGTATCATATATTGGGCAGGCGGTGGTGGGGCTTGGGCTCCGACTGAGTAAGAGATAAAGGGGGGGGGGGGAGACAAAATGTAACACAAACACAAAACGAAAACGCAGAAATGAACAGAACACACACACACACACACACACACACACGCGGTGTGCGCACTTTGTAATGCCACTGACTCCCGTCGAAGACGAAACATCGTCAAAGTTACCTCAACCTCTGAACAACCCCCCCATCTTCTATCAATGTGCTGAAGTCATTTAACACACTGACTGTTTTGCCACTGTTGGCGAAAGGCAGACAGGATGAATAGCCAGTAGGTCACGGAGTTCAGTGAGTTGCACTCAAGTTTTCCAATTAGTCAGGAAACAAGCTGAACGCTTCTGTCATTTACCCAGACTGAAAATAAACCAGCATCTGAACTGAGAGTAGGTGCACTAAGGAATCAAGGCCTAAAATAATTCACAGACCGGAAACATGCGTTTCCGACTAATCAACGAGAACCGTTTTGAAAATCATGTGCGATCAATGACTGCAGTTTTTAAAAAAATGTACTGGGCGTCAGTTTCTGAGTTATTTTACTTGACCGAAAATGGTAAATGGTCGGAGAATAAGTGAGTGAGTGAGTGAGTGAGTGAGTGAGTGAGTGAGTGAGAGAGTGAGTGCGTTTTTAGGGCTTAAAGCCGCGCAAGCCACAAAGACTAATTCGCGGCTGAGTGTGCCTGCACTACTTGATAAACCAAAAATGTAACGTTGGACAACTGATGCAAACCGGTCTACGTGGCAGTATAAACCTAGGACATGCAGGAGACGCTGCACCTTCACGGCTGCTAATTTTATCGAACTCCCCGGATTACAAAAAAAAAAGCGTAGAAAACAAACAGCAATTACAACTAGGTAAAACAAAGATGAATACAAAGCGCACCTAAAGCAAATATTGCAACTTATCATCGTAAATGGAGGAAGGTCGAGGGGGGGGGGGTGTAGACGAAGAGCTGGCGAATGGGGGTCTCCCTATTTTCAGCCACAGCCAACCCAGCCTAGGGGGCGGATGTGAAGGGGGGGGGGGGGGGGTTAAAGAAAACAAGATGCGCTTAAGAAAGAAACTTCCATTATGTCTGCACAGGAACTGAGACTCACACGAGCAACAAAACAACCGGAAGTGGGCGCGGGTGGGATGGGGGGGGGGTATACAGCAGGAAAAGAAAATTCCATTATGTGGTCTGCAACAGGAGATCCTCACGAGCACAAAACTTGTCTTTCTAAAATAGATTTAATCTACGGTGTGCCCACGGTGTGTGTGTGTGGGGGGGGGGGTACAAAACAAAATAAATGTGGAAAAGAAACACTCTCTGCAAGGGAAGACTCTCACACGAGCACAAAACCCCTTCTTTCTACCTGAGATTTCAAAGAGATTTCACTCAGTTATCTTTTTCACCGCCTAAGACCTTGAAAGTTGAAACTCTACGCAACCCGAAGCATTACCGAGAGCCTCCCGTTACTCAACATTATCTGCCAGCCCGCTAAAAGGTTGCCAGTGAGACAGGAAGGCGCAGACTAAACAGGAAAATGTATGTGAGGCCATTCTTCCCTTCTGTCGGCACCTGGTGGAATAAGTTTGCCGCCACAACTGACTTGATTCACGCCGGCAACAACACAACCTTCTCCGACATCAAGGGGAGGAATGGTGATTGAGCGTGGAACATTCTGGAACGCTACACAAACCGTCCTAATGACCATGGAAGTCATGAAGTGTATGTGTATGCATCAAGTGACATGAGTAGACATTCTGCAGTTTTATGATGGGTGTTTTGACAACCCTTTTGGCGTATGAGAAGAAACTCGAAATCTGATCTATGCACAAAGATAAAGTTCTTTGACTGAACACCCGAATTCCGGTCTACTCCCCCCCCCCCCCCTCCTCCAACTTCTTACTATTTTCCAATCTGGAATGCCAACCCCTACCCCATTACTTATTGCGTCACGTCCCGAACACCGCCTTCCAAGCCCCCCCCCCCCCCCCCCCCCACCGCCACCCTTTCTGTCCATAGTCCCTTACCCCGTCCCCTCCAAAAAAGAAGAAGCTGATGATGATGATGAGGGGAAAACGTAGCTCCAGGCCTTGAAAGTTTCCAAATCATCTTCCTCGTTCTCATAATTATCCTCTTTCTAGTCCCGCGCAGTACAAAAAGCTGGCATGGCAGGGTTGATGATGACGATGAAGGAAAAACTTAGCCGTAGACCCTGCAAATTTCCAAATATCTTTCTCGTTCTCATATACTAGTATCCCCTTTCTAAACGCACACAATACAAAAATCTAGCCGGCATGGCAGGGAAGAACGAAGAACCGAAGAATGTTTACACTGCGAAAACAGATACGTCAACAACTACAACATTCTGCCACAGACCCGCGGGGAATCGAACCCAGGACCTTTTTAGCAGGTAGATAAAGGCGGTGGTTGTTTTTGTCGTGTCAGCAAGATACCAGATTGCCGGCCTTGCATTTTATGGGGTCATGGCGGCGCAGTCTGCTGTGGGCTGGGGAAGGGAAGGGAAGGGGGTGGGTGGGTGTAAGAGTGGTGTAGAGGAGTTCTTGAGGCAGGAGTGGGCTGTCTGCATGCAGAGCGTGTTTATGGCGGATCTGTGGATCTGCTGCTTTTCAGTGGTGAACGGCCGTTTTCATCCACGCGCCAAGATCAGTCAGGATCTGTTGTGCACGAGTAATGCATGTCCGTTGTTCAATCTGATGCTACTCTCACGCTCCGCGAGTCCTCGATCGAACTGAGGCCTGCCCGCTGTGTCCAAAACTCAAGGACACATCGATGGCCAAATGCAGTAACGCTGAAGGCTAAACTCCGCAGCTCCAATACAGACCTACAGGGTGGGTGGGTGTTTGGGGGTTAATCAGACCTACAGAATACCACCGGTTTTATTACCAGCACTGACCTAGTCATCTGAAGCAGAATCCAGGGAACGTAGCACAAAAAGAAGAGAAAGAAATACCACCACTACCAAATCCCCGTCTTGTGCAAGAACCAATGAACAGGACAGATCTGGCAGCTTACGAACCAACTAATCATCCGGCCTTCGAGAAAAGCATCAGTCGACGGCCGGAATGGCCTTGGTCTGAGAACAAATGGGAAAGCAGGCAAAGTAGACTTGGGATTAGAGACCCGACCAATCAGAAACTGTAAGACAGACGCAATATGGTGACTGAAGCCAGTTAAGAAACAAGGGAGAAGCTCAGCCGTCCAAAATATGTCCCGACTTCTTCAAATGAGACAACAATCCAACGAGTCATAGTTGACTGACCCTTGAACGATACAATATTAAACAAACAAACAAACAATGGTTGGGTGGGTGTTTGGGGTTTAACGTCCTTTTCCACCACACAGGGTGATGTCAAAGACGGGGCAACGACAAAAAAGCCAGCACAAATATTTGGCCCCAGCCGGGATACGAACTCACGACCCGAGCATTAGAAGTCCAACGCTCTACCGTTCGACCACCCCGGCTCCCCCAAACAAACAATCAAACAACATGCTGCAACTGACTATTATTAACAATGGCGTCTCAGCATGTTTGTGCTCACTTTAATATTTGAATCTGTTTTATCCTACAGTGATCCCAATATCCACATGTACTGTCCTAAAGTTGCCCCAGTAAACACCCGTTTTGTCCTAAAATGACTCCAAGAACCACTCGTTTTGTCCTAAAGTCACCCAGCTAACCGTCCGTTTTGTACTAAAATGACCCCCAGTAACCACCTGTTCTGTCCTAAAGTGACCAAAGTAACCACTCGTTTTGTCCTAAAATGACCCCCAATAACAACCTGTTCTGTCCTAAAGTGACCCAGGTAACCACCCGTTTTGTACTAAAGTGACCCCCAATAACAACCTGTTTTGTCCTAAAGTGACCCAAGTAACCATCCGTTTTGTCCTAAAGTGACCCCCAATAACAACCTGTTTTGTCCTAAAGTGACCTCAATAACCACCATTGTAGACACTTCCTTCTCTTCGGCCATAGATCTACCATCCCTTTTCTGCATGCTTTACTCTGTACCTCCTTGCACTCAAGATCTGAGGGAGACGTTTTAACTGCCGTGTCGGATTCCCACTTGTAACGACTGGCGCCCCCAACAAATGAACTAAATTCCTCCCTCATTCAATTAACCACGAGCACGGCGTTACGCCAAATCTTGCACCCAACGATAAAGCACGTGCAGAGCGGATGAAAGGTCAGCGGGACAGATGACCCCATAGCCAAGTGCTTGTCCCATGCAGTGTGAAAATAGCTGGGTCCGTGAGGAGGGTTCCCGATGTGTGATTGGTCATGGGCGAGAGATATATGTGACAAAAACCTACAGACAGTCTCGTGACCTAGATGTCTAGACATCAGATTTTTAAAAAAGTCTGGCCCAGTTTGTGCATAATTTGAAAAATGATGTCACAGCACCTTTATGTCAAAGTGCAAGAGG
This sequence comes from Batillaria attramentaria, assembly GCA_018292915.2. Taxonomy (NCBI): domain Eukaryota; kingdom Metazoa; phylum Mollusca; class Gastropoda; family Batillariidae; genus Batillaria; species Batillaria attramentaria. Next base: position 3,416,572 of record JACVVK020000010.1, read on the forward strand.
TTTCGTGCGTGCCAGAAAATACAGAACGTGTAATGTCACATTACCGTTAAAGATACAGTGTATAGCCAACACTAAAATCAAGCCGTTCCCTATGCGGCTGTCCTTGAGATGTTTTGCACAATAGTCTGACAGCTTTCTGAACACTAAGACAAACAGAAAATGAAATACAGGGAAAAGCCCCCCCCCCCCCCAAAAAAAAAAAATAAATAAAAAAAATTAACAATTTTAAAAGGAAAAACAAACAACCAAAACATAAAAAAACACACACACACCCCACGCACACACACCCACCCACCACCCACCCCCAAAAAGTAAAATAAAATAAAATAAAAACTAAATTACATAAAAAATGAAAATTATATTAAATAATAAAAAATAAAACAAAGATAAAACAAAACAAAACAAAAACAAAACAACAACAAAAAAAAAAAAATAAAAAAAAAAAAAAAAAAAAAAAAAAACAAAGATAAAACAAAACAAAACAAAAACAAAACAACAACAACGACAACAGCAACACGCTTTACATTTTGGAGTTTTGAAGTAAATTCCCTCAGGCAATATGAAGTTATCAGAACTGGATCACGGCACGGATTGCACTCTTACAATGAAGTAGGAAAGAGACGCTTATCACGTGGACGATCACGCAGCTCACTTCACAGGAACCTGTTCCGGGAGTCAGACGCGTAAACATGCCGAGAGATAACCGTTATAAAACGCAAGGAATACTCATTCAGATGGGGAGGGGGTTCGCTTCACTCAATCCCTACCAAGTAAGTTTGGGTTGTGCACCAGTACAGTGGCTTGCGCGGCTTCAAGCCCTAAAAACTCACTCACTCACTCACTCGCACCAGTGGCCCTAAACGTCTGCATGGGTGTTCGGGGGTTTAACGTCCTTTTCCACCACATACGGGTTACGTCAAAGACAGGGCAACGATGAAATTATAGCCGGCACAAATATCTGGCACCAGCCGGGATACGAACTCACGACCCGAGCGTAAGAAGTCTATGTCTGCAAGGATTTCAATTTGGTATGGTATGGTAGACTTCTCCTCGGCGCACATATCCATCTCTGCTGAAATGCTCACGGCGCCGCAGGGCTGAAGGACGAAGCAGTGAAAGCCTGCTGCCGTTAAGCGCTACTTTGTGTGCAAACCTCCACCCTGCTATTCACTCTGGTGCGTGCGACAGTATTTCTGTTTACCACGCCACCGGCCACAGCCTACTCTTCTTCGAAAGATGAACGTGGGATTTTTTTAGCGTGCACACTTGATGTTTGTGCGTGCGTGTGTACACGAAGGCGAGACAGGCACCGCAAACGAGTCTGCACATGGATTGGACTCGATATGGGAAGGAAAAATCCCACCATATTCCTGCCCACCGGGGACTCGAACCCGGCAGCTCAGGATCCGAAGTCGGATGCCTTAACCACTAGACCAAATCCCCTGCCTTAACCACTAGACCAAATCCCCTGGATTTCAATTTGGCTTAGTGGGAGTGTTGCACTTTGATTATACTCGTGTTGGCTGCAGTAAGAGCCGTCTAGGAACCATTAATCTTACCTGGTTGTCACATACAGGGTCAAAACCGAAAAAAAAGAGTAATAATAATAACAATAATCGCATTAATATAGGCGCTTTATCCCAAATATTTGACTCAATGCGCCGCGAGCTAAACCCAACACGCACGCTCACGCGAATCACACGCATTCTCTTCCACACTGGACACGAACACACTACAATCACGTGGTGCGATGGGCCAGCTCAGCAATTTAAGTTTCGGAATTAAAGAATTGCATTTATTTTTTTAATTATGTGGGCTGAACATTTCCAAAGCAGAGGAACGAGGAAGCCGGAGTACCCGGAGAGAACCCCCCACGGTCGGCCCGAAGGAACGGAGCCACATACGAGAAAGACAAATTATTTGCCCCAAGTGGGACTCGAACCTGATCTCTCGCACTGGTTGACTATGTCTTAACCACTAGACCACCGACCGCCCGGCCGGTGTAGTGTAGTCGTCAGATTCATAAGCTATCGTGGTCGACGAATCTGTTGAGTTATTCCTGGGTCACATCAATCCAAATGGCTTTTTCACCTGTTTGAGTGAAAGCGGTCCCACGTGCAGCCTCTTACAGAACACTAACGGATGCTTTCATTTGAAACACGTAGTTTGTCTCCCCCCCCCCCCCCTCAGTGTAGTTACCCTCCCTCTTAACCGGCTATATCTAGCTCGCGCGCGCGCGCACACACACACACACACACACACACACACACACACACACACACACACACACACACACACACAGGGAATGACGGAAAGAGACAGACAAACAGACAGAGAGGGACTTACAGAGAGAGACAGGGTGGGTGGGTGTTTGGGAGCTTAACGTCCTTTTCCACCACATACGGGTGATATCAAAGACGGGGCAGCGATGGAAAAGCCAGCACACATATTTGGCCCCAGCCGGGATATGGACTCACGACCCGAGCATTAGAAATCCAACGCTCTACCATTCGGCCACCCGGTTCCCCGAGAGAGAGAGAGAGAGGGGAGTGTCAAAAAGTAAATATGTCCATCACTTTGTCAGGAATAAGTACACCACTGCATACCACTGCAAATCGGTTTCAACATGATAATTATCTGAACTCCATCATGGGTTTACCGGCAGAACAATTAGTTAATCACAAAGCCTAAACTGCCTGAGTGACGCCTCCATAATTCGCTTGTTCCCAAAAACCACCTACACGTGACCCACAAACGCGAAAAGCCTGTCCTCTCTTTGTGGGTGGCCAAAGAAATTAGCCACTTGAAACGATAGCCTCGATCGTTCCGTCATGCAGACACGCGTTGCGGCCGCTCGCCTCCATTTTGAACGTCAGTTCAAAGTACGCGCCAAGTTGTTAACCAGCAAGACGTAATAGGCGGGCAGCACTGCAAGTGAACGCGGATTAATTTGCTGGCGCAATATTGTGGTTCGAGGTCGTTAAATTTACGTTCCAGCGCAGGTGTGTGTTGGCTTTTTATTGCATCGCTTGCTGCTTAAAGGCACATCTGCCTATACTTCTAGGCTGGCACATCGTTCAAAGGTCTTTCGGTATTGTCTAATAATAAGAACGAGTACTGTATGGGCGCTTCAACCAGTTTCTTGAACTGGCTCAAAGCGCCACGAACTGAACCCGACACGCACGCTCACGTGAATCACACGCATTTTTTTTCACACTCTCATTCGAACTCACGACCCGAGCATTGAAAGTCCAACGAACACCATGGGTAGCCCTAACTCAGTAGCCGAATGGCAGAGCGTTGGACTTTCAATGCTCGGGTCGTGAGTTCGAATCTCGGCTGGGGCCAAATGCTCGTGCTGGCCTTTTTCTCCACGGGATGCAGACATCCGGTGTCAGACCTATGATGGCACCGTCAGTATAGAAAGGGTTAATTTATAGCATTTTTACTGTACTTGCCAAGCAGCCTGCTAGACCCCGAGGCAAATTTCCCCTCTGGAACAATAACGTTTATCTAATGCTACCCCCTCTTCAATACAGCGGAGAAAGCATCAACGTGATCAGCTCCATCTATGAATGCTTCAGTTTTGGGGGCCTGATGTTAGTGATCGGTTGTTGTCCCTTTAATTGACCGCGTGGCCGGTGGTTGACTTTGCATGGTTGCAGAAACATACATTTTTCTCCATCCTGGCCTGATGAGGTGAGATTAGATCCATCATACTCACCGACCAGTAAAGTGGTTCCTATTTCACGCCACACTCACATTCACTTTTGCAGCGCAACGATGAACTCCTAGACAGTAAGTGGTGCATAGGGCAGCGTGTTTGAGAAACCGAAATAGGAGATGAGCGGTGGTCTAATAGGTACCGCCTCGGACTCCGTCGCTGCTCTACTGAACGGCTGTCACTGCTGTGACGGCGAAGCGTGGGTTCGAGCCCAGGTCGAACTTGTGATAGGTGATACCGGGTTTTTCCTGGCTACTGGGCTGCTCATCGGGGGTTTCTCTCCGGGTCATCCGGCTTTCGTCCCCAAGCAAAACTGAAAAAATAGGATAGGTATCGTGTGGCGCTGCAATGCGGCGACGCGGTTCCCCCGTGGGAAGAAGCCCGAATTTCCCGGAAGGATACTTAAGTAGTACACGTAAAAAAAAAAAAAAAAAAAGTTATCACGCCAAGGTCCGACAGTTGGAGGTCATACTGCTCAGTCAGTATAGGCAGTTTAGGCCCGAAATTAATTAATGTGTTTATAAAATCTAATCAAATCCAGTGTGATACCAATATCCTAGCTAAAAGCGCAGCGCGAACTCAACACAACACGCACCCTCTCGTGAATCACACGCATTCTCTCACACAAAAGACACGGACACTATACAACCGCGTGGTGCTAAGTGCCAGCTCAACTATTTAAGTTTCGGGATTTAGAATTGCATTCATTTTGAATTTGTGTGGGCTGAACATAGCCAAAGCAGAGGAAACGTTTCTTACTTCGCCTCTAATAGGGTTGTCACACGTTGCGATTCTCTAGGCCTGCCAGCGGCAAAATGCCCTCAGGGCCAATGAAATCTTCTTGCAGCGGGCACTCCCCGGACACGCCGCCGCGACGCCTGTGAATAGAACACGGTCCTAATTTTTCCTCGCCACGCTAACAAGTCGCCGCTGACCATGCTTTGTGTATTGGAGCGCCGGGCCGGCGGTGCAGCTGGTAGCCAAAATGTGTGGCAACGTATGACCGCAACCCCCGCGCAAAACACAAGCGGGTGCCTTCGCAGGTACTCTACGTTTGACAAGGCCTTAACTGTTGTTTGGAATCCGCAAACAAGCGGCCCGCACACATACACACAGCACCGACGGTTGTAGAAAAAGAGAGAAATCAGCGAGTCCTGCATTCATCGCGCAACACAAAAACAAGAGAAATAGGTAAGGTGTCGACGAGCGGGATGCGAGCTGTCACAGACAGACGAGAACCAAAACAAATACCGAGGGAGCATAGATGTGGTGTGATTTACTGTGACCTGTACCCAGCGCAATGCTCGAATAACCCGTGGAACTCCGAGCAACCGATTCGATCTCGGAATGGCATCTGCAGCCTTTGTTCGTCTGCGCCCGCATGTAAAAGTCAGGGTTAGGGAGTTTAGCCCCGGGTTAGAGTCTAACTTTGAAGTAAACTAGCTCTAGGGTTAAATTTTCTGTTATTTTTTGTTTTAAATCAGGAAGCGGGTTCATTCCACCATGGTGTCTAAGCCGTTATACAAGGATTTTTGTCTTTCTTTCTTCGCTTCCTTTTTTTTTTTTAATTTAATTTTGTTTTGGGGTTTCTTTTGTCCTAGTCTGGGTTAGGCCTGTAGCCTTAGGTTAAACTAACCTCGAGTTTTACATACGGGCACTGCTCCCCTCGTCTTTGGTTTAACTACGACAATGTTCAAGAACAAGGATATGAGTAATCAGTCTAGAGTTCAGCCCGAAGAACCACGCGCTCTCCCGTGCACAGTCAGTGCGTTGGTAGGGACAGCACACAGTCTCCTCAGGTTTGGGGAGATTGCTCGGGCTGAAGCATGACCTGTAAGATGGCTCTACGTGGGTCACAGTCATGTACGATGTAGCATCCGAAATCATTGTGGAGACTCGGGGTTGGCGTGTATGTTATAATTATGTTCGTAGAAGCGTATCGCGTTATTTGGTTGCGGACTAGAACACGAACTAGACAGCGCTGATTGGTGACTATTTTTAGCGACAGGTTCGTATCGACGTGTAATACAGGAATGGGTGGGTGGGTTTTTAAGTTGTTTCTCTATAGAGAAACAACTTTATGAGACGGGGCAGATTTTGCTACGCGCAGCAGCAAGTTTCAGTGATACAAAACAAGACTGTGACGTTTCTCCACACAATACTTACTTTCACGCACACAGTGACGTAACGAAATCTACGTCATAGACACCTTACGTGCACACTATGCTGCTGCGTTCTTTTTGGCGGGAGTTGTGAGACGTGTGTGTGTCTGTGTGTGTGTGTGTGTGTGTGTGTGGACGGATGTAATGATGGCTATCTCCTAAACCACCTCGTTGGAGGCCTTTTTACTTTGAGATAAAATGGGAATTCACCTTCTCCAGGCCTACCTTTCACGATTTTTAGCCTACTGCATTTTCAGAAGAGTTATCGCCGATTTTAAAAAATCGGTCATGTTACGAATTTTTTCGCAAAAAATGTTCAAATGGCTTCATTTTCTGAAAGTGGGAAGATCATCCAATTATACTGCCTGTTTTCGTAGCACAGCTCTGTAGCTCTGACAGGTTTTGTGTAAGAAAAATATTTCCGAGGTAGGGGTGGTTTGCATATAAGGCCAAATATCTATGAAAAGACTCCTTCAAATTACTCATCATTCCGGTATTTTTGTCACTTGTGCCGACTGCACATATGACATGAACTACTGCACTATTATAGCTTTAGTATTAAGAATAGCAGAGCTTTTAGATAAACACATTTTTCAGGTTTCTGCGAGAAGCGCCGGTCAAAAAAGTTCCAATTTTGCAATTTCGTAAGTACAATCCAAGGCATTTAAGTCCACGTTTCATCAGCTCTCTAGATCTTCCAGATTTTATGTAAAAATTAATTCAGTCACGGAAGTCACAAAAGCAACAAAGAAATCACAAGATATGTAGAAGTATCATCTGTCAGACGAGCAGCGTGAGGCTGACGTCAAATGTTTGGTTCACAGACAAAATCTGCAAGTATCGTCACTGCTTCCGACATTTCATCAGCCCTCTAGATCTTCCAGATTTCATGTGAAAAATAATTCAGTCGGAGAAGTCACAAAGCCAACAGGGAAATCACAAGACATGAACAAGCATCCTCAGACGATCTCAGTGCTAGAGGCTGACGTCAAAAGTTTACTTCACGGAATTGACGTCATCTCTCTCTCTCTGTATGACGACCTGCCTGAGGCTGACGTCAAATGTTTAGTTCACGGAACTGACATCTCTCTCTCTCTCTCTCTCTGGGGAGCCAGGGTGGCCGAATGGTAGAGCGTTGGACTTTCAATGCTTGGGCCGAGAGTTCGAATCCCGGCCGCTGGGGCCAAATATTTGTGCTGGCCTTTTTCTCGTTGCCCCGTCTTTTATATCACCCTTATGTGGGGGAAAAGGACGTTAAACTCCTAAACACCCACGCACCCACCCTCTGTCTCTGCCTCTCTCTCTCTCTCCCTTCTCCCCCCACCCGGCCCCACCCCAGTCACGTGGCTAATCGGTCGAGGTCGTAGAGGATCTAGTGTCATTGGTAGAACTTGGAGAGGGGAGAACCGGCAACAATAACAACAAAACAGACAAAATAAAATGAACTTTGGAGAAACAACTTTGTAGGACGGGGCCGTTCCTCCTTGTTTGGTGTTTAACGTCCGTTTCCACCACGTGTGGATGATATCAAAGACGGAGCAACGAGAAAAAGGCCAGCACAAATATTTGGCCCCAGCCGGGATTCCAACTCACGACCCGAGCATTGAGGGTCCAACGCTCTATTATTCGGTGATCCCAGCTCCCCATACAAGTATGGAAACAAAAGACCAAAGGAAGTTGTTAGAAGCCGCCAAGTCACGAGAATGGTTGCAATGGCGAAAAGGAACATCTATTCATTTGACAAACGGCCGTAGACTTTTGTAAGCGGCAGTTTCCATCTGAACTCATTACAAATACAAAGACTTTACAGCCTCTATGTTTGTAACGTTATTGAAATTTAAAACAAACAAACAAACAAAAAAACAAACTGCCGCTTTTGAAGCTCTCACGCTGTTTGCGAGATGGAATAATGTTTCATTTGGTCATTGCGACCGCGACTTTCTGGCTTCTAATTTTAGAGAAATACGACATTCTTTGTGCCTATTCCTGAACAGACTGGGACTCGACAAATCTTCTAAAAATAGCCACCAATCAGCGCCGTCTACCTGGTCCTCAGTCCGCAACCAAATAACGTCGTCTGCTTAGTACGCGGTACACTTCTAGAACAACTTATATGCCAGCCAGAATCACTACAATGGTCTCAGATGCTGTAGTGTGACCCAAGTGACTGACTCTAATGCACAGTCAGCGCACTCGATGAAGAGTTTTCCACACGATGTTGTATGCCCGTCGTACGTATTGTGACTTTAGGGACAGACTCGCGTAAAAAGCACCGCAGGGCAAGCGCTGCCCACTCTAATGGAGAGGTTGTTAACAGACAAATGACTGTCAAGTCTGGATATATCACATCAGCCGGCCATCCACCCAGACACCTTTGTCAACACGTCTGCTAACACTCGCCCCCACCCTGGGTAACGGAGTACCATGAACCAGAAATGAACTACCTCTATCCTGTCGGTGCAGGATTTTAATTTCTACAGATGGCTTCTCCTGCTCAATTTTCAAGACTTGGAGAAGAGGTTTACAGTGCACGTGTTGCAGAATGGCCCTGTCACTACATCGGAATAATAATTGACGACTTCAATCGGCAAGCCCGTATGTGGTGGAAAAGGACGTTAAACCCCCAAACACCCACCCCACACCCACCCCGTTCAACCCCCAAACACCCACCCATCCCCACTCGGCAAGCCCCGAGCCAAAAGCCCCGCCCTTTACTCCGCCGTGTACTGGCAAACCAAAATACGTCCATGACGGCATTTTGTGGGAAAAGGGGTGATTTCAAGATGAAAGAGACTGACGTAATGGTCTTTTTCCTCAAATGACATCAGTGGACTTACTGCTTACTTTCCATGTCTCGGTCATATCACACTACATGCACGTGCTTCCCTCCTTGTAATGCCAGACCATGCCATGTGTTGTGCTCATTATGCCGCGGGACGCGATTGGCCGAATTCTGGGATCTCGACCCTTTTGATTGACAGGACAGTAGTCGTCCATTATAAAATAAGAAAAAGCGAGTGTGTGTGTGTGTGTGGGTGAGGGGGGGGGGGGACTTGCGAAGCTGTTTGCCGAAAAAAGTGATACCCCATTTGGTCATGGAGACGTTTTCTTTATGTAGAGACCTCTAACATTACAGACACATCTTTCTGTGAACGTGCGCTCGTTTTCCCGTATGAATATGGCAATGACTTTTTTTTTTATGAGCAGTATATGTGGTAAACTGAATGCATGTTAGTATTTACGTATGTATGTATGTATGTGGGAGCACATGCGTGTATTAATGTATCATGTGAGTACAGTATTACTGTTATGCTTGTAAACTTGTATCTGTATTGATACTGTATGCATGACTGTGTGCATGTAACGGTTTTGTTACTGTAAGGTGCCCAGAGCTGCAGCAGGAGGTGGGCCGCCAGACAAATCCTCGTTTGTAGTAGTAGTTGTAGTAGTAGTAGTAGTAGTAGTAGTAGATGAAACGGTTTCCACAACGATGTTGTATATCAGGAAAGCGTACAGTTGAGACTTAAATGCGGTCGAATGCCCGTGCCCACTTGTTCACTTCCCGGTGATGTTACCCTGACGATGACCCAACGAGTGCTTGCGGTGGTGATGAGCGGGGATCAAGTGAAAGTGGCCTGTCCCTCTCTGCCCGGGCTGGCGGGGCCAAGGGCCACACTGACCCGACAAAGATAACGGGAACATCAAAGGCGCCGACGAGGCATCTACACACACCTACAATACAGCCCCCCCCCCCCTTCCTCCCCTCCACCACCCGCACCCGACCTACTTTCACACCACCCGTCCAATCTACCCTTCCCCGTCCCCACCCCTTCAACTCTTCCCTTCAACCCTTCAAACCACCCGCATGTCAACAGTGTGGCTGGAGTTGTTACTGTAGTACGTGTCACGATGAGAGAGAGAGAGAGAGAGAGAGAGAGAGAGTATTAATTTATAATTGCTTGTAACTGCCCATGACAACCCAATCTGTTATATGAACTGATGTTTTGTGCCTTAATTGACTGCTCGGAGTCTTTAAGACAAATTTCCTTTTTATGTATGTTATTAATTGGCAGTAAAGTACGTTTGTAACAATAACAATAATGAGTATTGTATAGGCGCTTTACACAATTTCATGAATCGGCTCAAAGCGCCGCGAACTGAACCCAACACGCACGCTCACGTGAATCACACGCATTCTCTCACATAAACACATTACAATCACGTGGTGCGAAGGGTCAGCTCAACTATTTAAATTTCGGAATTTAGAATTGCATTTATTTTTCAAATCTGGTGGGCTGAACATTTCCAGAGCAGAGGAGGAGGAAGCCGGAGTACCCGCAGAGGACCCCCGACGATCGGCCCGAATGAACGGTGCCACATATGAGAAGGAAAAATTCTTTGCCCCTAGAGGGACTCGAACCTGACCTCTCGCACTGGTGACAAATCTCTTAACCACTAGACCACCGACCGCCCCAACAAGCCTTGCTGTGCACAACGAACGAAACAGGTTCACTATTCCCCGGCAAATGAATGAGAGTATACTCTAACCCATATAGTTGGGCAGGGCGGAATGCACACAACCATGACGTTGTTTAGTTTGCTGGACATGCGGTACAGGTCATGTTGTCATGTTATACGGGTCAAGTGTCCTCATTCGCCTAAATCATTATGCAAGATTTGCAAAGGGACAACCTTTCACTGCGCATGTTTACTGCGCACCCCCACCCCCCCTTTTCCTCCGCCCACACCGCTTAGCACAAAGGCCTCCGCTCAATCCCCCCCCCTCCCCTCAATTCTCTCGAGTTTTCTGGGTGGGTTATAACAATTATTGTTGCGGAACTAAGTTCAGGTATTTCTTGATTCCAGTATATCACTGTGACTGTGCAAACATCCTTCAGGTAGTGTAATTAACATGCGAACCGCCCGAAGCAACCGAAGATACAATACGCGAATAATTGGAACTGGTTTCTAATCTTCAGGAGAGGGTGCGAACTGGTGTGTTTATGAATTGCGCAACAGGCTTGGACAGAACGAAATTACTGTTGACACGTCACGACAAAGAGGTAAGCCCCTTTAACACCACTCGATGGTTATTGTGGAGGGAGTTACCTACACGTGTTCATGATGTCAGGCGACAAAAACATAGCGCATGTAGGAGACTCTCACGCTTCCTTCGGTCGTCAGCTGAAACTCTTACCAAAGACCTTGGAATCAGAAGATCTTTGCTCTTACCCTCAGAATTCACCGCACTGGACTTTCTACCGTCGGCACTCGAGCATTCTCCTACGCTGGTCCTTTTGTCTGGAATTCTCTCCCTCATTCTCTCCGCCAGTTACCCTCCCTTAAAACTTTCAAGAAAAAAATTAAAACCCATCTGTTTTTATCCTTGAACACCATTTAACCGTTTGCATCATGTGCGTGTGTGTATGTGCGTGTTGTTGAGCCTAGGCCCTGACGTTATGGCGTAATGTACATTTTTGTATATATTTCTCCCTTCTCACTTGTTATTTTAGTTTAAAGCGCTTACACCTATTATTTACTAATAGGTTACAGCGCTTTACTATTATCTCCCACGATCTTCTGACACTTGTGACTATGTTACAAACACACTGCTAGGTACAGTAAAGGACATCAACAAATCAATGTCAGTTGTGCCAACAGAGGGTACGTGTGTTCCACGCTGCCGTGAGTTTTTGCTTTCAATGTTCCAGTGAAACGTCTTAATATAACACGCGAAGTCATTGACACTCAAAAAGAGTGGAACAGCGCCCACGGAACATTACAACAACATCTAAAACAGTCAGTAAGATGACGCATAGCTGACACCGTCATCACAGCTCAGAAGATTTGTGAGCCAAGCAATGTCGGAAATTAGGTCTTTAACTTATGGAAGCTTTAAACTGCTCACGTCCTGAAATCGACTGTTCACAAAGTCAAGCTAAACAAATATTCTTAAATCTGAAAGAAAACACACACACACACACACACACACACACACACACACACACACACACACACACACACACACACACACACAACACGAGATTCCTCATTCAGTGACAGTGAGAAGGCAAATAGATCTAACAAGTACATAAAGCCAATTCTTCATTCCAGAATACGTTTTTGCAAAAACAACGCCCGAAGTCGTTGTTGTGGACGCTGTTCTATTCGCTGTTCCAGCATTGTTTTTACTCCCACCCGAAATTTCCGACTGTTTCGACCACAGGCGTATTTGGTTTCGACGGCTGGGCGATCTCCAATCGGATACGGAAATGACCTTTTATGGGCTACTCAAGAATATAATATATGCGCGCGACCTCAACGCTTTAAGACATACATATTACCGCCATCTGACAATGATTTACGAGACAGGAGAAATACCCCAATACTAGTGTTTGTCTTTGTTTAGCCCAAGCCATCGAAACTAATACTCTGGAGAGGGGAGGAATTCTACTATCAGAAATCCGGAAACACCAAACACACAAACACAAAGCCAGGAACAGTAAGTTAGTAAGCCAAGGCCACTGGGGTGTAGATATCCTCCCGAGAATAATGTGTTTACAAAACCCGAGCTTTGCACACGAGCTGCTTTATCTTCCCAGACAAAATTTTAGATCTGTATACCAGCTTGTTGTCTGCCACACAAAACGCGATCTGTACACGAGTTGCCGGTCCTTGGAGTTGCTTATCGCCCAGACAAAATTTAGATCTGTATACCAGCTTGTTGTCTGCCACACAAAACGCGATCTTACACGAGCTGCCGGTCCTTGGAGATGCTTATCTCCCAGACACAATTTAGATCTGTATACCAGCTTCTTGTCTGCGATACAAAACCTGATCTACCCACAGAAGATTGTTATCCGGGAGACAACCATCACAATACCCCGGACTGCCTTGGGGGGAATTGGATGCAAGACCAATAAACACCAGAACTCCAAGACTGCCGAACTACCGCGTTGGCGCAAAAACGTGATTACTCGGCAGGTTGAACGAGACGCTTTTTGAAGCTTTCAGACCAAAAAAAAAAAAAAAAAAGGTTTAGGTGAATGATGGCCCAGTAACACAGTAAAAGGGATAACTGCTGTACCCACTCCCGTAACACCATGTTGCGCAAGTAACCAAGGTATGCAAACTTCACGGCGGAGGGGAAACCTGGAGACACCTTGACTGAAAAGTGAAGTAGACTATTTCTGTTAATGGTGATTAGCATATATTGACAATAAGCGCAATGAGACACGTACGCACTGAATAAAAATATTCACCATGAAAGTTTCTACTGCACTGCGAGCAAAAATATGAACTGGTCAGCAAATCATTAACAAAAAGGTATTTCGCTTTCATGGGTGGAACGACACATTAGCAGGTATTTCGGCACAACAAATGTATGCTTTACTGATAACATAGAAACGACCCTGAGGTACTGGTATTTACTAATACGAGTTTAATTTCACAAACTGGGCTTAATTTGAAAAAGAACTTTGACGAAATGTTCCAAATAATATGTGAAGGGAACAGAGTTTTAATATCACGAATTCACGATTACAGGGGATAAGTCTACCACTGTTATGCTCACAGATTGCTCTGAGCTGTTTTCGTCGTATCTATCATCATATCACACCACTTACACACCTGGACAGTGACAGCATCTGTAATGCTGGCACGGAGCCAACAGAAGCGAACTCGATGAAGCGTCGACCACACTGAGAGCTCCAGTAGTGTAACAACAGCCGCAGAATAGGAATGTTCGACCGCTTGCGCAAAGTGTAAACAACATTGTATCGCATTAAGAGCTGTACTAATCACCATGATAGAGTATTTCGAGCGTACAGGCGCACTCACGAGCGAAACAGTTCTAAACCACAAGCTGGCTTAGTAAAGATAGAATTAGCCCGTTTAAATTTGAAAGAAAACTTTGGCGCAACGTTCCTATCTGTATACCAAACAAGGTGTTAATTCCAAGAACTGGCTTCAATTTGAAGGGAAACTAGCAAAACGCTCAAATCTAGAGAACACCATGTTTTTCTCTGGCTCCGTGACGATTACACACCGTCTACATCACCCACTGGCACGTGAAGCAATGCGACACTTTTATCAGGAGAACGTCAAAAACAAGGGCCCAACAACAAGCGCAACCCGTGTAAACACAAACTCTTGCCAACGCAGAAACAACGGCTTGTCGCCTTGGGAAAACGTTTCAGGTGCGAACAACTCCATGCTGTCTCTTGCATTCCTACGCTTGTGGGAACCTCTCTTGTGCAGCCTTGAGAAACACACATCAAAATCTGCTCCAGCCAGCACGGGGCTTAAAATACTTTGGCTGATTCGTTTCTCCTCAAAGCCTCTACATTCATAACGCCGCTGAGATGGGAAAACTGCCGCTTTCGAAGCTCTTAGGGTGTTTGCCAGCTGGAAGGATGTTTCAGTTGGCCATCGCGACCGTTTTCGTGACTTTGTGGCTTCTGATATTAGGTACATACGACTTTCTTTGGGCCTACAGTCCTTTCCTGATCAGACTGGGACTCGACAAATCTCCTAAAAATAGCCACCAATCAGCGCCGTCTACCTGGTCCTCAGTCCGCAACCAAACAACGTCATCTGCTCAGTAAGCGGTACACTTCTAGAACAACTTATACGCCGGCCAGAATTACCACAATGGTCAGAGATGCTATATTGTGACTCACGTGACTGATTCTAATGCACATAGCGCATTCTATGAAATGTTTTGTATGCTTGACATACGTTTTGACACTCTATAAGTCTCTTAGCCAAACGCGCAAAATAAAAAGTGGGTGGGTGGGTGTTTTGGCGGTTTAACGTCCTTTTCCATCACACACGGGTGATATCAAAGACGGGGCAACGATGAAAAAGCCAGCACAAATATCTGGCCCAAGCCAGGATACGAACTCACGACCCGTGCATTGGAAGTACAACGCTCTACCATTCGGTCACCCCGGCTCCCCGAAAAAAAAAAGTGAACAGTCCGAATCTCACAGATGCATACGAGGTAGAGTCTACACATGGCAGATGATGTGCGTGTCACAAGTGGGTGAAGGAAACTCACTACTGTCATGTTTGATGGAATTTTGTGGCCGTTCTAGGAAAGCCTTGGGGGGGGGGGGGGGGGGGAAAAAGACGCACAGGTGCAACCATCTGTAAGAAACGCATGCAAGACGCATCTCTTCTCTCAGTTCTGATTTCTTTAAAATATCTCTTTCGTTTTCCCCTCCCCAAAGGCGCCGTGGGCATGCAGTTAGCGTGGAAGTTTTTGTTGCGTCTTAAAAATGGCCAGTCTCCATCATCATCATCATCATCATCAGGAAAACATAATGCAATAGTGCACATGTCAACCAACGGGAGACAACTCCATTGCCATCCAATGGGCCATCGGGAATCCCCCCTCCCCCTCTGTAACTCCCCCTGGTGTCAGGTTGAGACAGCTCCACTGCACCACGGAACTCAAAGGAACTGTTTCCTTTCACTGTAAAACTGGATCTGTTTGTGTGAACAGTCAAAGGATACATCAAGTCAGAGGCTCCCGAGTCTGACTGGACTGAATCGTGTTCAGCCGGACTGATCGCCTGTTCCGTTAAGATAGCGGTACCTTCCCCCCAATTACCTGCCCGTTGGGGCCGTCTCCAATCACTTTTGTGGCAGGGACGTTTAAACCCAAGCTTACCCACCTACGCCGTGGTGATGAAAGCGGACAACATTGGTTCTACTGGGGACACATTTTCGGCTCAGGCCCGTTTCAGACAATCTCCTCTCAACAGTCAACAACGCGACACCCGATCACCTACGGCCAACGGACGTTGAGTAACGTGCTTTCAAGCGTGAAGGTGTGAAGAATAAGCATAAGCAAACTGACAGACATGTGAACACACAAATCCAGACAACACAACAGCCCCAATTTCACTTCTGGCCTATAATTTATAGTTAGCGGTAATACACGACACAAAGCGTTTACAGAAATACACACACGCCAGAGTTTGGAAATGCAATTGTTCCTTGCTTCTTGTATACATAATTATGTATTCACTGGCTGTATTTGGGTTATGTTGTATTTGGGTTAGGCTGTATTTTGGTTACATTGTATGTATTATTATTGTTTGTACCGCATTCGTCGTTCCAAAACATTTTTCTCACATTGGCGTAAGGACACAACATGAGCGTGGAGTCAAGTCTGGTGTTTGTTTGAAGGACCCTGTTTTGTGAGTGTGCTAGTTTGTAGTGACTTTTGTTGTCACGAACAGGCGTGATTTTCATGACTTTTGTATTTGGTAGGGCAAGGTGCATGCCAGGGGGTAACAAGAGGAGGCAAGCTGCCATTGGCGCTGAGACTTTTTGCGCACAAGAGAGCCAAAGTTGACACGAATGGATTTGGGTGAAGTGGCTTTCTGGTCTACACAGAAAGTAGACTAGCATTACTCCAGTGAGGCCTTTGTAGAAAGGAGACAATCATTTTTTTAAAACTCCTTTTAGGTAAGTGCCCTTGAATGGTCTGTGAATAAAAAAAATTTACTTCTAGATTGAAGCATATTTAGAGGAGACTATGATGGCTGAGGCTAACAGAGAATATCATATAGACATTTGAAGGCCTCGTGCAGTTGTATTCTTCGACCATCGAGACAACAACTGATTTATTACGAAGTATATTCTAATTCATCTTACACACAGATAACAGCTTCAATAAACGCTCATATGAAGACGAACCTTCCGAGAAGAGAAAAACTTGCAAGTGTTTATGTTTGATTTTTTCCCCCTCAAGGCAGACGCGCGTATATTTAGCTTTGCATACATGCGCTCTGCACAAAATACCAACATGCTGTAAACAGGAGACGGCTTGATGTCGGCTGTCTAAACTTTGCCAACCATTTTGCTGACGCGGCTAGAGCAGAGTGGGTGAATGTCTGGAGATTCAGGATTTCACCAGCCTATACTCTGATTTCAAGGACAAGGGAACTGGGAGAGCGGTTTGTACAAATTCTGACTGGCAAGATTCGAACCAACGGCTTTCGAGTCTTCTGGCGCTCAACTAAACGAACTATCCTATCAGTTCCCCCCTCCTCTCCTCCCCCCCACCCCCCCACTCTTATCCTCAATATCCTATCCCTAATCCCCCGCCCTCTCGACGCCCCCCTCCCCCAACACCCCTTCCCTCGCCAGGCTGGATATCTGAAGATTTAGTCATCAGCAAACACGTTCACCCTAAGGTCAAGGCAATAATGCTTGAATAAATTCTGTCAAGATTCGAACCAGAAACCTTCCAGTCTTCCGATACTTGGCCAAATGAAAGGTTCCTCCTCCCCCCCACCCCACCCCCTCACCCCCCCCCCCCCCCACACACACTCCAGCCCTGCACCCCAATCTATGCGACCACCCCCTCCAACCCATTCTTACCTAAACCGTCCCCTCCCCTCGTGACTGGAACAGAGTTGGTGGATGTATGGAGAGTTAGGATCATTTTTTTTATCAACTTATAATTTGCGTTCAACGACAAGGGAAATATTCCCAGAGAGGCCTGTACACATTCTTACTGTCGGGATTCAAACCATCAACCTTCCAGAACCTGGTGGTTCGACCTAATGAACGATGTTACCGACCCCCCCCCCCCCCCCCCCCCCCACACACACACACACACACACACGCACTTCCCGCCCCATGAGGAACCAGGCACACCCCCTCTCCCCTCCCCTGACCCATGTGATCACACCTCAAAGCTGGCCACCAACAGAGTCTACCACAATACCTGTCTCGTGACGTGTTCAAACTGCATGAATGGCGGGTATGAATGGGGAGATAGTTTCACTGATAAAACAGGCAAATGGCCCAGAAAAAAAGACGGAGCTACCGTCACCTGGAAAACGGGTACAAGCGTCAATCAAATCCATGGCAGTTAGGACCTTTTCCCTAGACGCCGTTATAGATCGGGCGAGATGGGAGTCTGCGGAACGCAGAGCACGACATAGTGCAAGGTGGCGAGGAAAATGGAGGAAAACACAGACGACACAAATTTAATTTTGAAGCAGCTCTGACGAAGGAACCCAGGGCATTTATAAACCAAAAGTGTTGTACAGATTGTCTCTAAATTGGCCGTAGAAGTTTTCGGTGGACACGTTCATAGATTTTATCAGCATGGTTCCCACAAAACCACATGGCGAACAAGACCATCATAAAACTGAGACTCATGACAAAGAACAGAAACGAAAAACCAAATCACGATAAATAAAGAGTTTGAAAGAAAGGAACGAGACAGAAGCAGGAAATAACGGGAAAAGACTATAACACTTTAAATACGATGAACTTGAAACTACAAGAAAATCACCTAACAAAAACAACAGCGCAACGTTCTAGAAATACAGTCCGGCTGGACACGTGTAACAAAACATAAAAGGGGAAAAAAGGAGTCTACGCAAGCCCATCAAAGGCACAAAGAAAAGATACAGAAAAACAAAGTCAAAGACATCAAGAAGGTGGTACATCTGAACGACACAAACACAGCAAGAACAACGAAATGGTAGGTGAGGGGGGTGGGTGGAGGGGGGGGGTGTGTGTTGACACAGACTAAAGGAAGCGCACCAAATACAAAGAACTGGACACAGACAAAGAAACGAAAGGAAGAGATCTAAGATATTGTTTCAAAGATATAAAGAACTGGACATATGCACAGGAAACGACGTCAAAGACATGCAAACGGCACACGCACATCAAAGACAAATGAAGAACTGGGGGGCACACACACACACACACACACACACACACACACACACACACACACACACACACACACACACACCCTGATCAACAGAAAAATGAAGAAGTGTCAACGAGTGTATCGAACGAAAACGAAGCCAAAGACATGGAGAGGACTCACGTCCAAACATCAAAGACAAACAAGTGGACACAGACAAAGAAAGGAAAGGAAGAATCGAGTGTATCAGACAAAGAGAACTGGACAAATGTACAGAAAACGAAGCCAAAGACATTAGTGAAGGCACCATCTAAACATCAAAGACAAACAAGTGGACACAGATGGGTACATGTACAGAAAGCGATGCAAAAGACACGGAGAGGGCACATGTCCAAACATCAAAGACAAACAAGTGGGCACAGACAAAGAAATTAAAGGAAGAATCGGGTGTATCAGACACAAAGAACTGGACAAGTGTAGAGAAAACGAAGCCAAAGACACGGAGAGGGCACATGTCCAAACATCAAAGACAAACAAGTGGACACAGATGGGTACATGTACAGAAAACGGTGCAAAAGACACGGAGAGGGCACATGTCTAAACACCAAAGACAAACAAGTGGACATAGACAAAGAAAGGAAAGGAAGAATCGGGTGTATCAGACAAAAAGAACTGGAAAAATGTACAGAAAACGAAGCCAAAGACATCAGTGAAGGCACACGTCTAAACATCAAAGACAAACAAGTGGGCACAGACAAACAAAGGAAGGGAGAATCGGGTGTATCAGACATTATGAACTAGACACACGTACAGAAAATTAAGCCAAAGACATCAGTGAGGGCACATGTCCAAACATCAAAGACAAACAAGTCGACACAGACAAAGAAAGGAAAGGAAGAAGCGGGTGTATCAGACATAAAGAATTGGACACTTGTACAGAAAACGAAGCCAAAGTGAAGGTACACGTCAAAAACAAAGAACTGCACAGAGTTACAAAAAATAAATAAATAAATAAAAACCTATTAAATAAAACCACTGACCTTTCTTAAGACACTTGGCCTCACAAGCCTCCTCCGTCTCAAACCGGTTTCCGTTCCCCTTACATCCTCCGTACCAGAAACGGCGACACTTCTGCTCCTGGGGGACGAAATGCCACATGATGGAATAGTCCGAGCAAGGTCCACGTTCCGGCTCCAAGAGACAGCCATCTGCACGAGAGGACAAATATTCTGATCTCCATTTGCTGACTGGAGTGGTTTGTTTCTCTTTTTTCCCGTCATTTACCACGTAACAAGTTGTTTTGCAGTCGTCCATAGAACTGAACCTATTTTCGTTACCGTCGCACCCTCCGTACCAGAACATGCGGCAATGTCCTAACCTGTGATCGAAGTAGTAGTTGAGTTTGTATTTGGAACAAGAACCCACTTCCATTGGGAGCTTGCACATCGACAGTGAGAACACCATAGGAACCAAAGCCTCTGCCATGTTTGGGGGACGGCAATTTATCGAACACACTCACACACACACAAATCACTTTCTTTCAGTTTCCACCCTCAGTGGAATTTTCACACTGGCGTTCGCGCGCAAAATACTTTTTTCCCCACTTTCGCGGCAAATCCCGAGGACTGAAGCGCTTTTCACGCAAAATACCACTGCCTCGAAAGTGCTCTTCTTTTTCAACATCGGAGTAACATTTCCAAAACTCGAAACATGGCACATTCAGCTACCACACGTGACCACACTTTCCATACGACGAAAGGATACGTATTCCAGCGCACCACTTTGCATGTGAAGAAATTATGGTACATTCACCACATGAACACACGCCACACTGTTTCCTTCCTTGCAAGAAAAAAAACCTGGAACTCCCAAGGTTGAAATGTACTACATCATGGAGACCTTAAATTTTCTCACGGAGGGTGAAACAACCGTTAAACAGACATCTTGAGCAATGACCATCGCGCAGAGAAGGCAAGCCGGAGACCCGTGCCACACTCACTCACACAAACACGTGTTGCCGTTGATAATCAAACAAGTTTCGCTTTCCGAAGGACCCTCAATCTTGTCCCTGCGTATCCTGACACCTGACCGTATCTCTCTCGCCCGCTCTTTACCCCCTCTCTCTCTCTCTCTTCCTCCGAGTCTCGTCTCTCTCAGTTGTCTCTTGCTCTCTCTCTCTCCGTCTCTCTCTACCCACAGTACGGAGCAGAGAGGGGTGCGTGCGTGTGTCTGTGTGTGTGCGTGTGTGTGCTGGGTACGTGTCCTGCCCAGTTCAGGGTGTAGGGCAGAACAAGGTCCGAACAACTAGTGCTGTGCGTTATGCCCACCGTGTCCTCTCAGTCTCGCCGGTCCCGCCTGTCGGGGTTGTGTGCGCTGCCCCATCCCCATGTTCCTGAATTTCAACAGTCTCTCTCTCTCTCTTTCTCTCTCTCTCTCTCTCTCTCTCTCTCTCAATAAGCTGCTAAACGTTTGGGATTGCTTTTGCATTTTCGCAGGTTCCGTGGAGAAGTTGGGGAGTGTGTGTGTGTGTGTGGGGGGGGGGGGGTCCGAGGCTCTCTCTCTCTCTCTCTCTCTCTCTCTCTCAGAGACTACAAATTTCGCTTGTTTTTGCACTTTAACTCACATCCTGCAGGAAGTTGGTTCTTTTCTTTCTTTCTTTCTATCTTTCAGATGCACTCTCTCTCTCTCTCTCTCTCCGCCGGCTGTGTGTGTGTGTGTGTGTGTGTGTGTGTGTGTGTGTGTGTGTGTGTGTGTGTGTGTGTGCCCTTACCCCACCATATGCATTTCTAAAAAAGTCAAGTCTGCAAACTTCGAGTCTGCAACTTTACGACTGAAAATTGTCATCCCCCCCCCCCCCCCTCTCTCTCTCTCTCTCTCAGGAAGAAACACTTCACCGCATAATCAGGTGTTCCAGCTCGTGTCGGTCACAGAGTGCCACGGCACAGCGCTGCATTCTCGTCATCAAGCACTGGCTGCCCTCTCTACACAACCGACTTCATTGTTGCCGTCGCCATTAGCACGGTGGTAAATCGAGATGGCGGAGAGTGCTGGCGGTGTTACCAAGATTCTAACGTGTTGACAACGACTGCACTCAGTTAAAGTCACACGTTTGGAACCCGAGTTTACACGTGTGTCTTGGAGTGTTGTAAGCCTTCTGGTAGATAACCAGCCCTTTCACGGGGGTAAAACAAAATGGATAGGCGTTCCTCCAGTGCTACACAGCTCCGAATCATTGGAACCGTCAGTCAACGTGTTCTCACGCCATAGCAACGTGTTTTTCATGACTCTCCGTAATCTTGGCTTACCCCCGTGAATTTTGAATCATAGTAGCACCTGAAACACGCGACTCTCCGCCATCTTGGCTCCCCCCCCCCCCCCCCCCCCGTGAATTTTCAATCACAGCAGCACCTGAAGCACATGACTCTCCGCCATCTTGGCTTATCCCCCCTGAATTTTGAACCACAGTAGCACCTGAAACACGCGACTCTCCGCCATCTTGGCTTACCCCCGTGATTAGAGAAGAACGTGAACTCGCAAACTTCATTTTCACGGCCCCGCGCTTATAGTTAGCGATACACAAGGCGAGCATCCTAGACCGTTCACATCTCTTGTCTGATCTCCGCCGTGTAGTCGCCACGGTAGCGGCTTTTGTCGGCGCTGAGAGGGCGAGAGATCTGCTTTGCTTTTTTCCCTGATGAGTTTACCTGTGGCAATAAAGGTGGTTTGTGAGTTGTCTAACAAGGCGGACGTATGAAACGTTTCGTTACCCCCTTTCGCAAGTTTCGGGCTGCTCAGTTATCCTGGGGTAGGTGGGTGGGTGGGTTTTTAGGTGTTTAACGTCCTTTTCCACCACGTGCGGGTGATTTCAAAGACGGGGCAACGAGAGAAAGGCCAGCACAAATATTTGGCCCCAGCCGGGATCAGTTATCCTGGGGAAAGCGCGTCGCCGTGGCGCAGCGTCACGCACAGCTCGCTTCGACTGTGACGTCACCACCATCTTGTCTCAGCCTCAGTTTGGAAAATTGACGGAAAAGCGTCATATATCTCCAGGTGTCCTTTTCCGTGTATTTGGCAATGTAGATGTCTAAGCTGCTATGAAATCTATCAACAACACGCTAAAGATGTACGACTAAACCGACGATAATCAAACTAGGCTCACGTTTCCCGGGAACTACTTTGCGGATGTGATCAACCGTTGACGTAGTGCTTCGGTTCCAGTTCGGTTATTTCGCGCGTTTCGCGCAAAAGAGATGTTTTGGCTGCTTACGAGTCATGCTCGTAGTGCACTGATGGGAGACGGATCGACCTACTTGCGCGAAGTGATTATCAACTGTGGCGTGAGATGAGAGGGGAAAACGGCGCGTGCAGTTTGGCACCGTAATCCACCTATGTTTGAAGCCCCCCTCCCCCTCCCGGGACAGGGAAGCCGGAGGACCCGATAAGAAACCCTCAACAAGAAGCCCGGAAACAAGGAAAAATCGGTATCACATATATATCACAGCTGCAGTGAGCAGGAGAGTAATCCACACAGCCTGCCTGTAGTGGACGGTACTGAGGACAGTGAGGAGGTTAAAAAAAGGTCGCTCATTATTAAGCTTGCCTAAAGTCATAACGCTTGCCTAAATCAGAAACCTGTTTTGAAATGGGCGAAGCCTTGTACTGGCTCGATGCTAGACTGTGAGATGCTGTCACTGTGCAGGTACCTATACGAGATAAGTGTCGAAGTGGTAAGATGTTATTCATCACAAAAACAGAACGATTGTTGGAAGATGGGCCTAAACAAGAAAAAAAATAAAAATCTATCCCACAACCTGTGCCAATATCATTACTTCCTTCAAAGAAGGAAGCTCTCCAGCAATGCCTGCACGAATTAGCCACACTCACTGGTCACTTGGCTTTCGTACGTAAGCGAGACGCGAACTTAGAGCAGGGACAAGCAGCGCAAACATGACTAAATGACTTCAATGTGGCAGCAACACGTCCTCTCTAAACTGTTCTCCCGTGACCCCAGCAAAATCATATTCACGTGCCCGTAATTAGAGACAACATTTAACACTCAGCGGAAGCTTTTTTTTTTTCGGGGGGGGGGGGGGGGGAGTGTTATTTAGTTTGTTTCTCTTGACAGCAGCTGGTTCAGGACTACTGCAGGCGATTGGTCTATCGCGTAAGGGCCGTTCTACACGTGGCAAGTTTGCAAGGCAAAAGCGGGTTTTTCGGCCCCCGCAAGTCGACGGCAAATGTACAAGCAAGATGTACAGTCTTGCAGCCTACGGCTTGCCGCGGCAAGTTTCGGATAGAACGGCTTTCTATTTTCTCGGCTTGCGCCTGGCAAGTGCGCGCGAGGCACCCAGGGAGCCCCGCCAGGACGGCCAATCGCACGCCGCGTAGTGGTCACGCGGCCAAATTAAACAAAATGGCGTCATTGACCTCCGTATGCGCCAAGCGAATCTCGCTGCAAGACCCACTTTCTCGCCCAGATCCGCTGTTTCTTCCTGTTCTGCAGCAAAATAACTGCATCTGCTGCAAAAGTTAATTCCTCCTCCGAACTTTCATTCACATGTTCAGCTGAGTCTGACTCGGATTCACTCGCGACCATGGCCGGGCGAAGTCGCGCGAGGCCCCTTCCAAATATGGAGTTGAAAGGGTCACACGAAAGGTCAATCAGCCGACTTGTGGTGCGGAGGTTTCCGCGTGTAGAAGCAGCGGCGTTGCGGCAGACAAACTTGTGGGGGGAAAGTCGAAGGGCGGCAACTTGCCGCTTTAAGCCCAGATGGCCGTGGCCTTGAAAATTGTAAGAAAACAGTGAGGCCTAGAAGAGATCGTCAATGGGAATGCATCGTACATGAGCTATCGCGGACGCCCCCCCCCCCCCCCCACATCCCGCCCACCCTTTCCCAAATCCCAGATGTGGCAACACTAGCCATTTCGCACTAGCCTGCTTGTGTGGTTTTTCGATGAATCAGATAAAGACATAATGCCCGGGCTTATTCGCTCGTTACACTGCAGGAAAAAAATGTTTTTTTACAAAAAGCGAGGAAGCAAGTTCACCCCAAGAAAACCACAAAAAAGCAGTTTTGGCTGAAGGAGAAAGAACACAAGGTATTCACGCAAAGCTCTAGATGCCAAAGGCAGATGTTTAACAAGTTTCAGTGGAGTAAACCCGAGAGGGAGGGGGGGGTGGTGATGGTGGGTGGAGCTGTGATGGCCGGCGACGCCGAAGAATAGAAGGGCGGAGGGAGTAGGGAGGTGGAGGGGTGGCTCGGTCAAGAGATTACGGAAACCCGGGGTGGACGAGCGAGGGGGTAAGGGGAGACAAACAAAACAAGGGTGGACAAGAGAAGGGTGACCTCCCCTGATCCAGTTATTGACTTTATGTGAGGAGGGCTCATAATTTACGCGCGCCATTTTCGGCCGACACGACGGACAGGAGACGTATGGCTGGCGGACTCTGGCAAAATGGTAGTTGCATGACACTCTCGTTAAAAGGCCAAACGTCCAGCATCTCTAGGCTCAGATATTGTTTGCAACTGTTTTGGTGGTGTTTTAGACACGTGCAGGTAACGCGTCGGATTTAGCCGCTGCGCTACTGAACGGCCGTCACCAATGTCACGGCGATGAAGCATGGGTTCGAGCCCAGGTCGAGCTTGTGATATGTGATACCGGTTTTTTCCTGATTACCGAGCTGCTCATCGGGGATTTCTCTCCGGGCTATCCGGCTTTCCTCCCCCAGCAAAATCGGAAAAATGGTAGTTGGTGGCGCTGCACCGCGACGCGCTTCCCCCGGGCGAAGCAGCCCGAATTTCCTGGAAGAGATAATAAAGTAGTAACCTTTTTTTTTTTTAAAGAAAAAAAAGTGCACAGCTGCAGCATCACACAGGCTGGCGCTGACGAAACAAAGCCGAAACGCACACTGTTCGCCACATTCTAACAGCCAACTGTTTGCTCAGTCCGGGTGACATAGCTAACCTGGAGAGTTTGGGGGTCAATTCAGTTTTCCTCGTTCGAAACGCCAGCCACTTTCAGTGTATAGCATTTAGAAGGCGATATCTGTCCGCATTGTGCATGATCTTGATGTTCAGTGTACTTTTGTAATGACTTCCTTTATTTTCTGATCATCACTATCACAAGGAACTAATTTCAGCATCGATATTTCGACAAAGACACACCGGCAAAAGTAACCCTGAGTTGCTGAATCGAAACTCTATGACCTGATTCAGACGCTTCTCTCATTGGTCGATCTGGTGCCAGGTGTCTTACAGGGCCGATAACTTAGCACAGCAGTCTTGACAGTCAAGAGTGACTGTTCATGAGAGATCCACTGGAACATGACGAAACTTTATGAAGTATGACCTTGAAATCACGCTATGGAATGCCATAAAAAAGTGAAATAAAGATTGCTCCTGTCTGTGAAGAAAGCAAGACAAGTATTTACGAGCCACAAAGTCTTGTGTCCTCAAACGCACCTTTCAGCCATCAACTCCCACCCCGTCCCGCCCTTTACACCTCAAACCCCCCCAGCTTCCATCCCCCTTTTCACTCCGTTCATGTCCGTGACATGAGGCAGTGAGTTCCATACAAGTTGAAACTCATCCATCATACTGCTGACCATTGGGTCTCTCCCTTTGGACAGTCACCTCCAGCCTTTCATGTCACTATTTCGCGGTATCTCGTTTTCACATTTTCGTGTGATATCCATTCATGTCACACCACGAGCTGTGCCGACGAGGCTGTACGTATCAGAGGGTCGTCTCAACTGGCGAGGTGAATACGGAGACATATCTCACGCCTGGCTGGATCTGATTGGCTGGCCGCGGCGCGGGCCTGTGTGAAGCGAGGAAATATGGGTAATGAGAATGTTCAACAAATAAAGCCAAGCAGCGGGCGTTCAACTGGTCTACAGCTAAGACCGGAAGAAGTACTCAGGACCAAGGACGGATCGACGGGGGCATCTGAGTGCAAACTCGTGAACAGAATTTAATCCGATTGATGTGAATCTCTTGTTAAAGTCTCTATGTTCTGAGGGATAAAACTGCCGCTTACATAGCTCCAAGGTTGTTTGCCGGATGAATAGATGTTCATTTTGGCCATTGCGACCGTTCTCGTGACTTTGCGGCTTCTTATCGCCGAGAAATATGACTTGCTTTGACCTAACGCTTCCCACACCTCTACTACACGTCGATACGACCAAGTCGCTAAAAATAGCCACCAATCAGCGCTGTGAGTCAAGTTGGTGTTCAGTCCGCAACCCAAAAGCGTCGTCTTCTTAGTGCGCGGTACGCTTCTACGCCAACCCGAGTCACCACAGTAGTTTCAGACGCCATATTGTGACCCAGCCGACTGATTCTGATGCACAGAATGATGCAGCAATCGAACTCCGCCTTCAAACCTCACTGCCTCTGTTTCAATCGCACCTGCAGACCTATCTCTTCCGCCAAACCTTCGATAGCTAAACCTCTGTTAAGTCTGTCTGTGTGCATCATGAGGTCGTTGCACTGCCAAAGTGTATGTAAGCCGAGGGGATGTAAATAGCGTGTGTGTGTGTGTGTGTGTGTGTGTGTGTGTGTGTGTGTGTGTGTGTGTGTGTGTTTTAAGCGCAGCGAGTCCTTGAAAGTTGGAGAACAGCGCTCTGTAAAAGCCATGTATTATTATTATTATTATTACAGATTAAGCGTATTCAACGAAAAATTTCCACACGATGTTGTATGCCTGTCTTACGTATTGAGATTTCAAGGGGATCCGCCTTGGGTTAGATTTTCGTGGAAAAACGGATTCACAGACATTGCTCTTCAATTCCAATGAGGCTAAATAACAATTACGAATACGGAACACGGAGACGTCCCACAAGGTAAAAGTTTTCTTTGTCATCCCGCACGTACAAATAAAAAGGATTTAATATGTGAGTAAAAGCAGGTTTTGAGCACCGAAAACGAAGTTACCTAATCACAATGCTGCAGATTCACCCAAACTCGTCACACTCGTCTGCTCTAGTTCTAGAGATATACTCCTCTGGGTTGCGTATGTCTCTCAATTTGTCTCCAAACGGTACCACAATATCTCCATTCCAATCTAATGATCTACAGAAAAACACTAGTGCTAACCATGCCAAACTTCGAACTGCATTACCACTTAAGATATTTTACACACACACACACACACACACACACACACACACACACACACACACACACACACACACACACACACACACACACACACACACACACACACACACACACACACACACACACACACACACACACACACACACACACACACACACACACACACACACCGGGGCGGTCGGTGGTCTAGTGGTTAAGAGACCTGTCACAAATGCGAGAGGTCAGGGGTTCGAGTCCCACTCGGGGCAAAGAATTTTTCCTTCTCGTATGTGGCACCGTTCATTCGGGCCGATCGTCGGGGGTTCTCTCCGGCTACTCCGGCTTCCTCCCCCTCTGCTTTGGAAATGTTCAGCCCACCAAATTTGAAAAATAAATGCAATTCTAAATTCCGAAATTTAAATAGCTGAGCTGACCCTTCGCACCACGTGATTGTAATGTGTTTATGTCCGGTGTGTGAGAGAATGTGTGTGATTCACGTGAGCGTGCGTGTTGGGTTCAGTTCGCGGCGCTTTGAGCCGATTCATGAAATTGGGTAAAGCGCCTATATAATACTCATTATTATTATTATTATTACACACACACACACACCCCAGTTATATGCCTTTTCCATGAATACGTTTTTCGCAATGAGGAATTACAAAGACGGAAAGGACTCTAGAACCGCTTCTCTCAGCTTGTGTTACGGTTACAGGCAACGTATGAAATCCTAAACCATACGAAGACGTCCACAAAGTTCCAGATGCACCCTTCTATACGGATCTAGGATAACGATGAAGAATTTCTTTTCCTTTTTTTTTCACGGCTGAAACGCTATAGATGTAGCAAGAATGAGAAACGAAGCTGATGCAAATGTATCAAAACACAAAACAGCTCTCAACAACGCTTCTCCAGACGACCACAGGGGTTACTCAAGGACATTATACATGTACTGTATTCACCTTATATCCCGCCCCCCTCCCCCCCCCCCCCTCTACCCACACCACCACCCCTCCCCCCCCCCCAACTCCTGTCCCCTCCCTTACCCTCCAGCCGGGCGCAGCTTGAGTACCTGTTGTTCCTACCTATCCCCGGATACAGGCAAAGCAGCATCAACTTCTCTACACACACTCCTGTCAAACGATAGTCAAGAGATGTAGTAGTGGCGGCTGACAATAGCCGAAGCAGGAGGTGGCTAAAAGGTTAGGAAGGATCACTCCGGGCAACAAAAACACACCGCACCACAAGTGGCTTCCCTTCAAAAGTCACGCCTGTACCGGCCGGTCGGCTAACCACAGGAAACAATTCAACGGCCTTTGAAGACAAGCACCACAAAGTCAAGGACGCTGAGTTTGAAAGGTCTTCCGCGTGATAACTCCGGTCATTCTCACTCGCCTACTTCAGGACAAGCTGCGTCAACAAAAATAAATAAAATAAAACAAATAAAAATAAAAATTACGCTGCCACTCTTCGGTCAGTCGTCTCCCAAATGTCTATTTTAATAATAATAAAATTAATGTGTTGTTGTATTTTTCTCCTGCTATGTCGCTCTCTCGGTGCACTCGCAGAGAAGACACGGGATACAACAGGCTGGAACTTCAATACTTTATTAACAGAAGATGCGCAAGAACAAACTGATGAAAGAGGAAGAACCCAGAACGCTGTGCAGTGCTGCTTATATACTAACAGGTCAGATCTAGAACATTCTGTAACATACTGGCAAGTACGGAATCTTTCCAAGGTTACGTAATCTACTGACGTTACTGCACTCGCATGTTCTGGGATGGTCTAGAAATTTCCATCGAAATGCGGTGACTTTTCTCGATCTCTACAACATGTGTACTGCCGTGTAGGCGCTCTACCAAATTTCTTGAAATCGCTCAAAGCGCCGCGAACTGAACACAACACGCACGCTCACGTGAATCACACGCATTCTGTCACAGAACAATCACGTGGTGCGCAGCTGTTTAGGTTTCAGGATCAGTTTAGAATTGCATTTATTTTCATTTTTGTGACTGAACATTTCCAAAGCAGAGGGGGGAAGCCGGAGTACCCGGAGACAACCCCCGACGATCGGCCCGAAAGAACGGTTCCACATACGAGAAGGTAACATTCTTTGCCCCGAGTGTGGCTCGAACGTGACCCCTTGCATTGGTGGCGAAGTCTTAACCACCACCGACACTGAGCCCCGATGTTAGAGTTCACAGTGGACTGCAAACCGACAAACAAACGGCCCCCGCCTCCTGTGTTGGACCTGAAGCGAGGGTAGCCGTGTATTTTCAATCGTCAATAATTCTTTATTATCCGTAAATGTGAAAATGTCCAGCGATTTATACCAATTAGCAACGACGTCAGTCCATGGAAAGGCTCTAACCTTGCATGATTCTTCTCAAATTTCATCATAGTCATAGCGAAACTGTTAAAAACAAAAGTTGGCTGAGCGAAGACGGAATCAACCCGTCTAAAACAGCACCATAGGGTGCTAGCCTGAACATGAGACTTGACAGAACAATTGTATTGACAGCCTCTCACGTTGAACCCCTGAAGGTTTTCCATTTCATGCGTGTTCCCTTTAAAAGTAAGACGCATTCAGACAGACTGCTCACCACCGGAACCACGACGAGTCTGCTGATGTAGCCTCAGTACTTCATTTACAGGAGCTAATGCTACCATATTTATGCTCACAGATCGTTCTGAGCTGTTTTCGTGGCATCCACCAGTCGGGGCGGTCGGTGATCTAGTGGTTAAGAGACCTGTCACCAATGCGAGAGGTCAGGGGTTCGAGTCCCACTCGGGGCAAAGAATTTTTCCTTCTCGTACGTGGCACCGTTCATTCGGGCCGATCGTCGGGGGTTCTCTCCGGGTACTCCGGCTTCCTCCCCCTCTGCTTTGGAAATATTCAGCCCACCAAATTAGAAAAATAAATGCAATTCTAAATTCCGACATTAAAATAGCTGAGCTGACCCTTCGCACCAAGTGATTGTAATGTGTTTATGTCCGGTGTGTGAGAGAATGTGTGTGATTCACGTGAGCGTTTTGAGCCGATTCATGAAATTGGGTAAAGCGCCTATATAATACTCATTATTATTATTATTATTACCATCACATCCCGCAGACACCTGCACAGTGACAGCGTCTGTAATGCCAGGCACTGAGCCAACAGACGCGTACTTGATGACTGACGCGGCGACCACACCATGGTGTAGCAAAAGTCTAGTATTTTTATGTTAGGCCGCTTGCGCAAAGTGTAAACAACACTGTATCGCATTAAGAGCTGTACTGATCATCAAGATAGAGTATTTCGAGCGTACAGGCGCACTCACGAGCGAAACTGTTCCAGAACATAAGTTGGCATAGCAAAGATGGAATTAGCCTGCCAAAGTTTCGAGTTATCCAACGTGAGAGAGAGAGAGAGAGAGAGAGAGAGAGAGAGAGAGAGAGAGTTCTGTCCCCTGTCCCCTCTCCCAGTACACGTAACGATGAAGCATTTAAAGTTCAAGTCATGGGCAGACAACTAGGGTGGTACCTGACATCAATATAATTGAGCAATTACACCCAGACTTCCTCCCTCCCCGCGTGGGCCTCATTACACTTGCAGATTAAAGAGGTCAAAGGTCAGATCCCCGAAGTTAGTCTATGCCCTTAATGACTGTGTCAGAGGGTGTGACGCGGGCCCTGGTGAACCGTGGAACTGGTGAACGAGACAGACGGTATCGTGGTTCACCAAACTCGTAAATTCCGCAGTCAGGAGTCGTAGAAAATCGGCCACTGTGTTTCAACTCAGACACGAGGTTTTAACGTGGTTTCTGACACCCATTCTTGTGGAGAGTCTTGCAAATACTGCTGGCTTAACTTAACCCCGCCAAGCTTTATTGCCTTTACAGCCTGGGCCTGTATGTAGAATTCGAGGTTAGTTTAACCCACGGCTACGGGCCTGGCCCAGACTAGGACAAAAGAAACCCCAAAAACAAACTTAAATTTAAAAAAGGAAGCGAAGAAAGGTAGATAAACTTCCTTCTCTAGGCACCATGGTGGAATGGACCCGCTTCCTGGTTAAAAAAAGAAAAGAAAGAAATTTAACCCTAGAGGTAGTTTAGTTGGAGGTTAGACTTTAACCCGGGACTAAAATCCCTAACTTCGACTTTTACATACGGGCCCTGAACGATACGGTGATGGGACTTAGGTGTGGGAAATGTCTGAACGCCATCCCACCCAGTAAAAGCTGGGTGAGACGATTACTAGGTGGACCCAATCAGAAGGTGCCACACACGATGGTAACATATGGACGTCCATGCTGGGACACAACGACTGACAACAACGGTCATCACTAGTTTTCAGATGTCACGAACTAATTAATAGCAGGAAACTGTTAAAGCAGTAATACAGAATTGACCAACGAAGCGTTCGGTAAAACCTGACAGGCAACATAAAAATAATAAGACAAGATAAGATAAGACAGATTTATTGCTTCTTAGTTACAATTAAGAAGAATTTGCTTTGCTCCTCTTGATAATAAAACACAATTGATATACACAAACATACCATAGAAATACATATACACATTCACACACTCAGTCATTGGCTAAAACACAATTTAAGGGAATAAGCACTGGCATTGCCTCACATTAAACTATGTTAAACAAGCACTAAGAATAACAGTTAAAAAGGAGGGGCAGGCCTAACAATAAAATAAATGCAGCTTGCATGAAATGGAAAACCTTCAGGCGTTCAACGAGAGGGGGTATCAACACAAATGTACTATCAAGTACCAAGTTCAGGCTAGTGTGATGTTTTAGTGTGACGTGCCTATAGTAAAGTGCCACATCTGTGGCCGCGGACTTCTAATGCTCGGGTCGTGAGTTCGTATCCCAGCTGGGGCCAAATACTTGTGCTGGCTTTTTCATCGTTGCCCCGTCTTTGATATCACCCGTATGTGGTGGAAAAGGACGTTAAACCCCCTAAACACCCACCTACCCACATCTGTGGCCGCGGGACCCCTCAGTGGCGTCAAAAAGCTCAACTCCTCCTAAGACGGAGTGTGGCTGCCCATGCACGTGGCTATGCAGCTGAACACAGGTCACGGTCGCACACGTAATCCTCTCATCCAAGGTGATGATCCTGGGGGTGTTCAGCTCAGGAAGAACAAGCACAACAACAACAACAACAATCGGGGGGGGGGGGGGGGGCGTCTACTGAACGGCCTTTAACGCTGCCACAGCAGTCAAGCGTGGGTTCGAGCCCAGGTCGAGCTTGTGATAAATAATCATGTGATACCGCTTTTTCCTGGCTACCTGGGGGACTAGGGAAACTGAGAAGTCATGAAACTGAATCGTAACATTCTACATTTTACAGTCTCCTGAACGAGGTAACTCGGGACACGGGTTGCCGCTTGATGCGTCGAACAGGAAACGTTTACCTCTAAATAGGTCACCGCCAGGGGGCGTGCGCAACAGTTTTGGGCGTGAGGTCACCGGTCACGACACGTCATCACTTTGTAAGTGGTCCGTCCTCTATGGGCATGGCTAGACCCTTTACGTGCATTGCTGGATAATGCAGGTACAGTTAGAAATGATTGGAAATGAATTGTCGAGAGGGGAAAAGAGGTTACAATGTGGGAGGCCTGTGGTAGCATTGTCCAGTTATATTGATCATGGAGGTACCAAGGGAAGAGTAAATCGTCACACTAACCAAGACCACAGAGAATGAAAATGACACAACCATGACTGTCGTAGATTGTCGTAGACAAAGACACTCACGACCATCTTGTACCTGCCCCATGATCCGAAACACTTATGGGTTTACTCTTGTTTCGTGGATTGACTGGTCACATCAATCAAAGATATTTAACTCCGAAATCAGCCGATGGTTTGGGTTTTTAAAAAAAAATTATTTTGACCAATCAATCAACAATTGCTCCAGAAGTTTTCGGGGGAAAAAAACCCGAAATACACCCCCCCCCCCCCCTAAAAAAACAAAAACCAAACCCCAACAACAACAAATAAACAAAAAACAAAAATACACAACAACAGGAAACGCTGAACAGTAAAGCGTTTTCTTTTGTCCTGAGTTTTCCAATGTTTTTCTTAACGCTGTCTGTCCTTTTGTCCTGGTACTTAATTTGCAACTGCGCCAGATCAAGATCCCTTAACACGGGACTTGCCTGCAAAATTTTGTTTTGTCCTGAGTTTCTGATCTTTTCTAACTACCCTACCAGTCTTTTTGTGTTCTGATAATTGCGCAACTGCGCAAAACCTCTCCACAGCGCGTAATCAAAATCCCTTCCTACGCTGCAAAAGTGTTCTCGCACGTGCTTCCTCATCTAAAGAGTCGCTCAGCATCCCTCC
Organism: Batillaria attramentaria; assembly: GCA_018292915.2. Classification (NCBI taxonomy): domain Eukaryota; kingdom Metazoa; phylum Mollusca; class Gastropoda; family Batillariidae; genus Batillaria; species Batillaria attramentaria. The sequence continues at coordinate 3,450,588 of JACVVK020000010.1, forward strand.
TAAATCCCCCATCCTTTGTCTTACAGGCAGTTTCCCACAGAATTCTCCTCCACAGTTCCGTAATTCTCACGCAAAGACTTGGGCTTTTACGCTTGTGCCGTGCTTTCCTGCCCTTCGACAAATTCTACTTTATCACTTCCTGCGTCTGTAGAGACCGAGCGCTAATCACCTGTTTTATGTCGTGTTTCCACTTGATGCAGCGGAAACATTCATTATTCTAATTTGCTGAGTGAGCACTCTGAACGCGTGGGCAATACTAAGTGCAGATTGTGCAAGTTCTAAAAACATTAGAAAGATTTTGAAAAAGACTGCGACGTGCTAAAGCCTAAATAGCTACTGAACTACGGGATACCCTACATAAAGGCAAAAAGGTTTGAGAGAGAGAGAGAGAAAAAAAACATGTTTACCAGTCGTTTCGTAATTTGTCTGTTAAGATGGGAATCGACGAAAAGCAAAATAAAAAGACAGCAAATTAAAGAAATTAAAGTTCACAATTCTTTACTGACGATACACTTGAGTACTATCTCTTTTGATAATTATTCTGGTAGTATCCCTAACAAAAACAACAACACCAGCAACAACAACAAACGAGCGCTCAAACTTAAAAAGCATTTTTTTTTTTAAAAACGCCCAAAAAGTCAAATGAACGCTATTCCCGAAAGCTGATTTCGATGGGGGAAAAATGTAGTTTTGTTTCCAAGGCTGATTCCCCCCCCCCCCCCCCCCCCCCATCAAAATTATCAGCACAGCGGAAATGAAGCAGTTTTTTTTACATGTACACCCTAAGAAGATAAGGAATTAAAACAAAAACAACAACAAAACTGGTCGATGAGTTGTGTATATAGAAGGTCAGGACAGACGTAATGTAAGAATAGATGAAACACATTCAGAGGTCGAGACCTGATGGAAAATGATATAGTTTTTTTACATGTACACCCTAAGAAGATAAGGAATTACAACAACAACAACAACAACAACAAAACTGGTCGATGAGTTTATATATCGCGTGTGCGGTTTGCAAGGCAGGCAGCTGTGTCTGCAAGTCACTGTGTCCCTTTCATCCTCCTACCACACAAGCCGTAAGGAGAACACTATACCGCCCGTGTATACAGAAGGTCAGGACAGGCGTAATGTAAGAATAGATGAAACACATTCAGAGGTCGAGACCTGATGGAAAATGATATTCCGACAATGAATCAGAAATGTGACCATGCTTACACAAGTGCGATCAAGGTGCCGCCAGTTAGCTCCCTTTTTCTTGAGCCCGCACGTGTCGCGAGTGTCGACGGGAAGGGAATGCACTCTGGTGGAAGAAGTGCTGCTTCCGGTTTGGGTCAACAGCCTCTGGCGATTTCCTCACCATAACTACATGTCTACGAATAACTTTCTTAGTCTCGCTGACCAAGAAAAAGCCAAAAAAACAAAACAAAACAAAAGAAAAACCCACTGCTGTAGAGATCGCGAAAAGTCACTGCATTCCGATGGAAATTTCTAGACCATCCCAGAATATGCTGGTGCAGTAACGTCAGTAGATTACGTCACCTTGGAAAGATTTCGAACTTGCCAGTAAGTTGAGGAATGTTCTAGATCTGACCTGTTCAGTATATATAAGAAGCTCTGCGCTGTTTTCTGGGTTCTTCTTCTTTCATGAATTTGTTCTCCACGCATCTTCTGTTAATAAAGTATTGGAGTTGTATCCCGTGTCTTCTCTGCGAGTGCACCGAGACAGCGACATAGCAGGAGTAAAATACAACACCCACAAAACAACAAAATGACAAAAACAAACCCCAAACAAGACAACCTCAAAATAAAGCTGAAGAATAAGTGGAAGAAATGACAGGAAACACACTTAAGTACTTATGTTCGCGCCAGTACCAATACCGATTTCGGAATATCCCGGAGATGAAATAATCAAAACCACCCTTCGCATTCAGTTGAAAGGAGAAAGTTTGATTGGTTCCGATTACAAAACTGCAAGTGAAACATTCCTCTCAAGTACACACTAAGCTATGTGCTGTCGAAACTTCCGGTCCCCGCTAACCGGTACTTAAATTATACTTTAGAGTAAAACATCTTTGAGGTAATCCTTTCTTCGCAGTCGAGTTGACACAGCTGCAGACTGAGACTGAGTATGCTGGGATTTGCAGCTGCTGTCCAGGGGAAACGTGGTGGCCGAATGGTAGAGCGTTGGACTTACAATGCTCGGGTCGTGAGTTCGTATCCCGGCTGGGGCCAAATATTTGTGCTGGCTTTCTCGTCGTTGCCCCGTCTTTGATATCACCCGTATGTGGTGGAAAGGGACGTTAAACCCCCAAACACCCACCTACCCACCCAACACCCACCCACCCGCAGCTGCTGTCCAGCCTGACAAAACAAAGTATCCAGCATAATTATGACAGCCACGTCGGATTATTTGTTTTGCCAGAAATGGACAGAGAGAGTTTGGCTGGAAGTTAAAACAGTGTGCTGACTTAGGGTTTTTTGGTTTTGTGTTGTTTTGTTTTGTTTTGTTTTGTTTTGTTTTGGCTGCCCTGTCCTTGACATTACCCTTCCCTGGAACAGAAGGACAACAGCTTCAGCTCACACAGCAGCCAGCCACTGGCAGACAGACAGACTAACAGACACAAACACTCAGAAAGAAACTGAGAAAGTGTAAAACGTAACCGGGCAATTCAAGAATGGCGCATTAAGTGCAGCTGCTCTTCCCAGACCTCAGAGTAAAATGGAGCAGGCTGAGTTATACGCAGCATATATACCTCTGCGTCCCAGACGCACGTGAAAAACGTCTATCGAAATAGCAATCGGACGCGCACTGTAAACTGCGTAATATATTTTAAACCGCCCGTCGATTTGGATGGAGCGAATTTACGGCGAAGGCCATCCGACAGCTGATGCAGCAGCTAATCGTGTCTCTATCTAAAGCACGGAGCGCTTCACTACCTACTCACGCTGAAACAAAATTACATCACAGTTCTTGAGCAAAGACTTTGAAATAATTTTAAGGGACTAACGCTACCATTTTTATGCTCACAGATCGCCCTGAGCTGTTTTTTTTTTCTTCTGTGATATCTATCAACACACGACGTAGACACCAGGGCCCGCATGTTTGAGTTTGAGTTAGGGAGTTTTGCCCCGGGTTAGAGTCTAACCTCAAACTAAACTAGCTCTAGGGTTAAAGCTGGTTTTTTTTTGTGTGTGTGTGTGTGTGTGTGTTTTTTTGTTTTGTTTTTTTTTAAATTAATCAGGAAGCGGGCCCATTCCAGCAAGGTGCCTATGCCGTTATAGAAGGATTTCTGTCTTTCTTTCTTCGCTTCCTTTTTATTTAATTTTGTTTGGGGGTTTCTTTTGTCCTAGTCTGGGTTAGGCCCGTAGCCGTGGGTTAAATTAACCTCGAGTATAACATACGGGCCTAGGACAGTGACAGCGTCTGTAATGCTAGCACTGAGCCAACAGAAGCGTACTTGATGACGCAGCGACGACACTGAGTGCTCCAGTAGTGTAACAACAGTCGCAGAATTTGAATGTTCGACCGCTCACGCAAAGTGTATCGCATTAGAGCTGTACGAATCATCAAGATAAAGTATTTCGAGCGTAGAGGCACACTCACGAGCGAAACTGTTCCCAAACTTAAGCTGGTATAGCAAAAGATGAACGGGAAACAGCCTGTCTTGACGATCGTGGGAAAAGAAAAATAAGACAAAAGAAATCCGCAACCGACACAAAGATTGCAAAGATAGACAACCAAAGAAACTGAGAAAGATGGATGAAACTAAGAGAGAGAGAGAGAGAGAGAGACGGGGAAGGGGGGGGGGGGCAGTCTGTTTAGGCGATTGGCAATAGAAAAATAAGACAAAACAACTGATAAGCAACCGACACACAGATTGCAAAAACAGACAACGAAAGAAACTGAGAAAGATGAATGAAACTAAAAGAAAGACAGATGATGATGATGATGATGATGATGATGATGATGAAACTTTATTTATCAACGGGAAAAGTTTTGACAGAAAAGGTTCGTCAGTTTACAAACTTGCCGTTGCTAGTACTAAAAAGTAGTAAACGGAAAAGCCAAAAATAAAAGGTAAACAACAAACAAATAGTAGTAAGTAGAAAAGCAAAAAGTTAAACAACAAACAGTGTAACTACCGAGGGAGAAAAAAACAACTGAGGGAGAGAGAGGGGGGGGGGGGCAGGGTAGGGGAGAGAGGGAAGGGAGAATGAGAATGGCACAAAAAAGAAAGATCCGAGGTCCTTTGGGGGCCAGGTATGGTTCGACAGGTAGGTGGTGGGTAAGTGGGTGGGTGGTGGGGGTAGTGTTTCCCGGGTCTGAAGCCTTTGGGCGGTTGTAGAAGGCCTCGGGGTCTTGCCCTCGCAACAAAATGCCAGCCTCATCCAAACAAACCTCCGCCATGTGCACAAATCCTCATCCGACCTCGCCCCCCCCCCCCACCCCCCGCCACTCCTTCCCGGTCTCTCTGTCTTTCCCTACACCTGTACAGACCTACCTGTTGGCCAGAGGTGAGAGGGCTAACTGCTTCTCTTCCCTAGATTCACGGAGGACAAACCTCACTACAAGGCGCAGCCGCTGCCACGTCCGTCTGATGCTAAAAATGACAAGCGGTTTGCCAATTGGCTTAGTCTTGCATAGTCACATGGACACTTAGATACAACTAACAGTAATACGCTGAAGGCGTTTGCCATAGGCCTATCACAAAAGTAGGCACTTCGACCTTATTTATCTGTCAGACGCTGCGCCTCGTAGTGTAGTCTATCTCCCGTGAATCTACATCCGCTTCACGGTTGTTTTCGCTGTTTCCCAAAATAATGCGTTTGACTACAAAATGGCTGAACTTCATCTTCTTTTCAGTGGGTTACGGGGGTCATGAATTGTCAAGCGCCACTGCCAGACTGGAGGGTGGGTGGGTGGGTGTTTGGGGGTTTAACGTCCTTTTCCACCTCATACGGGTGATATCAACGACGGGGCAACGATGAAAAAGCCAGCACAATTATTTGGCCCCAAGCATTAGAAGCCCAACGCTCTACCATTCGGCAACCCCGGCTCCCCCAGACAGACTGGAACTATGAACACCATGAACAAATAGTTGGTGAGCCAAACTTTCAACACTACACTAGGAGCAAAATGGAGAGGACCTTGGAGAACTCAGTGACACTGTCAAGGGTGGATAGGTGTTTAACGTCCTTTTCCACCACAGAAGCATGATATCAAAGACGGGACAACGAGAAAAAGGACAGCACAAATATTTGGCCCCAGCCGGGAATCGAACTCAAGACCCGAGCACGGAGAGTTCAACGCTCTACCATTCGGCTACTGATCACGACAAAAAGCGAGTAGCTACGACTGCTGTTGGTGCAACTGGTTGATTTTGCAGGGCAAGGACTGTCGAGACTGACAGCAGAAACTTTTGTCTGCCGGTCAGGATTCGAACTCACGACCCTAACAATGAAAATCTAACGTTCCGCCAACTCGGCACTGCACATGTGCTTAGAAGAGAATGTGGGAAAGAGCGCGGGAGAGTGGGCTTGATAGTGGGAAAGGAGGTAATGGGGGAGGGGGGTAGCCGAGGGGGTGGGGGATGTTGTTTGTCGTATCGGCAGCACGGTTCACGTAATGCATTTTCCAAACGTGGACCGGGAGGTGATGAGAGATGGTATCGAGAGCCTTGTGATGTTGGTGCTGGCATTTGGCGCTTTTCGCCTCCGGTGTCCCTTGTTTTAGATAAGCTTCACGTGCTTTGTTTCACCACACGTCCAATCTACCCCCCCCCCCCCCACACACACACACACATCCACTTTCGCGGCCCATCTCCCCCACCCCCACCCTGCCAAACAGATCGTTACCTTGCACAGCGCTGACAACCTTCCGGATGAGGAATGTGAGTTTTAAGACCACGGGAAGGCCAAAAGACTCGACAGGAAAAGCTGAATGAACAAAACCCTTACGAAGTCAAGTCAAGTCAGTTTTATTTTGTCCCAGAATTGAGAAAATCGCTTTGCAACACGCGTACAACGTACACATAAACGTAATCCAATCCTTAACCACAGACTAAGGCAGACAAGTTGGGACACGCTTTCTAGTGGAACGCCTTCGACACATTTTGGAGTCAGCACTCTCAAATTTTATAGTTTTAAAGATTAAGACAAATACACATATCCTGTCGGTGAAACTGAACAACCGGAGGAACTCTTTAAGCAATTTGATAACGATTCTCCAATTAGAAAGGAAATAAAATGATCGGGGGGAAGGGGGGGGGGGGGCAGAGACGAAGGAACAGTTGCGGAATGTTTGTCTGCAGGGTGAAACAGATTGTTGTAGGATCCGATTCCAGATTTCTTGGTGCACACCACGTAACATTAGTCGTCTGACTTTTCATTGTTATCCACTCATGCACACCACCCCCAGGGTCTGTTTAGCGTGTCTGTCTGTCTGTCTGTCTGTCTGACCTATTGAAACTCTAGCGCTTCGGGCCATACCCATCACTCCCTCCCCCTCCCCACCCCCATCCCCTCCCACACGCACACCAGGGGGGTTAGTCAAAAAGGCGAGGGGTGTTTACAGTGCTATAGTGGGTTTGAGGATGTAGTCACATTTTATGAATATTCTTTGGAATTTGTTTGGTGATATGTGGGGAAATACATTTTTAATGTTCAGTTTCATTTATTATCCCAATTTGGGCAATTTGTTATTAAACAGCGGCACTAAACACACATCACAAACCTCAACAACTAAATACATATAAGATCCCCCCCCCCCCACACACACACACACACACCACACACACACACACACACACACACACACACACACACACACACACACACACAAACATGTATATAAAAGTCTTCAGCACATCACATACCTTAAGAACTAAATACATAAGAAACTGTATGTAGA
>JACVVK020000010.1:3462500-3542500 GCA_018292915.2 Batillaria attramentaria
GGCACAACCAGCTTAGAGCTGGACGAAGCTGTATTCACACGGATTATACGTTTGCAAAAAGTGTCCTGGTCAATGCAGCTTGAGGCTGAAAGTGACCCCGTGGCATTCATGACGTGGAGAATATTTAAGAAAAATAATCCATATGCCACTGATGTATAAATACTGACGCCGATTTTGATAAACTAGTATACACTTGAGCCACCGGGGCTGTTCAACAGACCACAGCAGTCGGCAAGTCTGCCATAAGGGCAATGCACTCATGTTGAAAATGACCACGTCTGTTGGGTGTCCCCTTGATGGAAAAAAAAATGGCCGCTATGTTGTGCTGGGCATCTGGTCTTGAGTGCTTCACTGGTGTAAACTAACGTCCAAGTTGTGAGGCAACCGTAAACAGAATTTATTTCCGTACATTAACTCCGCGAGAAATGGAGGGGGAAACTGCTGAGACGACGGTGTAGGAGCAGAGATTTACTCACCGTCAGATCCTCGTCACTCAGAAATAAAATAAAATAAAATAAAATAAAATAAAATAAAATATACGCATTTCCTAAGTGCATGGAGGGAGTCAGTAAGGTTTCAAAAACTCAAGCCAGTCTTCAAAGAAATTTTTGCAGAATTTCTAAACTGCTTTCTAGAATGCCAAGTGTTCAGCACGTCTGTTTATATTATAGTTCACACGTACACCTGATCATAACGCTTATTTCGGGTATGGGTGGCGGAGCGGTGGGGGGGGGGGGGGGTGGTGAGGGTGAGGGGTGGATGAGAGAAAAAGTGGAGTAGTGAGGTTGTAGTCGGGCGCTGGAATTGGATATGAATGCTTTTTTTTTACCCCTGTGTGCGCCGTTCCGCTATCAAAACACAAATTTGTTGATCTACGCATTTTACGAGTCGACGTAGATAGCAGGGGGAATAACCTCTTTGATGCCTGCTGCTCCGTACCCCTTGTGATGCAGACCTCTCTCTCTCTCTCTCTCTTCAACCCCTCTCCACACCACCACCACCTCCCCCCCACCCCCCCGCGCATTTTCCCCTTCCCTCCCAACCTCTCACATTGTGCTGATTGAGAGAGCGCTTTCCCCAAACCGCTGCGTTAGTACAGTCCCCCCCCCCCCCTCCCGGGCTTGTGCTACTTTTCACCTCGTGAATACTGCTCTACGACCGTCTATATAACATAGCGATTGCACCATTCCCACAAGGTAACCTTAACCCTAAACATAACCCTAAACCGATCTAAGCAGGCGAACTATACTAAATGAGCGTGACAGCGCTGGTCTAGTTCACCCGATACGGGGTGCAAACTGAGCCAAACGCTGAACGTTCGTCATTTACAAAAACCCGAAGGTGTCTCAACCTCGAATGGCATCGTTCGTGAAAAATGCATTGCCCTTTCGACAGTCGAGTTAATCATAACCAGTTTTAGATTTTTGCTGGCTACGTCGATATGTCAACAAAGATTTCTCGTGGGACATTCGGCTACAACATGCCTTTGCACTAATTTTCTCTCTCCGGAGCGGCGTGTTTTGAGATGTTTGCCATGTCTGTTCGAACAAAAACGTCTCCCATGTGTCATGTGCCAAAGTCCCAAACGTAACGATACACGTAAAACGAAACAACAGTGGAAAGAAATAGGGGTGTTTAGTAGGACATCGTAAGGTGGACTTCGCTGAGCAGCGTGATCCATTTACATGTAAATTAGCCTCACACGACGCAGGCCGGAAGCGGATACTGCGCCGCGATTAGCTAGTGGTACCCAAACGTGCCTAATTTACATCTAAATGGGTTACGCTGCTCAATGAAGTCCTCTTTACATGCCTTTGCCTTAAATGTTTTTTTTTTTTGTTGGTGTTGTTTGTTTGTTTGTTTGTTTTTTCTCCGGAGCGGCGTGTTTTGAGCTGTTTGCCATGTTTGTTCGAACAAAAACGTCTCCCATGTGTCATGTGCAAAAGTTCCCAACGTAAAGACTAAACTCGGCGTGATACGAAACAATACTGCACGTTTAGTAGGACTTCGTAAGAAGGACTTTGCTGAGCAGCGTAACCCATTTACATGTAAATTAGCCTCACACGGCACAGGCCGCGAGCACCTAACGCTGCGATTGGCTAGTGGTACCCAAACGTGGCTAATTTACATCTGGGTTACGCTGCTCAACGGAGTCCTCTTTACGAAGTCCTCTTTACGAAGTCCTACTAAACACACCTAATAAACAGGACAGGGTTGCGTATGCTATCGCTGTTCATGCAGCATTTTATTCTTCACGCTCCCTTCCACCTCTAGCGATCACAGCCGAGCTTATCACCACGAGTCCCGCTAGAGTAATGCCACCCCTTGCTGTGCGGATAATTGTGTTGAGCGGAAAACACATTACAAGAGAGACGCCTCGCTCGGACATCTACACCGCTTGTTCTTCTCCCACTGAGGGAATCGGTAAGAAAGGGAGGGGGGCGGGGGGGGGGGATGGTGGAGGGGCGGTGTGGATGGAGGGGGCTGGGGGGCGCGACTGCATGTGTTTGTGAGGTGATAAGATTTCTTTTACTATTACTGACTATCTTTTACTATTACTGACTATAGTGACATACATCACACTTTCCTATAATCATCAGTCCGTAGTTTCTAACACCACCTTTGTATTTTTTCTTGCAAGTTTCGGGTAGGGAGCGCTGGGGGTGGGGGGGGGGAGGGGGGGGAAGGGGGGAGGCTCGTCATGCTGCACGCTGCTTCAAGCGATTCAAGACGCACTCAGTAAAACTGCCATCAGATGAACCCTTCACTTTTCAAGTTTACAGAAAAGGGTGATTTCTTCTAAGCCTTTAAAAAAAATCCTGCAAACAGTTTGAAGCTGGTGTTGATAACCAAAGTGGCCCAAGGCTCTTGGCAGGTGTCAGGCAAAAAGGTTTCAATTACAGAAAGCTGGCCTTTTCGTGCTGCGGGGTTTTTGTTTTTGTTTTGTTTTCTTTTAAACTTGATTGTCATGGACTTGCAGTTCCAAGTCTGTATCAGAAACAGCTATTAAAAGTGTTTATTTTTCCTTTCTTTTTTCAAAAGGCGGAGGTCATGCCCCCCCCCTCCCCCCCCCCCCCCCCCCCCCCCCCGCTTTGGAAATGTTCAGCCCACAAAAATCGAAACTAAATGCTATTCTAAAATTCCGAAATTTAAATTGCTAAGCTGGCCCTTTGCAACACGTGACTGTTCATGTCTAGTGTCTGACAGAATAATAATAATAATCATAATAATTTGAATGTTACATCTGTCCCTAAGTAGAAGCTCCAGACCCCCAAAATGCGTGTTATTCACGTGAGCGTGCGTGCTGGGTTTAGCTTGCGGCGCTTTGAGCCAGATATCTGGGATAAAGCGCCTATATTGATGTGATTATTGTTGTGATGATGATGATGATGATGATGATGATGATGATGATGATGATGATGATGATGATGATGATGATGATGATGATGATGATGATCATCATCATCATCATCATCATCATCATCATCATCATCATCATCATCATCCAATTCATACCTCCACTTCCACAAGGATCTCCGCGTTGCTACCATCCGGACACGGGTCCAGCCTGCAGGTCATGGTGGTGTCTGGTTGCTCCTGGTTACACAGACTGTCGTCCACCTGTACAGGTGTGCGGGTTGGGTCCGACGGGTCCTGCTGGCAGTACACCTGTCTGCTCTGTCGCCCGTAACCACACGTCACGCTACACTGAACACAAAGAAGATGGTATGGTTACTGCTACTGGTATGCTGGTTGTGCCATTTTTTTTTTTTAAAACCAGTTTTATCATATAGTGGACAGGGGGGTCGTCTGGCTTGGGCTTTTGAAGTTCTTAAACCAGTTTTATCATATAGTGGACAGGGGGGTCGTCTGGCTTGGGCTTTTGAAGTTCTTAAACCAGTTTTATCATATAGTGGACAGGGGGGTCGTCTGGCTTGGGCTTTTGAAGTTCTTAAACCAGTTTTATCATATAGTGGACAGGGGGGTCGTCTGGCTTGGGCTTTTGAAGTTCTTGGGTTCGTAACGTTACTGAGATCGAAAAGTGTTGCTTTCCGCGGAGCTGTTAAGCCGGCTCTTAACTGGGCACTGCGAAGCGCCAGAGTGCTGTCCATAGTTGTGACACAGTCGTGATTTGGGGGGTTTCCGCCGCTGTGGCGTCATCACAGCAACCTGGATTTCAAACAGCCACAACTGTGACTGTGGTTTCCACAACAGATTCTGATTGGCTGTACTACGTCACTCGGCGCGCAAACTTGGCGGACAGTGCATCTTCAATCGGTTTGTCACCGAGCACAGCTGTGTTCAGTTTTGTAGTTAGTAGACACACCGAGCGCAACGACTGTGATGTGCACATGTGTTTCGCGCGTTGTGCCTAGTTAAGAGCAGGCTTTAGGCTGTTTGCCAGATAAGAGCTGTTTCATCTGGCCATTTTAGACGTTTTCGCGACTTTGCGGCTTCTAATATTAGAGAAATACCACTTTCTTTGAACCTACCGTTCATTTCTGAACAGACTGTGACAAGACAAAGCTAAAACTAGCCACCAATTAGCGACGTCTAGCTGGCCCTCAGTCCGCAACCAAATAACGTCGTCTGCTCAGTACGCGGTACACTTCTAGAGCAACTTATATAGCCGGCCAGAATCACCACAATGGTCACCAGATGCTACACTGTGACCCAAGTGACTGATTCTGATACACAGTGTCAGCGCATTCGCTGAAGGGTTTTGTACAGTCTCGGACAAACGCATTGAGACGTTAAAGGTCTGCAATTTCAGCAAAAAGCCGGAAACATTGCGCTTTTTTTTTTTTAAAACTGCGACTCTTTCGACTGTGCATAATCCAGGCAACTCTGTCAGTTGCAGAGTTTTCAGCGCTTCTGGGATGGGGGTGGGGGTGTTAACGTCCTTTTCCACCTCATACGGGTGATATCAAAGACGGGGCAACGATGAAAAAGCCAGCACAAATATCTGGCCCCAGCCGGGATACGAACTCACGACCCGAGCATTAGAAGTCCAACGCTCTACCATTCGGCCACCCCGGCTCCCCCAGCGCTTCGGGGACCCTTATAAAACCAGAGCACGAGTTTGTCGTGACATTATTTGGCTTTTGGTCAGTGAGCGAGACACATCGCTACAGTGTCTAGCGGATGTTGAGTGCTGCACGATCTTTCTCTCTCAGTGTCAAAACGCAAACTGAGCTGTGAAATCAGGCTGCTCTTGGCTTTTATTGGGGTTTCAGGGACGCTGAAAACTCTGCAACTGTGACAGAGTTGGCTGTGCTTGCACGGTCGACTCTGTACAAATTTTTTCACACTTCGGAAAGCTTTTTGATGGGAACTTACATCTTTAAAGGTTAACGTGGCCTGAACTGAGGCTAATGAACCAGGGATGAACGATGCGTCAGGGTTACCATCAGCTGCCTACCTCTCCCCAGGCGGTGGTGGCCCAGTATGGACATTCCTCTCCGTCCCCCTCACACGCCCGCTTGTACACTTGAGACTTGTCGGCGTACCGTTCACACAGCGCCTCGTCCACGTACACTGTGTCCCCTCGTTCGCCGGACTCCACACAATACATGACCTGAGTCTGTTCTCCCACACCGCATCGCACGGAGCACGGTCCCCAGTGTCCTGGTACCCACCTGACGGCAACACACACACAAAACACGTTCAAGTTAAGAATAAAATAAACGCTATCTCTTAAAAACCCATCAGTGCAAAAATCGCAATTTTCCTTGAAATATTCTATCCTTAGGAGCCACCCCAAAGCCACTATTAGGCAAAACAGCAAAGAGGGCAAACCAAAGTCAAGGTCATGGACGGTATTTCGCGCTGTTTTCACAAAAGCACACAGCGGAGATTTCAGCAGACGATATCCACGTACCTCTGAACCTCTACTTAAAGATGAGAAAACACCCTCAACACGCGGTCACCAATCAAACATGACTGCATTATATACCAGATACAACCACGGCGGCAACAACCACAACAAAATGCTTGTTGTTGTTGTTGTTGTTGTTGTTGTTGTTTTATATGTATATTTCTTCTTTAGAATTGCTGCACCCAAAGTTCCCATTTAAAAGCCCATGCAAAAACCACGTGATTGTAATGTGTTTATGTCCAGTGTGTGAGAGAATGCGTGTGATTCACGTGAGCGTGCGTGTTGGGTTCAGTTCGCGGCGCTTTGAGCCGATTCATGAAATTGGGTAAAGCGCCTATACAATACTCATTATTATTATTATTATTATTAATTTTACTTGAATTCTTCATGTCACCAGGATCCACCTCACGCCACTAAATTATGCAATCTACAGCGGTCTCGGGCCTAGCGGGGAAGGCCCACGCCTTACGTAATAGTGGCTTGAAGTGGCTCCTACTGGTGTGCAATGTCTTGTTCTTTTTAACCTGTCTTATAATATAATGGGCAGCGGGTAGGGTGGGTGTTTGGGGGGTTAACGTCCTTTTCCACCACCACATACGGGTGATATCAAAGACGGGGCAACGATGAAAAAGCCAGCACAAATATTTGGCCCCAGCTGGGATACAAACTCACGACCCGAGCACTGAGAGTCCAACGCTCTACCATTCGGCCACCCCGGCTCCCCTGGGCAGGAGGTGGTCGGGCTCGGGCTATAAAGAGTTATAAATATTTATTCTTTGAAATCGCTGCATTCCAGTTTCCCATTTATGGAACAAAAAAAATTATACAATTGAAATGAATGAATGAAAGCGGCACGTGCAAACTGACCTGTACCAGTTGTCTGCCGTCCCGCATGGCTTGATGCTACACGTCTGTCTGGTTGGCGGTTTGTCGCTGGCGTTACACAACCCGTCATTCACGGAACCGCCAGAACTTCTGTCTATGCAGGACACGGCCCGAAGCTGGAACCCTGTCACACATATAAAAGAAGTTGTTGTGTTTTTTTTCTCAATTACGTACACGTTATCAGCATCACCAAAGAAACAAAATGTGTTCAAAAAACAACACCCCACTGCACCCCTCCGAAAAGCAAAACAAACAAAAACATTTCAAGCAGCAACGATTTGGCTGAACGTTCTTCAAAATTAATGTGCTGCAGTTCGAAAGTCTTGGCTGTAGAAGTGACAGTTAAAGAAAAAAAAATACAACCCCCCCCCCCCAACCCCCCACTACCCCCCCCCCCCCCCCCGCAAAAACAAACAAACAAACAAAAACGCGAATTTGACTCGATCTGGTGAGGAAAAACCAGTCAAATTCCTGCCTACCTGTGGAATCGAACTCGGTACCCCAGAATATAAGTGGAAGGACGCGTTAGCCACTATGCCAAATCTTATTAGTTATCTTTTCGAAAATATGCCTTAACCACTAAACCAACTCTTTTTGTTGTCTTTTCGCAAACGTGCTACATTTCATCAAGTTTTGATCGTAGGACCGATGGTCAAGACACCAACAAACAAACGAACAAACAAACAAACACACAAAGAAACAAACCAAATAAACCAATACTACTTGCCATCACCACATTCCTCTGAGCAGCTGGTCCAGGCGCCGTGTATCCAGGTGTACGGTTGGTTGGGGTTCGATTCCAACACTCGGGCCTTGGGGATGTAGAACTCGAACTGCACGCCTCGGTTTTCATCACGGTACATCATCTGTAAGTATAGTGTGAGACATCACGGTACATCATCTGTAAGTAGTGTGAGACATCACGGTACATCATCTGTAAGTTTAGTGTGAGACATCACGGTACATCATCTGTAAGTATAGTGTGAGACACCAAGGCACATCATCTGTAAGTAGTGTGAGACATCACAATACATCATCTGTAAGTGGTGTAAGACATCACGCTACATCATCTGTAAGTAGTGTGAGATATCACGCTACATCATGTGTAAGTTCACGCTACATCATCTGTAAGTTTAGTGTGAGACATCCCGGTACATCATCCGTAAGTAGTGTGAGACATCACGCTACATCATCTGTAAGTTCACGCTACATCATCTGTAAGTTTAGTGTGAGACATCACGGTACATCATCGTAAGTTTAGTGTGAGACATCACGCTACATCATCTGTAAGTAGTGTTTGACATTCACATTATGCGGGTAAAATGGAGGGGAACAACTGCAACTTACAAGGCTGTTAGCCGAAAGAGGTAATGCTCCATGGACACCATTTTCTTAAACTTTGCGGCTTCTGATAATAGAGAAATAAGGCCTTGGTATGACACATCTTGTGATGTGGAGGATTACACGGTAGGCACCGTAGGTGCCGTAGTTCATGGGCCTGATTTACGTCGGGATATATTCATGACAGGAAGCGTGGAATGCGGCCCTGTCCAGCAGTCCCAAACCACACGGACCTCCATAGCATGATCATACAATCATCCTCATCTCGATCATCATGCATAATAAAAAAATTGCCCCAGCTTACCAGCCCTTCGTGGATTCCACCCATGACCTGGGAGGAAAACCACTGGAGCCAGCGAAAACAAAACAAACAAACAAAAAAGCCCCTCAGCTAACAACATTAAACAAGGCTTCTTAACGTGCGGTGCTTTTCCTGTATGAATACCGCGATAGTGATAGTTTCTGATAACACACATACTGTTTTTGTGTGCCTGAAAAGCGTATTGAGGCCTTCAAACAGAAAGAAATATCTAAGTTATCAATGATAAACCTACATCTATTACAAAACATACAACATACTTCTTGTCTCGTTACAAAGCTAAACGTAACTATTCAATTCGAATGCCTCTCGAGGCCTGTGGGTTGGATTGTAGCTTACGTTCAGGCGAAGAGTGGTGTTAGTGGGTCCCCGAGAGATGAGGGACTTTGTGGCGTCAGTCGGAGCGATCTTGGCGTACCGGAAGTCGGTCCCCTCGATTGAGAAGGTCGCGTTGTCGGCGATGGACCTCCGGCTGTCCCACTCAACT
Organism: Batillaria attramentaria; assembly: GCA_018292915.2. Classification (NCBI taxonomy): domain Eukaryota; kingdom Metazoa; phylum Mollusca; class Gastropoda; family Batillariidae; genus Batillaria; species Batillaria attramentaria. The sequence goes on from JACVVK020000010.1 coordinate 3,471,411, forward strand.
CTTCCGCTACGGTCTTTCAACACTACAAAAATACACACACACACACACACACACACACACACACACACACACACACACACACACACACACACACACACACACACACACGCACAAAAGCAACTGGTAAGTAACACACCGAAAACGACAGAGAAACAAATAAAGTGAAGTACAAGGGCATCAAACTTCTAGCTGACGGCATGCTGTTCTGCTGTTTCTTACCTAGATAATTTGATGATGGTGCGAATTCCTTTATGACAATGTTTGTGGATCCCACTGGAATGGTTGTGATATCATGCTCCCCTGAAAGATAAAGAAACAAACACACACATAGATGTTTTTTATACTACAAAATTTATTACAGTAAAAACCAAAACCCCTGCCTTCTTCACCCAGCCTATACTAGCCGCACACTTTTGATCCTGTGTACAAACTTGCCTTACATGCTGAACGGATCCGCGGAACATAAATACATAAACAGTCAGTCAAAAATGATTTCAAAGAAACGAAGAAAAACCACACAAACAAGAATTTGCTTTTAATCGAAGACTAACTTATCTCTATGACCAGTAATCAAATTCGCCAACCAGTTCAACCAAACAATTGGCCATACATAAAAATAACTTTATCGCGTCACAGCATTAGGAATTTTGTTTCTGGTTCAATCAAGCGTAAAAAAGATGTGTCCAATGAAACGTTTCACCCACCTACATTGAGATTCTGATCCCTGAAGATTCCTGTCATGAGCTGACAACTCTCCCCGTTTCCTCCACACACACGGCAGTTGTCTTCCGTGACGCGGGAGCCGATCCGGCGATCACACCCAACTTCCTGTAAACACAGACCGCGCTCTACTGCTTTAAAGACGATATCCTAAGATTGCACGGCATCACAGAAGACAACATATGTTTTGGAACAGTTAATAATAATTATAATAATAATAATGAGTATTGTATAGGCGCTTTACCCAATTTCATGAATCGGCTCAAAGTGCCGCGAACTGAGCCGAACACGCACGCTCACGTGAATCACACGCATTCTCTCACACACTGGACATAAACACATTACAATCACGTGGTGCGAAGGGTCAGCTCAGCTATTTAAGTTTCGGAATTTAGAATTGCATTTATTTTTTTTTTCAAATTTGGTGGGCTGAACATTTCCAAAGCAGAAGGGAAGGAAGCCGGAGTACCCGGAGAGAACCCCCGACGATCGGCCCGAATGAACGGTGCCACATACGAGAAGGAAAAATTCGTTGCCCCGAGTTGCTCTTGTGAGTGCGCATGTACGCTCGAAGCAGTCTGTTTTAAAGAAACCATTGCTACCAGTACAAGGCGTATTCGGGCCGACCGTCGGGGGTTCTCTCCGGATACTCCGGCTTCCTCCCTCTCTGCTTTGCCCACAAAATTCACGAATAAATGCAATTCTAAAATTCCGAAACATAAATTGCTGACCTGGCCCTTCGCACCACGTGACTGTAATGTGTTCATGTCAGTGTGAGAGAGTGCGCGTGATTTACGTGAGCGTGCGTGTTGGGTACAGCTCGCGGCGCTTTAAACAGCTATTAATTTTGGGATAAAGCGCCTGTATTTATTCACGCGATTACTAGTATTTATTATTTAGGTTTATAACACGGGGGGAATTCTCTTTCGTAACAGTAACGCTTGTGACTGTGTCTGTCCGCCCGATATAACCGATCTTAGAGATTAGTAGAGCTCCGAATGACTGTTCACACGAGGAAAACTCAACCGTCCGGGTTACAGACCAGTAATAGCTTCCGGGTCATGTAGTAAGAACTACGCTAAATATAGTGGAAAATCTTTGCCCCTTTTAAAATTTAAAAACACAAAAAACGAGGACAATCTGGTGCTTTTTGTTGGCTTTGTAAACAAGTTTCATGCCAGGTAATAGTAAAATTAGGGAAAAATGAGGCTGGCTTGTGGACTATATGTATTCATGCGCAGCTGGCACAGGAGCCAGCAGACGACCGTGGAATGAGGGGGTATGTGATCGCTGCCAACATTGCCAAAAAACGGAATACTGGAATTTGTTGAAATTTACTCTACAGTTGAGTCTATGGCTGCCTGATTTTTGTGATTTTTGGGGGTGAATTTTAAAGCATTTCTAGGGTGTCATCTGCAACGTTATATGCAGGTAGAGCTTTCCTCCAAATTTGCATCTATGGTACGTAGTATACAACGTCCGCTATGTTTGTCGATTGTCCGGCGAGGGCGGCAGCTTGTCAGTCACCGGCTCCTGCCGGCGTTTTGGCTTCAGTCAGCTGAACGCAATCTGTCTGTGTATGTATTTTTATCCGAAAAGAACCTTATGGTAGGAAATCATGCCTGATTGTCATGTGATGTCGTGCTCTGTGTCACACGATTTATCCAGTACAACACGGACACTTCTTAATTTTCGTAGGAGAGATCCCGGCAAAGGGAAAGCCGGTATGGATGAAAATCGAATTTATTCACTGTCTAAAAAAAAAAAAAAAAAAATCAAACTGTGTGAATTCGAACATGGGAATGTCTCTGTCGAAACCAAAGTCTTCGGACATGTTTAATTGGACAACTGCGGGGTGGCGTGAACACAGGCAGAACGAAACGGCGAGAGCAAGAGAATTTTCAGGCTAAGGGAGATAATACACTTCCTCACTAGCTACCGCATACGTTGTGTGACAGCTTTCTCTCCCTTACTTCAGGAGCACCTCGTTAATCGTGGAGGACTCCACGCCTGTCAATCAAAAGGGTCGAGCCCTCAGAATTCAGCCAGTCACGTCCCGCGGCATAATGAACACAACACATGGCATGGTCTGGCACACTCTTTGCCAGACGCTACAACGAGGGAAGCACACGTAATTTGATATGGGAAAGAACCTGAAACTGAGCACTGTAAGTCCATTGACATCATTTGAGGAAAAAGACCATTACGTCAATCTCTTTCATCTTGAAGTCACCCCTTTTCCCTTACAATGACGTCATGGACGTACTGTGTTTTTGCCAATGTACGGCAGAGGAAAGGGGCTCGGAGGCTTTGGCTTCGGGGCTTGTCGAGTGAGTGGGGGGTCGTCGGCACAGTATTGTATGTACACTGATGTAGGACTAACCTTGCAGACTCCGCCTAGACAGATGCCGTGTGAGTCGAAAGAGTCACACTCCGTCCCGTCGACTACACGCTCCTGTAACACCTTCACTCCACCTGTCTCACGGGCACGGCAGGTTAACGCACATCTGTTGCCGCTCTCATCTGAAACAACGAGGCCGCCCGGCGGACAGTCATCTTAGTGGGTTAATTTTTAATTAGTGTTGACAGCTTCAACTCAGTAGTGAAACGCCAGTTGAAGACGATACTACGATAGTAATACAGTGGTGCTCGCATGTAGCCTAATGACTATGAGACATTTTGAGGCTGTTTACACTTGCCTGTTTTTGTGCGTTTCCATGTAACTGGCAATCCGGTTTAAAAGGGACCAGGGCCCGTATGTAAAAGTCGAGGTTAGGGCTTTTAGCCCCGGGCTAGAGTCTAACCTCTAACTAAACTAGCTCTAGGGATAAATTTTCTGTTTTTTGGGGTTTTTTTTGTTTTGTTTTGTTGTTGTTGTTGTTGTTTTAAATCAGGAAGCGGGTCCATTCCAGCAAGGTGCCTATGCCGTTATAGAAGGATTTTTGTCTTTCTTCCTTCGCTTCCTTTTTTATTTAATTTTGTTTTGGGGTTTCTTTTGCCCTAGTCTGGGTTAGGCCCGTAGCCGTGGGTGGGTTAAATTAACCTCGACTTTTACATACGGGCCAGGGTTCAAACCTGCTGCGTGCAGGGTTGAACTCGGGTCCAGGGCCAACTCGCATTTCAGATCTAAACATGCAGTTGGCGTCATGACGTGATGCTTTCGTCAAGGCATGACGCCAGGCATGACGTCAGTTTTCCTACGTCATCATGACTGTCAGGGTTAGACTTGCAGAGGATGTAGTGTAAACGCTATTGACCCTAGTCCCACTCGAGTCGAGGTTGAACCCGGATCGTGGTGTGAACAGCATCTTTGATGTCTCTACTACATGTAGTAGTTTAGCAACACCCATCATCAGTGTCAGTTCTATGCGCTTGCGTTTGACATAATTATTCAGATGCATGTTATCACAAACGTGCTAACACCGCACAACAGATTACACTGTGCTTGCGTGTCGCAACAGCACAAACCCGGTCGGGATTTTTTCAAACATGAATATTTTTCTGACGAATTGAGTCAGAGCAAGTAAAGGGAAACAACCAAGGCTGCCGTTCCCCCTTGAGCTTCGCTGCTGAATACATTATGTCCCTTGGGTTGTGAGCTGCATCAGTTATTCAACCGTTCTTCCGCGCACATTTGCCCCCCCCCCCCCCCCCCCCCCCAAAAAAAAAAAAAAAAAAACACCAAAAAAACCCACAAACACACAAAAAGTTCATAAATGCTTTAAACAGCCCATCCCCCCAAAACAACAACAACAACAACAACAAAACAAACAAAAACAACAAATTAACACCCCTCCCCCCCACCCCCACCCAAAAAAAAATCCCCGAAGCCGAAAAATACAAACAAAAATGAAAAATATATTAATGCTTTTAAAATAAAAAAGTCGTCCTTTGAAAAGCTCTGCTCAGCTGGGTATTGTATTTTCACCATTTCGACTGTTCAATAGAACTAACTAAATACTACGCAAGTGTTCAGCTGACCGTCGTGTGGTTCCCAGGTGAAGTATCCCTCTTTCCCGTCAACGTTCACCTCGGTGTTTTCAAATCGACGACACTGTACGGACCGGAAGCTTTCCAAACCCTCTGGACATGGCTGCACATACAAGGAAGGGACGCATATAATTTTACAACTGTGCGGGTGATCTTGCATAAGCACTTCTGAGTTGTCAGAAATGCAAATCCATAACTGACGCTGTTCCATTTACACACCCGGTACACAAATCGTAAATCAATAACGCCCGATAAAAAAAGCAACAAAACAAAACGACGACGACAACAAGAAGGGGTGGATGTTTGGGAGTTTAACGTCCTTTTCCACCACGTAAGGGTGATGTCAAAGACGGGGCAACACGAAAGAGGCCAGCACAAATACTTGGCTCCAGCCCGGGGTTCGAACTCACGACCCGAGCATTGAGAGTCAAACGCTATACCATTCGGCTGTCCCGGCTTCCCGACGACGACGAGAACAATAACAACAACAATAACAACAACAACTACTATAAAAACAACAAAACAACAAAACAACAAAACCCCCAGATGTATAGTGGACAGATACAATTTCTGTACTGTCACATCTAAACCATCAGGGAAAAATAAACCCTTGCAGCGACTACAGCAAATAAAAGCGACATAAAAGGGACAGAAACCACTTAACTTTCACAAAGGACGGCACGGGTCAACGTTTCGGCTTTAGCCTTCCTCAGGACACATACAAATGGGACATAACTTCAACAAACAAAAGGTAACTCTGCTGACATACTGACATACACTGCGCGGGGGAAAAAATAAAACCTAAACTAAACTAAACTAAACTAAACTAAACTAAACTAAAATAAAACAAAGCGGTGGGAGAGAAAATACAAACATACAGTGTTTGCAGCGACACATACAAACGCACAAACTAGAAAATGAAAACCATTGCACGGGATATGTACAGACATCCCATGGGGAGACACAAGACACATGAGCCACCAAGGACACAAAGTTAACTCTCAGGTCACCATGGTCCTCACGGCCCATGCGCATATGCGTGTACATAAATGAGACAAAATCATTGCCTTAAAAAACATCATTGTATGCACGTGTTTCTCGTTCCCACAACTGTGCCAGCTGCAAATCTCTGTCTATGACTAATATGAGGAGAAATGCATAATACGCGAGTAAACATTTGTGAGGGGGGAGGGGGGGGGGGAAAGGCTGTGCGCATGCACTCATCAATGCCAGGTGTGTGTCTGCCGCAAAACATTTGAAATAAAATAAAAGCAAAAATATTTCGGGGGGGGGGGGGGGGGGGGACTCAGGCTGTTGTGTTGTGTTTCTTTTGGCCCTTGGCCCTAATCCACGTTTTCAAATTCACGTCATACCTCCCCAAGTCTAACAGCATGTAATGAATTCAGCACAGTCTCGCGTTTTTTTAAAGACATCTAAGATCAGATCAGATCAGATAAAAGAGTTGCTACCGCGGTTATACAATGAAGAATCTGACTTGCTCCAATAGGCTAAAATGAATTTTAAAAAATACCCCCCCCCCCCCAAAAAAAAACAAACAAATATATATATATATATATATATATATATATATATATATATATATATATATATATATATATATATAAACAACCTTATGTCGGAGTTACGGTTCTTACCTGCGTGTTACATGATTCGTATATGATATCCTCCCCTTGACATCCCCGGCTGACACCTGGGCTGCGAAACAACGAGAACTTGAAATGAAGGACAGCAAACAGCTATTTTAATAGAATACGTTATGTTAAAGGCCCACTATCCGACATTTCTGGTCTCCACAGAAGCCTACCCTGTTGAAATTGCCCTACCCCAACCCTCTATTCCATTTTCTTGTTGATAGTTTGTGTGTGTGTGTGTGTGTGTGTGTGTGTGTGTGTGTGTGTGTGTGTGTGTGTGTGTGTGTGTGTGTGTGTGTGTGTGTGTGTGTGTGTGTTTAAAAATCTAAGACCACTTTCCCTGACTATCACAGCTCCATCCCCTACAGAGTTCAAAGTCCCTTTTCGGGTTTCCACAAAAGAGATTATTTGTATTCGAAAGTTGTTCTTCTGCGTCAGCCCGTGCGCTCGAAATGTTCTTGACGTTAGTAGAGCTCTAAATGCGATCAATACACAGACGTTTACTGGCCGTGCAGGACAAGGAGAACGGCCCGAAGCTCTCCTAGTCAGCTGTGTGATAAGACTGTGGCTGACGCTGTGCATTTCGGCTTCTGTTTGGTCAGTGTCAACCCGTGTAACGCTGCAGCTGTGCATGAGTCCGAGTGGTCCTAAGCTTGACACCACCAGAAGCGATTTGTGAGCCTAGAAATGTCGGAATGTGGGTCTTTAAATAACGACAATGGGACTCTTTATACCGTAGAGTTATAACACCATGGACAATAATTTCCAAGGCCATGTAAGGAAAAAAAAAAGTTATATCTGCTTTCAATTCATACACGTGACTTTTTTAATACCCAGGTGTAAGGTATACGTAGATACACAAACCTATTTTCACCTGAGCCCAACATAACCCCCCTCTCTCTCTCTCTCTCTCTCTCTCTCTCTCTCTCTCTCTCTCTCTCTGTGCAAATTATCATACAGACGATAAACATTTCTCTACCTTAAGGGACCTTAAAATACAAACCAGCAACGGATCTGAACAAATGAAATACATGTAACTGACACAGTCACACACAATTCTGCATAGTATATACTTCATGTAATGTCTAAAGGACATGTTTCTGGTAGTTCTTGTTGCCGTTTAATGTAACGATAATTATATGGGGTGGCTGGGTGTACAGGAGTTTTCCGCCACGTAAACATATATGGGATTTATCGCCACGTAAACATAATTATATGGGATTTCTCGCCACCACACAGTAAACATACATGGGATTTATCGCCACATAAACATATATGGGATTTACAGACCTCCGTACACAATTACATAAGGGAATATTCGGAAATGGTCAAACTGATTTAATAATCATAATGCCACATGCAAATCAAACCAGTCGAAAGATGGGGATTACTGGCGCCATGCAAGACAGTAAAAAAAAAAAAAAAAAAGGAAAATGACTCCCTCAATGTTGGAGAACATTCGTAGCACAGACATAAGCGAACATATCAAAGTATTACAGGTTTTGGTAAGACAATCCAAATTGCCATGTGGGTTTTTATATTTTATTATTAATAATGGAAGATTCACGGCGCCTGCAGAATGATTTCCACAAATAGAGATTATAAAACAAATATTGCCCTGTTGAAGAAACCATTGCTGCCGTAACGAGGCTTCATATAGGGAGAATTCTGTTTTGAAACAGTTGGACGTGTTACTGCGCCTGTCCGCCCTCTTAAAAGATTAGTATGGTTCCAAATACAACACAAACACGTTTAAGGGGAAAGACGAAGACACCCCCCCCCCCCCCCCCCCGCGCCCCATGGTGTGTCCCATACAACCAACCATATGCTGTTGAGCTTTTTTTTTTTTAATCTCGTGCCCGGGTCTCACTGAGATTCGTGCCAAACATTACTGTGCGGTTTCTCTGAAGGTGCTGTTCAGGGTTGTCCCGCCTGACAGCATCTTCAGTTTCCTGAAAGAGGTCAGCCTGTTTATATAAAATATAGACCTCTTAACCTTTCAGACTTTCGTGGACCTCGTGTGTTCAGTTCTCAAGTCTTCAAAGAAATTTCTCATTTCAACCAGACAGATGTTTAATCAATATTTGCATCTTGTTTTACGGAATAGCCTTATATCTTGTTCATGAACTGGCAGAGAAGGACTTTGCTCAGCCGCGAAACAGTCTTTGTTGCTTGCGCGGCGTTAAGCCCTAAATAACTAACACACACAATGACATTTGATTTCTGTGCGAACGAGGAAACTTCAAACATCCGTATACGACGTCCGCCATGTTTGTCGATTGTCGTCAGCGACACTGTCACCGGCTACTGCGTTTTGGCTTCAATCGTCTGAACGCAAGTCTGTCTGTGTATGTATCTGTGTATGTGGCGTCGTTGTGTGATACTTGACACCAGCAAAACAGCTAAGAACAATCTTTGAGCCTAAAAATGGTAGAAAACAGGACCTTTAATATCTCATCAGAACGTTGTAGAAAAGTTGATTTCCACAACCGTACAGCTAAAATATGATATTTTTAAGCTGTATAGACTATAGCTGTGCAAATTAATTTTGCCAAGTCAAAATATGTCACTTTTAAACCTGATGTTTTAAAGTTGACGTATGTTTGTTGTTGTTGTTGTTCTTTTTTAAAACGTAAGTGTTCTCAGTCTGAGTCGTGCGTCCGCCGTAACATGACCGGAAATGTGTAATTGAAAGCCTGTTTAAGGTCTGTAAAAGTCTTTCTGTCCTTGACTCAAAACGGACTCAATACACGCTTTGTTCGTCTGAGCTGATCTACTGCTTCTACTTGCAAATAATCTTAATCAGCGTAACCTACAAACTACTAGTACTAGCTAGCTGCTGTTTGGCGCTGCAAAACAAAAAGGAAATAGTGAAACGAAGTTGTCTGTTCTACAATCTAAACTAACAAACTATCAAAGAGAGTGGTAGCTGCTGAGCTGCTGGCAAGTCAATGGCGCTGCAGAATTGAAAGATTTTTTCGCAGGGAGGTTCTGCTATAACCTAATCTATGGACTACAGACGGAGCTGAAAAACAAGAGCAGAAAATCTAGCAAGATCTAATCTTCGAGTAGCTGGCGCTGCAAATTTCAAAGACTTTTTTCGCTGGAAATTTGATCGATAAAATCTAATGTATGGACTACAGACGGAGCTGCGAAACAAGAAAGACAATCTAGCAAGATCTAATTTTCGAGTCGTTGGCGAATTGGGAAAATGTCTGACTACTTTGCATGCAATAGGTGTCTGACTGAAAGGGAAATTGAAGATCTGTCAAAGTTTAAAGAGTCAAAAGGACAAGGGAAGATAAAGATGTACATCATAACAAGATCAAGAACAGCCGGGTCAGGTTAACCGTGATACCAATGCTTTACAAGGCATTTAGATATCAAGGCATTTTAGGGCGATGGCGTTAATAGTTTGTTAAACGCAAACTGGACAGCAGTTGTTTAGACAAGAAAAAAAACCATCCCAAAAATCAGATCATGCACTCCACAACCTATTAGAATTGGTTCAAAACGTGCAGAAGTGCATCAAGATAAATGACCTTTTTCCAAGACTTAAACGCATCCAGTACATAATAGATACCCAGTCCATTAAAAACAACCCAAAACCTCTTTCCTGTAAAAATTACCATAGGTTGACTATTCCCCATAATATGCAAATTTTACATCCATATACATGGTAAACTTTTTTTTCTTTCTCAGATATACATAAGAAAATTATACGATTTATGTAAGTATCTGGAAGTATTAGAAGAACTTTGGGCCAATCAAATCAGACTGTACAGTTTGAGATGCAAGGTATGAATGCAGGTCGGGGTAAAAGGTTTCAGTGGACAAACTTTGCAAACACGCCTTTTCTTTACCTCCTGTAGGATTCCCGCATATGTCAAACAGAACAAACATACACATAATATTATGAGAAAACAAGAAAAAAGAGAATAAGCATTAAAATCGGCTAAAGATAAAACAATAAAATGAATAATGAGAAAAAGCTCAAAGGAATGTAGTCATCAAATATCAAATAATTTCAATAGCTGTAACTATTTCAGATTTTTCTAAAATACTCTCTGATTACAGAACAGCAAAAGTAAAAGCCTCTTGAAATCTCTTCGCTAAATTTCTTTATTGTTAATCACACAAGCAGAAATTGTAAGAAGGGAAAAAAGGTATATCGCTTCTTTTCAAAAAGCAAAACGAAAGTTCCTTTGGCGTCTTAAATATTAAGCACTTTTTCCACAGTTTCTGTTTCAGATAATGAAGTCCAGAAAAGCAAAATCGAAAAATATTCAAATGAAAAATGCGAAGAAGCGTCAGAAAAAAAAAATCGCCGAAAGCTATAATTATATCATCAAAGAAAATCGCTCATTAAAACGGGAAAAGAAACAACATCAAACAAGGGGAAACAACTAAGTCTTTATGTTTGAAACACACTTACGTCCCATGATGACACTTGCGCGTGCGGTGTGACACTCCACCCCCGCACGTCCGTGAACATTGTGATGGTTCTCCCCAGTCTCCCCATGTGGCGTAATCTTGGCCCTAGATCAGCATCATTCACAACGAAAGGTTAACTTCATGTTGTCGTCATTTTTGGTCATATCGTCATCGTAGGCGGTATGATGTCACCGGCATAATGACACAGTCTTCGTCATTATATCGTCACCATCGTCGTCATGTCCTCGATATTGTGTCGTCGCTGTCTGCTCACAACGCAAGGTTAACTTCATGTTGTCGTCATTTTTGTCAAATCGTCATCGTGGGCGTTATGATGTCACCGGCATAATGACACAGTCTTCGTCATTATATCGTCGCCATCGTCGTCATGTCCTCGATATTACGTTGTCGTCGTCGCTGTCTGCTCACAATGTAAGGTTAACTTCATGTTGTCATTTTCGTCATATCGTTATCGTAGGCGTTATGATGTCGTCGGCATAATGACACAGTCTTCGTCATTATATCGTCACCATAGTCGTCATGTCCTCTATACTGTGTTGTCGTCGTCGATATCTGCTTTACAAACCTGAGTATTGTGAAGTATGAAGATGACATAAACGAGGACGACCGGGTGTCCTAGTGACGCTAGATTCATGATGACGACAGAGAGGGAATGACGTCACAGGCGCTGTTGACTACGGTTCCAAAACTACTTCAAATGACGTCACGTCCGGCTGGTCTGCATTGGCGCTCAGTGTGGGTTGGTCACAGTCCGCTGGACCTCTTGTTCTGCCTGAAACACAAACACAGAGATGCAGGTAAATCACCTAGGTCATAATGGTATGGTAGACTTCTCCTCGGCGCATATATCCATCTCGCCTAAAATGGTTTTGGCGCCGCAGGGCTGGACGACGAAGCAGTGAAAGCCTGCTGCCGCTCAGCGCTACTCTATGTGCAGACCTTCACCTAGTTCGGGTAACCCATGAGTGATCGGGGAAGTCACGGACGCCCTGCCTAACCTTCACCCTACCGTAATCACAAGACAGCTGAAGATCTAAAAATTCGTTGCAACAAGTGGAATTCGATCTCTCTCCTCTTGCCACCGCAAGAAGGAATAATAGGACGTATACGCATGGCAACATTTTCAAAATATGAAAATTACGCACTAATAAAAACACCCCTCTCTGTCTGTCTGTCTGTCTGTCTGTCTGTCTGTCTGTGTGTGTGTGTGTGTGTGAGAGAGAGAGAGAGAATACATGTACTTTTTATAATGTTGCCAGTTGTGTCTTTTCTTGTATTTCTTTTTATTTTTGTCTTGTGTAGGTTCTTCTGTTCTTTGTTTTGTTTTTGTTTGTTTGTTGTTGTTGTTGTTGTTTTTTGTAGCAACGGCTGATTGAAAATTATTCATTGTTTAGTTAAATAACTTCCGTTGGAAAATACAGTTCGTTAGTTCAGTCGTTCGTTACTTCGTTCGTTTCTTCCTTCTCTCTCTGCACCTATTGACCATGTTCTGGGTTGTTGAACAACCTCTGAATGTTTGTATCGGCTGTTCTCTCTCTCTCTCTCTCTCTCTCTCTCTCTCTCTCTCTCTCTCTCTCAGCACGTGGTGTTTATCAGTTTTCTCCCCCCGAATCAACTCTTACAGTCAAGCAGCCTCAGTGTGGATTTCAAGCCCGTGCGGCGGCGCTTTGGTTTTTTATCCTCTTTAATTATCTATCGCACTCGAGGGGAATAAAAACTTTGAACATCCTGAGAGCCACGTCAGATTACAAGGCAGCCAGTCACTTTAGAAGACCGCTCGACCCCACGGACAATCACGCTCTTCAAAGCGCTGGCTTCGGGCGGCATTGGAGTGGGATCGCTTTGAGAACAACTTTCTTACTGTCGCGCGCAAGGGAGGAAGCACTTGAAAAACCGCGCGAGCACGGAACGTGCCTAATTGCATCCGCGAACAAAAAGCCGCGTGTCAGCAATTGCGAGGGAAAAAAAAAACTTGCCACGCCTTCATATTCGCTGTCTGTGACTTGGATTCCAGGCGGGTGTGTGTGTGTGTGTGTGTGTGTGTGTGTGTGTGTGTGTGTGTGTGTGTGAGAGAGAGAGAGAGAAGAAGGGTGTAGGAGTTTAGTGTTTTTCGTCAGCAGGTGTTATGCGTACGGGGTCTATCACAGTGAAGCTCATTAGTAGGTGGCAGTACGAAAGAGTCTGCGCTTGTGTGTGTGTGTGTGCGCGCGCGCGCGCGCATGTGTGTGTGTGTGTGTGTGTGTGTGTATGTGTGTGTGTGTGTGTGTGTGTGTGTGTGTGTGTGTGTGTGTGTGTGTGTGTGTGTGTGTGTGCCCACCCATTGCACATGTGAACCTTTTTCACACTTATAGCGGTGCGCATTACCTCGTGTGCCTCTGTGTGTGTGTGTGAGAGAGAGAGAAAAGGGGCGGGGGGGGGGGTCAGAGACACAGAGAGAGAGAGAGACTGACTGACTGACTGACTGACTGACTGACTGAAACTTTATTTTTCAAGGATGAGATAATAGACACACAGGTCTCTCTTACTATCTGTCCTTGCTACACTAATAAAACATACACAATGCATCATCACAAATATCAGTACAAACACACACACACACACACACACACACACACACACACACACACACACACACACACACACACACACACACACACACAACACACACACACACACACACACACAACACACACACACACACACACACACACACACACACACACACACACACACACAAACACCTACACACATCCACACTCGTGCTCGCGCTGACGACCAGCGCTTTCACGCTTTACAGCACATTTCACGAATAGTACAGCGTAAATGCTTATGCAAATAATAATAATAATACGAGAGAGAGAGAGAGAGAGAGAGAGAGAGAGAGAGAGAGAGAGAGAGAGCCCACTGGCTAGATGAGCGCCATGCACAGACACTAGCACTGGTAAAACAATTGGAATCATGGCCCACTGTGAAAAATCCACCACGCAACGGAGCATGCATACACTTGAACCAAGCACATGCCCTGGGCTGTGACTGACAACCGCCACATCGCTCAGACGGACGGACAGCCCAACCTTGAGCCTTCACATAAGTCTGAGAACTTGATTTGGCATGTAAAAAATAAAGACGACATTTTGCACAGGACGCTGCATCTTCCCTACAAATGAGCGACTTCCGACAGATGTAACAAGACAATTCACTTGGCAACCATCGCCGGGCGCACTGTAGACATGCTGGAGGGGAGGGGAGGGGGGGGGGGGTGTGAGGGGGGATGAGGGGGAGGGGATCATGTCTTGCAAGGCCGGATATAATGGAATTGGCTATCCAAAGTTCTGGCAGTTTAATTATTTGTCTGAAAGGGGGCATGGCATTTGCACCAAGTGGCTGTCTGATGTTAATGTTAATGTTGATGTTGTTGCCGGTGTTTTTGTTGTTGATATTGTTGATGTTGTTGGTCGCGCTGGTGGTGATGGTGTTGTGGTGATGATGATGATGATGATTATGATGATGATGACGACGACGACGACGACGATATATTGTGTGTGTATATTGTTTCTTCTCACAGTCACATTTTACTCTCTAACGAATCACAGGGCACGCACTGTACTTCAGTTCCTTGAACAAGAAAACAATTCGCCCGAGGACAGATTCTGTCAACATGGCGCTTGTAATAGATGTCGTGGGCATGTCCTCTGGTGCTGCTGTCCTCAAGAATACACGGTTTGAACGATAGCTTTTCCATACACGTAGCTGACCTCCTTCATTTATTTCTGGTGTCAGGCACGATAGTATTCGTACCATCTACAGCTCTCCCCCATCATGTCTCTACTCGCGACTGGACACTGAAAAAGTTTGTCTTGTCCCCAATGTAGGAAGCTGACGAAAATCAGTTTGAGAGAGAGAGAGAGAGAGAGAGAGAGAGAGAGAGAGAGAGAGAGAGAAGAATCAAGACAAATTTATTTTTCAACGGTAGAGGTTTATTAACGTAAAACAGCCAATTTCCATACCTGCGAGAGAGAGAGAGAGAGAGAGAGAGAGAGAGAGAGAGAGAGAGAGAGAGAGAGAGAGAGAGAATGAAAATAATCTTTATTTCCCAACGGTAAAAGTTATGGCAGAAATACCAGGTTCGAACCATGTTAAACTTCGAAACTATGAGTGAAGGAAGGAAAATCTATAAGCTACAGGAATAAGAAGGGGAGAGAGGAGAGAGAGAGGGTGGGTGGGTGTTTGGGGTTTAACGTCATTTTCACCACATACGGGTGATATCAAAGATGGGGCAACGATGAAAAAGCCATCACAAATATTTGGCCCCAGCCGGGGTACGAACTCACGACCCTAGCATTAGAAGTCCAACACTCTACCATTCGGCCACCCCGGCTCCCCGAGAGAGAGAGAGAGAGAGAGAGAGGAGATCGAATAGGAAGCCGTATGTCTGTAACCCTGCTGACACCCATGTCATGTTCTGGCTTCTGCCTGCTTGTTACGCCTGTCACGTGTCACGGAAAAGGAAGAGGGGAGACAACTGAAATGGGCGGGGTCAACGGTATATCATCTGCCCTTGACCCGCGCACAATTTCCTCCAATTTCCATACTGGAAGGTGACTAACCAACCACCTGGGTAACACTTTTATGTAATTTTCTTGTGGCGGGAAGGGGGGGGGGGGGTATCAAATTGCCGGTATATCTGGGTCAAAGAGAACAGCTGGCAGTGAGTGTCCGTCTGCTTGACCTGAATCTCGCGACAAGTCAATGACATGGGTCAGTAGCTTGCGCAATCTCCACAGCAGCTGCGAACTTTCGTCTTAAATTAATTGGTTTATAAGACGCCACGGCAAGCGTGGGACGAAATCGCAGCAATCAGGTCAAAAGACAGACTGACCACGACCAGTAAACAAGCATCCCTTCAGTTCACACGCGCGCGCGTGCGCGTGCGTGCACACACACTCACGCACGCACACACACACACACACACACACACACAGAGCAAGAACAAATGAGAGAGAGAGTCTGCTCCTAGTAACTGACCCGTGTCAACTATATCACAGTCAACAGCCATCAAGAGACGAGACAGGTCATCACAGTTTCGCAATCACAGTTTTCTCAACACTTGAACCCCCCACAGACCAGGCATGTTTATGGAAGTATCCTCACAGGCTAATGTTCACACTTCAGGATAATACAACCGCCCCCCTCCCCCCTCCTTCTCGCTGACTCCCTCCCTCACCCCCACCCCTTTACCCGTCACCGCCCTCTCATTCACCAATCTTGTATAATCAAAATATGCTTCCAACGCGCAGGCTGTCGAGAATATTTAGTAACACTTTCAAAATTTCAAGGCCTACTCCAGTTTGATAATTGGATTGTGTGGGACAAGGAAGGTGGAAAAATGATCTAATCCTGTTAGAACCTGAAAATGTGTCGCAGCGGGTTATGCTAGGACAAAATTACAGTTATTGTAAACTAGACTGCTGTAACTGTGATGACGGTTGATACCCGTAAAGCCAAGCCCACCCCTTCTGTTGAATGATTTGCCCACTGTTTATCCCTACTCGTTTATCCCCAACCCGCTCTGGGCGCCTCACAATAGTGGAGTGGCAATACATACACATTACATACACATGATATACACGTCACATACACGTTACATACACACAGCTATGATACATCCTAACACGACATCGTAAAATGACAACGATGGTGACAGTGATGGTAGAAAAGTTAGTCTGTATAATACAGCCGGAAGAAATGAGATTCCAAAGCGGTTTTAAAAGAGTCCGTTGACTCTGCATGGCGAACATGGGAAGGCAGGCTGTTCCAATTGGCTGGACTGTGGTAGAGCAATGACCTAGTGTTTTCGATTTAACTTGTGGAATGCGGAAGATGCGGGTGTCAGCGGAGGATCTGAGTTGTCTGGAGGGTGTGTACAGCTGCAGCAGAGAGGAAAGTGACAGTGTCTGTAATGCTGGTACTGAGCCAACAAAAGCGTACTCGATTCGACCACACTAAGAGTTCCAGTAGTGTAACAACAGTCGTAGAATCTGAACGTTCGACCGCTCGCGCAAAGTCAGTGGAAACAACATTGTATCGCATTGCGAGCTGTATCTAATCAAGTTCCTTGCACTGAGAACAACCACCTCAAAGACGCTGCAACGAACAAAGTCCGTTGTTCGTAATGACAGGCACGACTATCATGTCGCCCACGAACACGAAAGACGACAGGGCGGAAAACCTTCAAAGCCCCGTCGCTCCATCTCTCACAGATCCCTTCCCCTTCACCCCCCCTCCCCAACCCCCTCCCCACCCCCCCACCCCCACCCCCCTTGATACCCAAACTAACAAGCCGCATAAGGGATGGAAGAAAAAGGGACCCTTCACCGCCTTACACCGGGCGGGGCCATCGACAAATTGGCCATTTTCCGACGACAAGGGACCAGCAGCCTGTCCGCAATTTTACACGCTGTCCCAAGCCAGTCGACACCGGTAACAATGGCCGGACAACAGCTGACCATCAGTAGGAAGCGGATAGTGAAGGGAGATAGGGGGCCCTGCAGCTACTCGACAGTTGGGGGACGGTAGTTTGACGCTCATTATGGTTTTAACGCTGCCCGGTCCTGCTGAGAGAGAGAGAGAAAGGAATGGGTAGGTGGGTGGGTGTTTGGGGGTTTAACGTCCTTTTCCACCACATAGGGTGATATCAAAGACGGGGCAACGATGAAAAATCCAGCACAAATATTTGGCTCCAGCCGGGATCGAACTCACGACCCGAGCATTAGAAGTCCAACGCTCTATCATTCGACCACCCCGGAGGGAGAAGGGTGTTCGTAGGCTTAATCTGCCTGTCTTACAATCTGTTCTGCTAATCCAAGTTCTAGCCCCTACAAAACCAACACAACTTGAAAATAAAATGAGTAATGGAAATGAGTAAAACTGGAATGAAAAATGAGTAAAACTGTAGTGCTAAAATGAGCAAATATTGGACGAAAATGCGGTGATGCAGATTCGAGTCAAACACGACACACCAATGAGAGACAAAGAAATCTGCAGGAAAACATCTAGAAAGAAAACAGGAAATGAAGCAGAGATGCACTATTACATACAACATAATGAGCTAGCAGGGAGACTCACGAGTCACGACCCATTGTTTAGAAGAGAGATGACGATGATGATGGTGATAATGATGATGAAACTTTACTTCCCAACGGTTAAGGCTTTGACCGAGAAGAACGTCAATTTACAAACTTGCCGTTGCTACACACTACAAAAACACATCTAGCAAAGAAAATTAAAACATTGAGATCAAATATTTACAGGTGACTCTCTCTCTCTCTCTCTCTCTCTCTCTCTCTCTCTCTCTCTCTCTCTCTCTCAAGCACTCATCCGCATACGTATGTAAGCAAGATTCAACGTGGACTAACACATGTACATGTCTATATATGCATTTACATTTGAAATTTAAAAAGAGCATGATGGCACATGTCTTAAACCTCAGACAGTGAGCTAATGGGTGTCCCTCAGGTTTAGTATGTGCTTGAGACTGACTGACTGACTGACTGAAACGTTTATTTCAGGATAAAGACTTGTAGGCATGGTCTGCCTATCTTACAAGCTGTCCTGCTAATCTAGGAACACTAAAAAAATAAAGGCTAACATTACAAACAAAAAAAACCAAAAAAGTATACCAGGCACAAAGGGAGTAAATCTAATTAGAAAATAGAAAAAAACAAAAAAAAACATGCAAAGATACAAGGAAGCGCAGGAAATTCAAAGGAAACACATCGGAAAATAGGTGAAGAAGTAGATAGCATGGTGTTTGAAATTGTAGTATACAACATAACTTGTAAAAAGGTAACATGTAATAGTGCCATCTGATAACGAGTAATTTAGCATGGTTCAGATATTGTTCATGGACCTATGACTTACGTAAGTATCTGAGAAGTTGAGAGAGAGGGGGGGGGGGGGAGAGGTATCAGACAGACAGACAGACAGACAGACAAGCCTAGAGGGAATCAGCGCCTACGCTGACTGCACCGATCTACATGGACGAACCAGTCGGCTCTCGCCTAAATCTGTACATCTTCCCCTTAAAACAGACCAGGGCGAGGTTGAAGGTGCTAATGCTACCATTTCTATGCTCACAGATCGTTCTGAGCCGTTTTCGTGACATCTATCATCACACCACTTAGACACCCGCACATTGACAGCGTCTGTGATGCTGGCACTGAGCCAACAGAAGCGTACTTAATGACGCGGCCACCACAATGAGCCCTCCGGTAGTGTAACAATAGTCGCAGCATTTCAATTTTCGACCGCTCGCGCAAAGTGTAAACAACATTGTATCGCATTAAGAGCTGTACTAATCATCAAGAACGAGTATTTCGAGCGTACAGGCGCACTCACGAGCGAAACTGTTCCAAAACATGAAGTTGGCTTAGTAAAGATGGCTTTAGCTCGTTTAAGCTACGAACAGTCACGCGGAACCGTCGAATTTTTTTTTTTTTTTTCAAAATGGCGGGTTACAACGTAAATCGTATAGAATTAGGTCACATACATTAACCGTAAGACATCTCTATACGATGTGCTGACAAGACAACCCACGTGCCTCACTGTCAGTTCCATTTTCCACCTGACACCTTTACGTCCCCTTATTTTACGAGACACGGAGTCGCGGGCCTTTGAGGTCAGGATTAACCGGACCGACTTTGTGTATGTCAGGCCTTTGTGGCGGTTTACCATTCTGACGGCATGGAGTTAATACAGTCGTTAGCTGCAATATGACGCGGCGTGAGGGGGGACACACGAAACTTTTGTTGTCGAGATTTCGTGCGAGTGTAAAGGTTGTGTTTGGTTTCGCCATGTGGGGGATGCTTTTGTAAGCAGTCGCATTTTTTAGCGGGTTCGAGTGTCGATTGCTATCTTGAAGAGCTTTACGAAACTAGATATGCTTTTTTCGTATGTGAACTGGATGGTTAACTTCTAAAATCTGTCTTCCATGGAGGACTGTTTCTCTTCTTTTCTTTTTTTAAGATGAATTTTAAAGTTGTTTTAGTTTGTAATACGGGTGGTAGCTTCAAAAGGGAGACTACTTACTAGTTGTACAGACAGAAAGGAGTGCGAGCACACACACACACACACACACACACACACACACACACACACACACACACACACACACACACACACACGCCACAGAATCCAGACAGAGAGGGTGTAGGGGGTGGGGGAGGGGAAGCAGGGGGGAGGGGGTCAGAGGGAGGGAGATATACTTTCGAACAAAGAGTTCCATGTCATTTAAAATCTTCGAAGCAAAGAGTAAACACATCAAATTTTGATAATAGGGAACTGAAAAATCCAAATACTCACACCTTTATCGTGAATGCGGAAAGTAATTACCGTCTATAACTCTCTGCGCATGACACAATTTCACGCGGATGATACGGGCAATCTTTCCCCGGCGCCCCACATGCCCGTTGACCTGGAAAAATGAGGTCATATTTTCATACGTTCCGTCTCACAGGTGTCACCCCTTCCCTCCTGATATCAGATTTACGAAATCCATCGTTCTTTGCACGCTGATAAGCAGGCTGGCAAAGAAGTCTTGCCTGATTAGGTATCTTTATTTTAGGATACAAATCAAATATTATCTTGGTTTTGAGAATCGGAAATATTTCTGAGATTATTTATCGGACTTTGTTGCTGTTTGTGGCATTTATCCATTTATTGAAAACCCGATTTCGGCTTAAGAATGCTTTGCAGGTGTACGTGTGTGTTTCTGGCCTGTTTAATTGGCCGAGTATCTTGTTGTGAACTGACTTGTCGTGTTCTGTCGAGTTAACCCCGACTCAGGTTGCACTCGGATCAATAGCGTTTACACTACATTTTCTGTAAGTCTAACCCTGACAATGACGTACGGAAACTTACGTCATGCCCGCCGTCATGCCTTGATGAAAGCATCATGACGCCAGCTGCATGTTTAGATCTGAAAAGCGAGTTGGCCCTGGACCCGGCTTCAACCGTTTGGTAGCAGTGTTGAGCCTGGGTTGCTTTTGACCCGGGTTGGTTAAATGTAAACGCACCGACCGGGGCCCAAGCCGGGTTCAACCCAGTCGTAAACTTGGCAAGTGTGCTAAACGGCCGCTTGTTCATCGCGGTCAATGATACATGTACATCAAATATGGCCGACTCGGCAGTCTGACAGGATTAAATAGTGTTCAGCTAGTCTGTCCAGATAATTATGGTAGCTGTCCCTCCCCCCGATACACTGCCCGTCAGTATTTTGACATGCAACATAATTCAGAGTAAGTCCCAGAGTAAGTCTAATGTTCTGTTTGTCTGTCCTTGCATCGTAACGCATGCAGTAATTTTCTTGCATTTGCCTTTGCTGTATACTTATGTGCACAAATATTTCCTCAGAACAAAAACAGCATACAGATCTAACATACAGGACAAATATTCCCTCAGAGGGGGGAGGCTATTATGGAGGGAACTCGTAGAGGTCTATTTTTAGACGGTTAGGGTTAGGGTTAGGCTTAGGGTTAGGGTTTGGTTAGGGTTTGAACACGCTATCGGGCGTTTCCGGAATCCCGTGACCTCAGGTGACGTCCGTCTAAAAATAGACCTGTACGAGTTCCCTCCATAATAGCCTTCACCCCCTCAGAGAGAAAACAGCATACAGATCTAAGTCTTAAGCGTTGAGAGAAAGAATAACGATGAACAAACAATACTTTCCTATATGACCTACATATCTGACACGTCTCCGCAAGCGTCAGACAAGCGGCACAAATTCCTAAATGACAGACAATCCTCCAAAATTCGACGTTGTCACGAAACGCTGTTTAACTCCCTTTGAAGAACTCTTTTTGAGGCATTCATCGCCTCCAGACGGCGCGGTGCGCCTGGGGAACTGTCAATTTCGTGTCAATTTTGTGTCGCAGAGAAACTGAGAATAGTTCGCATTGTTGGCGCGAATTTTCCGCTAGTTTCTCCCCGAGACCTTTCCGAGGGTGAAGAGGATCGCTGTCCCCACCACGGCTGAACCGTGAACGTCTCTGCTGGACCGCATTGTATACCGACATTATAGAGGGACCCCTAAAAGCTAGCGGTGAGAGCAGGGACGGAAAGGACAAGCCCGACATTGTAGGGGCTCAGCCGTCGTGGTTAATCTTTTTAAGCCGAGAAATTGGGTTCTTAGGTTGGCTACAATCCGCGTAATTGTGTTTGTCTGTTTGCTTTGTAGGTCCTAGTTTGTGGGAGTTTCTCCTTCACCAGCCGTTCTAATCTGAGAAACTTTACAGTCGCTGTTTTTCTATTTTTACATAGCAGCACCGGAATTTAGGGGGAGCTGAGCCGGTGGTGTGTTCTGGGGTCATCGTCTGGTAAGGACGGACATATTTAGCTCGGTGCATTTTTACGTTTCTTCAACACCGGAACAGTTGGCTCTCTTTAGCACAGTGTCAACATTAGACACCAGGACAGTGGATGTCACGTGACCGGATTGCGAACCAATCAGATTTAGACGATCTCTGAACTGTTTATAAGATTGGTCGTTCCGTGTGTTACGAGGTTCAGCTGTAAAGAGTCCCTTGACTTTTCACGTATTTTTCTTTTGGATTCTCGGGAACAGACACCCTCGCCAGTTAGGAAAGCATCATCGATGGCCTGCGCCTACGAAGGTGACTGCTGAGAGATTGGGTGGGGCTCGTATGGGCTTTTTCCAAGCGCAGAGATGCCATCCTGAACTGAACTGAACGAGAGAGAGAGAGAGAGCTGAGCAAATGCTCGTAGCATTTGTATCCATAAGAGCAGCCTTGACAGCTACTCGTCGGCATACATTCCACCGACTATATTCTCGCGGGGGTGTTGTGGAGGCATTCCCGGTGAATCACTGTGTACAATGTAATACAACCGGTGGGCAAACCTTCTTGTCCCATTTTCTCCACTATCCAGGTAATTGTGTGCAATGTCGGGCTAACAAGAACGAGGCAGAGAGACCAGAGGCTGAGAATCGCTGTCGTGTTTTGCTGTCGCTGTTCAACAGGGTTGAGATGGAAAATAAATTGGGACGACTGTTTGCGTGTGGTCTTTTGTCGTTCACGGTGTGACTTCAATGCGGAGAGGAGAGGCAGGGCCAGAGGCACGCGCAGACGCACGGACGTACGCACGCACGCACGCACGCACGCACGCACGCACGCACGCACGCACGCACACACACACACACACGCACACACACACACACACGCACGCACGCACGCACGCACACGCGCGCGCACGCACGCACGCACGCACACACGCACGCACGCACGCACACACGTGGTGAAAAAGGACGTTAAACTCCCAAAAACGTTAAACTCCCACTCTCTCTCTCTCTCTCTCATTTTCCCTCTTTGTGTAGTCCACACACACACACACACACACACACACACACACACACACACACAAGCGCACGCGCACACGCACACGCACACGCACGCCAAAAAACCCCCCCAAAAACTGCAGAGACACACGGACAAAAGGGGGTGTGTGCGGTGGTCCAATAGGTAGCGCGTCGGACTTAGCCGCTGCTCTACTGAACGGGCGTCACCGCTGTCACGGCGATGAAGCGTGGGTTCGAGCCCGGGTGGATATGTGATACCGTTTTTTTTTTTCCCCTGGCTACCGGGCTGCTCATCGGGGGTTTCTCCCCGGGTTATCCGGCTTTTCTCCCCCTAGCAAAATTGAAAAAGGATAGGTATTGGGTGGCGCTGCACCGCGGCGACGCGCTTCCCCCGGGGATGCAGGCCGAATTTCCCGAAGGGGACAATAAAGTAGGAAAAACTACAGCAGCAACAACAACAACAAACAGAGGGACAGACAGATAATACAGAGAGAAAGACAGACAAACACAGAGACAGACCAGAGGGAGGGAGAGAGAGAGAGAGAGCGCGCACACACACACACACACACACGCACGCACGCACGCACGCACGCACGCACGCACGCACACACACACACACACACACACACAGAGTACGTCTGTTTCTGAAACAGCTACGGACAAAAGATCTGCAAATGGGTTCCATTAGTTACATCTGAAAACATACAAAATCTTCAGAGCACCAGACACACTCTGTCATCAAAGACGGCCGCAGCTAAGTACGTCACCTCCGGCTCTTGCACACACTGGCCAGGCACTCGATTGTTGATCTGCATTCGACTGATGCCCGGGGCAGATTTTTCAGCACTTAGCAGATCTATACCATGATGCTTCATAATCAGGTCAATGGGTCTAAAAGGAATGATGGCGGCAAGGCGGTCTAGTCTGGTTTGCTCAACAGTTTGTAAACTCGGTACCCCTCAGACAAGGGAGGGGGTGGAGGGATGGAGGGGCGGGGGGTAAGCGAGTGAGTGGGTTTTTTCAAGGCTAAAAAGCAAAACTCACGACTAATTCGCGACTAAGAGTATCTGCACTACGTGAAAAAAAAAATGTAACGTTGGACAAATGATGCAAACTGGTCTACGGGGCAGTATAAACCTTAACTCGTGCACCAAGCCAATGATAAATCTTGACGACCTCGACCGCATAGCCACGTGACTGGGGTTTTATAAACCTATGACATGCAGTAGACGCTGCACCTTCATGGTGATTTTGGGGGGAGGGGGGTTGAGAGAGGGTGCATGTCAGTGAGGATAGCTCAAGAGACACCAGAGCGAAAGGTCGAGGTTTTTTGTTGGTTTTTTTTTGGTTGGATTTTTTTTTTTTTTTTTTTTTGGCAGGGTCGTGAAGACGCTTACTACGCCTTTAGTTTGGCCGGGGGGGGGGGGGGGGGGGCATGAAGGCCAACTACCATGCATGCATGCAGGAAAAATAGGTGTCGCTTTATTATTGTAACGCGCTACCACCACCACCACCACCAGCCCCTACCCCTTCCGCCCCCCGACAGGGAAGCAGTCCGAATTTTCCTTAATAATGATAAGCTCACGTGAATCACACGCATTCGGATTCGGAATCAGCACCCTTTCTTTTCATTGAAATCACTGATAAAAAGTTCTTGCGTACATATGTGCGACAAAACAAAAGCATTTTAAGGTTCTTTGGCGGCCATTTTGATTTTCAGCCTCTCTTTCAAATTGCCCAACATTTACCGTCTGGCACTCGACGGATTCGGAATTAGCACCATTTTTTCATCTAGAAACCACAAAAAAATCCCATATATGATGCAAAACAAGGTATCATGGTCTGTCGCTCGGACTATACTAACTCCATCCCCGTACCGGGGGCCGAATCGTTAACACTAGGCCCCCGCAACCACGGCCAAGTCGGGCTAACCGAGACCGAGCCGAGATAAGTAATAGCTAAGAAGGAAAAACATTAAAATACTCGGTGACAAGGAAAGTGGACAGTTGCGAACAACTTTGAGGTCCCCGTGCTATTTCACAATGTGCACAGAAGCGAGGAATTCTGTCAAATTCACCGGCACAGTGAATTTTTAGCATGGCTCGGAGATTATTGTGCGTGGGAGTGATTTCCCTTGAAAACAAAGCAGACGTTTTTTCCCGGGGGAATTTCGGTCACACCTGTCAACAACATTGTCTCCTCCAAAACCAGGGTACGGTATTATTTTGTTATGCTAACAACATTATACAGCTTAGCGAGGCGTTTCCAAATAATTAAGTGCTCTTGAACATTATGCAGCACAAAATTAACGTCTGCTGTAAAGGACGTTAAACACCCAAACACCCACGTACTTTCTCTTTCGTGTAGTTTACAAATAAAGCTGATGGCCACTAATGAGAAATGACTCGGAAAACTGATAATCGGTAGGCCTAGAGCATCAGAATCGGTTCCGAAAGCTGTCCTGCAAAGGTATACATACTAAAGAGAGAGAAAACAATTATATATTATCATAACCAACTTGCTGCAATGATCCTATATACGATCCTATATACGAGGATCTTTGCTTGCTGCGAAGCTGATGAAAAGATTGCATTCTTTTAAGAGTATAAATGATCCTGTGAACAGGCGATAATTAAGAAAGTCGCTGTCAGCAGCTACGAAGGCACATTTAGAGATAGGTAGAAAATGCTATGTAGTAAGCAATGACTGAAGTTTAGAATCAATTAGCAAAGACGCACCAATTGACATAAAGGAATGACGTTACCGACGCCGGAGAGATAAAACTTGATGCAGCTACAAAGAAACTAAAACCAGGGTACGGTATTATTTTGTAATGTTCACATTATACAGCTTAGCAAGGCGTTTCCAAATAATCAAGTGCTCTTGAACGTTATGCAGCGCGAAAATGATTAAAGTCTGCCGTAAAGAACGTTAAACACCCGAACACCCACCCCTCTGCTGTACGCCTGTACTTTATCTTTCACGTGGTTTACAAACAGCTGACAACGCTCTCTGAGAACGCTACAGGTATGACATATTGTCTTTGGTTTCAGGCATTAATAACAGAAAAGATGAACGTTGAGGCAGTTTCTTTGTAGCTGCATAAAGTTTTATCTCTCCCGCGCCGGCAATGTCTTTCCTATAGTGTCAGTTGGTTATGACCATTAAAGTAATTAAATAAATGTCTCTCTCTCTCTCTCTCTCTTTCTACTTGTACCTTTGCAGGACAGGTTTAAGAACCAGCTCTGATGCTTTACCGTTTAACAGTTTTCCGTTCTCAATAATGCTCATCAGCTTTATTTGTAAACTACACGAAAGAGAAAGTACGTGGGTGTTTGGGTGTTTAACGTCCTTTACAGCAGACGTTAATTTTGTGCTGCATAATGTTCAAGAGCACTTAATTATTTGGAAACGCCTCGCTAAGCTGTATAATGTTGTTAGCATAACAAAATAATACCGTACCCTGGTTTTGGAGGAGACAATGTTGTTGACAGGTGTGACCGAAATTCCCCCGGGAAAAAAACGTCTGCTTTTGTTTTCAAGGGAAATCACTCCCACGCACAATAATCTCCGAGCCATGCTAAAAATTCACTGTGCCGGTGAATTTGACAGAATTCCTCGCTTCTGTGCACATTGTGAAATAGCACGGGGACCTCAAAGTTGTTCGCAACTGTCCACTTTCCTTGTCACCGAGTATTTTAATGTTTTTCCTTCTTAGCTATTACTTATCTCGGCTCGGTCTCGGTTAGCCCGACTTGGCCGTGGTTGCGGGGGCCTAGTGTTAACGATTCGGCCCCCGGTACGGGGATGTACTAACTCACGACCCGAGCATTAGAAGTCCAACGCTCTACCATCCGGCCACCCCCGCTCCCCCGTAGCTCTGGTGCAAATAAAAAACGCGTAATGGGGTAAAAGTGTAGACTTAGATCTGTACCAGCAACAGAGATCACCCCTCCCCACCCCCGCACCAAGCCACCTGGCCTCTGTGTGTGTGTGTGTGTGTGTGTGTGTGTGTGTGTGTGTGTGTGTGTGTGTGTGTGTGTGTGTGTGTGTGTGTGTGTGTGTGTTTGGATCCTACACGCAAAGCGAGTCCCAGCAGCCCAAGCATCCTTAATTCTGGCATCGGACCAGAGTTCTGTTGCGTGCGAGTGTCCAGACAGGTGTTGAGTTTTTGCTGGGGGTGTTCCCTCATTGCGTGGGAGGGCAAGTGGGAAAGATGTGTCACAGTGTGTGTGTGTGTGTGTGTGTGTGTGTGTGTGTGTGTGTGTGTGTGTGTGTGTGTGTGTGTGTGTGTGACTGTGTGTGTGTGTGTGTGTGTGTGTGTGTGTGTGTGTGTGTGTGTGTGTGTGTGTGTGTGTGTTGGATCCTACACGCAAAGCGAGTCCCATCAGCCCAAGCATCCTTAATTCTGGCATCGGACCAGAGTTCTGTTGCGTGCGAGTGTCCAGACAGCTGTTGAGTTTTTGCTGGGGTATTCCTCATTGCGTGGGAGGGCAAGGGGGGGGGAAGGTGTGTCACAGTGTTTGTTTGTGTGTGTGTGTGTGTGTGTGTGTGTGTGTGTGTGTCTGTCTGTCTGTCTGTCTGTCTGTCTGTCTGTCTGTGTCTGTGTCTGTGTGTGTGTGTGTGTGCGTGCGTGTGCGTGTGCGTGTGTGTGTGTGTGTGTAAGAGAGAGAGAGAGAGAGAGAGAGTGTGTGTGTGTGTGTGTGTGTGTGTGTGTGTGTGTGTGTGTGTGTGTGTGTGAGAGAGAGAGAGAGAGAGAGAGAGAGAGCGTGTGTGTGTGTGTGTGGGGGGGGGGGGGGGGTAGAATGGAGGCAGGAGGGGGGGGGGGGCGGTTGGGGGATAGAAATGAGTATGGCAGGTGTGGGAGAAATCAAACTAATTTTAAAAGATATACGCTCAAAGACAGTTTCCGGTAGAGAAAGTGATTTTACAACCGTTGCCTGTCTGTTGGAGTGCCTACCTGGCACCACCCGTTCAGACCGCTTGGTGTAAAAGTCGACCTGACTTATATATAGTCTGCATTGACACGCTACAAAAACTGTCACGTTTTCTGTTCCGAAAACCCTTAAAAAAAAAAAAAAAAACATGCCTGCAGGAAAAAGGGGCGGTGGTCTAATAGGTAGTGCGGCGGACTTAGCCGCTGCGCTGCTGAACGGCCGTCACCGCTGTCACGTGGGTTCGAGCCGAGCTCGTGCTTGTGATATGTGATACCGGTTTTTCCTGGTTACCGGGCTGCTCATCGGGGATTTCTCTCCGGGTTATCCAGCTTTTTCCCTCCAGCAAAATTGGAAAAAAAAGATAGGTATTAGGAGACGCTGCACCTCGGCGACGCGCTTCACCCGGGGATGCAGCTCTATGAGCTACCTGGCTGCTCATCGATGGTTTCTCTCGGAGTTATCCGACTTTCCTCCCCCAGCAAAATTGAAAACTACGATAGGTTTTGGGTGGCGCTGTACCGCGGCGACGCGCTTCCTCCAGGGGAAGCAGCCCAAATTTCCCGTAAGGGATAATAAAGTAGGGCCTTTGAAAGGTATGTTTTCCAGACGAAACAACAACTGTGCCCTCCACGACCCCTCTCGCTTCACCTGGTTCGGATACTTACACTGAGTCACAGATCTAGAACGTCGGCAAAATCAAATTACCGAGGCTGTAACCTGCCACCCATGCTATTTCTCCATTTCCCCTGCTTGGCTTGTCAAAATCGGGACGCAGCTGCCAGGAAATGTTCTGCGCGTATTGGGACGTACCAGCAACATTTTTCAAAGCTTGTAACGTCTACGTTATGCGACGGGTAAGACAGTGCAATATAATTCGTAAGAAACAACTTACAAACACGAAAAGATGATAGAAAATGGATCATATCTGGCATGTTTCACTCGTTTCTCATTCAATTTCGGCATCCTTTCTGTAAGTAAGTACTTACAAGACACAATCAAAAGGATGTTATACGAAGAGAGATGATGATGATGATGATGATGATGATGAAACTTTTTTTTTTTTTTTATTCAGGATAGAGCATTTAGGCATTTCTGCCTATTTTACATGCTGTCCTGCTATTCTACATAAAAGGTACTGGAAAAAAGACAACACCAAAACAAACAAACAAACAAACAAAAACAAAACAAAAAAGTAAAAAAGTATAAACTATCTAAGGGAAATAAAGGAGAGAAAAATACACACGATAAACAAATCAAAACATACGTGGCATGTGCTGATGATACTGGCGGTATGCCAAGTAAGAACATTAAAATCGTCTCTAATATTTCAAAACATCTTTCTCAGAGAGAGAGAGAGAGAGAGACAATGACAATGACAATGACACTTTATTTTCCAAGGATAAAAGATTAGGTGCGCAGACCTGTCTTACATCTTGTCCTTGCTACACTACACACACACACACACACACACACACACACACACACACACACACACACACACACACACACACACACACGGTTGCTAAACTACTATCAGCTGCTACAGTAGAGAGAGAGAGATAGAGAGAGAGAGATAGAGAATTTGGGGGGGGGGGGGGGGGGGGGTAACCGTAAATATGTTCTGGCTTCTTTTCAACAACTGATCATAAATTTGTAGTTTGCTGTAAATGTGATTTACGATCTGTTCGATTTCGTGCCTCAGTTTGCAATTTCAGTCCAGGGTTTTGTCCTCTACATCACGCTTTCATCTCCAGGAAAATTAAGGCAAAATCTCAGCAACAACAACAACAACAACAACAGAGTTTTCCGATCTACTAAATACTTACTTAACGCTTAAGAGCCCAAGCCCGACTACCCCCTTCCGGCTACATGATAAGATTTGTTAAAAAGAACAAGCCACTGCACACCAGTCAGAGAAATTTCAACTATCATGCAACGCGTGAGCCTTCCCCGCTAGGCCCGAGACCGCTGCATACGGCATAATAGTGGCTTGTGGTGGTGTCTAGAGATCTGGGTCCGTATGTAAAACTCCAGGTTAATTTAACCCACGGCTACGGGCCTAACCCAGACTAGGACAAACGAAACCCCAAAACAAAATTAAATTTAAAAGAGGAAGCGAAGAAATAAAGACAAAAATCTTTCTATAACGGCATAGGCACCTTGCTGGAATGGACCCGCTTCCTGACTTAAAACAAAGAACAACAGAAAATTTAACCCTAGGGCTAGTTTAGTTCGAGGTTAGACTCTAACCCGGGGATAAAAGCCCTAACCTCGACTATTACATACGGGCCCAGAAGATTTCAAACAAAATTGCGATTTTCGCGTGGGTTTTAAGAGCTAAGGGGCAAAACGAAAATGGGGTACAAATGCCTGCAGGTCCCTAACAGCAAGTACCGACATAGTCACCTTTGTAGTACGTGAAACACCGTTCTCATTCAAGCAGGTAGAGTCAACATTGGCGACAAGCAGCAGAGTCGTGTCCAGTGTATTTAGGGTTTAACCGAACGTTTGACTCGGGCAAAAGGTCTTTGTTCGGGACGCTGCCAATCACTCTATCGAGCGACTGAGAAGTCTTAGTTTCGCTGTGGAAATAGTTGAAACCTAACATAAGTATGTATATACAGAGCGCTGTGGAAATAGTCAAAAACTAACCCAAGGTTGTGAAAATAGTCTAGACGTAAACTAAATATGTAAAAAGCGTTGTGGATATAGTGTAGACCTAACCTAAATATATGAAAAAGCGCTGTGGGTGCTGATATCGTAACGAGGCTTTGTGTGTGGAGCTTTCAGTTCGGCTTTTGTGGCGAGTAAATAGTTTAAATGCGTTATCAAATAAAGGAAGCCAGGATAAGACATGGGGAAGTTCTCCTTCAGTATGAGTGGTATTTGGACGCTTGGGGTCACGTTCCTTACTCGACCCTACTTTGACTCTGTGTGTGTGTGTGTGTGTGTGTGTGTGTGTGTGTGTGTGTGTGTGTGTGTGTGTGTGTATACACGTGTGTGTGTGTGTGTGTGTGTGTGTGTGTGTGTGTGTGTGTGTGTGTGTGTGTGTGTGTGTGTGTGTGTGTGCCACTGAATTTAAAACTCAGTAGCCCCCCACCCCCCTCCCCACTGCAACCTCCGTCCCACCCCCATACCTTCCCGAGTTCGATCCCGGCTGGGGCCAAATATTTGTGCTGGCTTTTTCATCGTTGCCCCGTCTTTGATATCACCCTATGTGGTGGAAAAGGACGTTAAACCCCCAAACACCCACCCACCCACCCACCCCATACCTTCCCCTCCTTCTGCAAGCACCTAACCGAAATACACTCACTGGCACAGATAATCTAGAACGAACAATGCATGGCTCAAATTCAGTGTGAACATTTTCTGGGGGACACTGCAAAACCAGCATACACGTACCAGAAGAGATGCACGATTTACCAGAAACTAGAAGCGCTAATCATAAGGATTACGAAAAGAATAAGCCTACAATAAAGATTACAATGCGTGCACGACAACCCGCGGATTCCTTACCCAGCCGGTCCTTGGATTAAGAAATAAGTAAGCTGACATTCGTGTGCCACCTCAAATAAATGACCCATCCTGTTCCGGAAATTCCAAGGATATGATTATTTATTTGTCACACACTACCCAAGCAGCCCGAATGGTCTTTGCGTATGTCTCACTGCAGAAAGTATGCAACCTTTCGTCAGTGCAGTGGTCTTCTTGTGTCGGATACGTCATGCCTATGGGGCTGAGACAACAACCATCTTTATCAGCTTTTAGATCTGCACTGAAAACCCACCTATTTCAACAGGCTTTCAACTGATGTGTCTTTGTATTGTGTGATGTGTAATATGTATTGATTGACGTGTTGGTCTGTATAGTGTGAATGTGTATGAGTGACGTGTGTTAGCGCAATGAGTCACTGTGTCTGAGAAGTGCGCTATATAAATGAAATTTACTATTATTATACGTCACAGTAAAAAGGCTTGTTATCTCAGTCACGAAAGGCAAAACTCATAGAGGGACACGTGTTTGATGCTGCAAGGTCACAGGTCGACCTGTAGGCTTAATACGATGACGCAAGCATAATATTATGAAATATCTGCAAAATTAGAGCCTTCATCGGACGGTCGTTGCTAAGATATGAGCAAAAACCCACGGACACCTCTCGCTCAGGACCAACACAAGAGGCGGAGGCCATATGTGGCAGTATGCGCTATAGCGGTTTGCAGTCCGCAGTGAACTCAAATTTCAGGCACACCGCACAGGTCACAGGGAGTCGATGGCGACATCACAAGTTTACGGAGATTAAACAGACTTTTGGAAGAATACTGTAACGATATAGTAGCTGCGTCTGTGCGAAACTTTTTTTTTTGGGGGGGGGGGGGGCACAGTAGGAGTTGCTTATCTTGAAGTAGGCTTCCTTAACGCCCATCTACTGTTAAGCTAAGAAAATCTGGCGACCTGGTGAATATTACACACGCACACATTGCAACGTTTGCTTTTGTTTGTTCTGTCAACAACTCCAGACAAAAACATTCATTCACACGTAGGCCAAAGAACGCTACGTAACGATTATCCTGAGAAGAAAACCCTGTGACAGCAAACAGTATTAGGAAATCGAGCTTTTTCGGCTTATGAATGCAAAAAAAAAAAAAAAAAAAAAGAAGAAAAACTCAGTCAGGTCATTATATATGAAGTCCGCAAAGGCATCGTGACCCCTAGAGAAATGCCACAAAGTGGTTTATGCGAAATGTGGCGGACAGCAGGAAAGTGACCCGTGCATAAACAATGGCAAAAGATGTCGTGAATCACAGCCGTATGTCGCAAAAGTTTAGAAACTGCTCATTTCTACCGTGAAATGATAAATGGGGTTTAAGTCAGTGAGTGCTTCTCGAATTTTGACGGCTGATTTTCATCGTCTTTCAAAGTTTCTGATGTTATCGGGTTTGTTGGCACTGTTGTTGTTGTTGTTGTTGGTGGTGGTGGTGGTGGTGGTGGTGGTGGAGGTGTTGTCAGTGTTGTTTTTCTTCACCAACAGTGAAGACCATTTCATCAACATACCCATCCATTCACACGCACGCACGCACACACGGCACACACACGCACACACGGCACACACACACACACACACACACACACACACACACACACACACAGAGCACAGAGAGAGAGAGAGAGAGAGAGAGAGAGACACACACACACACACACACACACACACACACACACACACACACACACACACACACACACACACACACACACAGCAGAGAGAGAGAGAGAGAGAGACACACACACACACACACACACACACACACACACACACACACACACACACACACACAGCAAAGAGAGAGAGAGAGAGAGAGAGAGGAAGAGAGAGAGAGAGAGAATTACTACCAAGGGAAGGCCCTTCTGAATCCGTATCCAAAGTTTCATATGTCCCTTCACAACTCAGGCAGAAACAATGCATATCTAAAGTCGCATACGGTCCCGTGCTGTCCCCCTCCCCCACAAGGCAAACGCTACAACGATGAGCCGAGGTGACACTTAATGTCAGGTCACTCAGGTCAGCGCTGACACATGTAAGGTCATCAGGCGCCATTGTAATAATCACAACGACACGTGTACTGATGTACGTTGACTAGGTCGTACTCTGACTCACTCACCTCCAGCACAACTTAAATCCGAAAGTAGGGCTGCGTTTGTGTAATCATTTTGACTTCTAGGGGGGAGCCGGGGTGGCCGAATGGTAGAGCGCTGGACTTCTAATGCTCGGGTCGTGAGTTCGTATCCCGGCTGGAGCCAAATATTTGTGCTGGCTTTTTCATCGTTGCCCCGTCTTTGATATCACCCGTATGTGGTGGAAAAGGACGTTAAGCCCCCAAATACCCACCCACCCTTGCCTTCTAGGACCCTTTACACCTCGTGTAAATACTCTAGGGTCGTTCTCTTCCCAACATGGCGAATGCTCCATTACCATGAGATAACCCTAACCCCCAAACATAATATAACCCTAGTTAAGCTCATTCATTTATTTAATTTGATTTATTTGATATTTGTAACACTGTGATGTAACTGATAGTTGTATTTGATTTATTCATCTCGTTCTTAGTCTGACTTTTCTTTTGTATAATATCCCTGCGTTCGTGCGTGCGTGTGTGTGTGTGTGTGTGTGTGTGTGTGTGTGTGTGTGTGTGTGTGTGTGTGTGTGTGTGTGTGTACGTGTGTACGTGTGTGCGCGCGGGCGCGCGAAGATCATATCATAATGAACGAAGGAACTGCATTAGTATGAAGACAATTTTCTGTTTGAAAATATTACAGCTTAAAACAGACAATAAAGTATTTTTGAATTAGAATTTGAAAACCATTTGGCGGCGAACTATACTAACTGAACGAAAGTAGAAGCATTGCACAAGCGGTGCACATCCAACCCACAATACATAAGTACAGACTCAATTGACGCAATGTCTATCATCATTATATTATTAGTGAGATTATGTCATGGTTATAGTGTTAATATTAGCTCATTTTACGGGAAATTCGTCTGATTGCGAAATAAGTATTGTCGCAGTAGTCAAAGTTGCCGGCCTGGTGAAGAGGGTGAATCATGAACGTAGGTGGAGGCAGTTAATCGCACGTACTGACCGAACCGGAAAGCAGCGATTATGAACAAATAATGACGTGGTTAGGATACCACAACCCATCATCTGCAATATACAGACGCATACGCTTATCTCTAACACGCGTAAGTCGAACTTCGCATAAGTCGAAGCAAAACTGAAATCTCGGCCAAACTTGTTCTTTGTTTGTCTAAATTTTCCACGGACAAGTCGAACAGACACTCCAAAACTTCGGTTATCTCAGACAAAATCACTCATTTTTGCTTCGGATAAGTCGAAGCATTTACGAGCATTAGAAGATTTTTGCCCCCTTCTGATGCGTCAGTGTAACTCTTCTAACTCTTCGAAATTTAAACCTTATCCGTCGTCCATGCTGGATAAGTCAAACTTCGGATAGGTCGAACAGAAATCAATTTCCCCCTGCGACAAACGTATGTACACCCTTTCTGAGACACTACAAAGCGTGGCTAGGTATACGTGTACAAGTTCTCTTTCTGCGGAATATAATTATACTGTAAATATGTTCATCTACCCAACACTGTAAGAAATGTATCAATTTAAGTGTATCTTGCGTCATTAATTGTTGTTATCAATATTAATTATCAGCTTATTATTTGAGATCACATCATTAATAACAATCGTCACTTATCTTTGATAATTCTCATTGAGAATTATTGTCAATTAACAATAATTTATGAACGCTCAGGAATTAGAAAAGGTCTTTCTGCTTGTGGCAGGTCTTTCCGGTGTGGTTGGAACACACGTGCAGCCTGTTAAGTTCACTGTTGTTTCGCCCCCGGCTAACTCTCAGCAGCCTAAGACTGTCGCCTCGCCTTGTATGCAGGTTTATTTGCGCAAGAAGCCTTAGGAGAAAAGGCTTGTGTTGGACAGGCGGCAAGTTTACTGAGACTACTAGCGGGACAACATGCCCCCAGGGGTCGACCAACAGCACCGGGACACGGTAGGAAAGCCACACTACTACGGCACAGAAAGCAACGTAAAAAGAGTGGAAACGGAGAACACAGAGCAACAAGACAGAAAACCGCACGTACTACGCACAAGAAATTGTGCGTGTTAGTCCTAACAAGGTGCAGGCGGAATGCAACGAAAAACAGTGAAAAACTAGCAGCACTGTTCACTGTCAGCGTGCTCTCGAAAAGGATACACAGGGCGGGACATCGTATCGGTTTTCACCCTCTCCGGGACAAATGGTATAAGTAAACAACCAAGTTTTTCGAAAGCCAAGGACACACACAAGTGGGACACACAAGTCTGTACAAACCGTAAATCTGCTACAACTGAATCTGCGTCCTGTCAGACGTAGCCAAGAGCTTAAGAAACTGATTTTAAGAGTGTGCTTAATCGTATACCGCGCACGCTAAGAAATGAAATCATTTTTAATCTCAAACTACCTGTCAAAACTTTGACAAGCAGACTGTTTTGGTGGCTACACGAGCTTCACAAATCAAATGTTTTGCAGGAGCCGAGATCAGAAACTAACAAAATCGATGCACTTCACCGTCATTAGAATAAACGTATTACGCGACACGTCGGCCACACATCGAATTCTATTTATGGACAAATTAAACTGAATTGATCTGTAATAACGAACTGAACAACAACAACAAAATCGTTGGAGATGTGGAGATGTATTTGGTTTGGCTCGTTTGCTTGGTTCTTTCAATAAAGGATTTTGTCAGGTTCAGTGTCAACAACTGTGCACGGTGTAGCGCTGTACATGTACCGTTTGGTGCTGGCACACAGGCCAGCAAGGTAACAGTGAAACTTGGGGTCGTCCCTCTCCTGACCTTGAACTGCACAGCGGGACACGGTGACCCTGTGATTTGAGGCCTTAAAACGCAAATGGCGAACGGGAAGGGAGGAGGAGGAGCAGGAAGAGGGGGGGAGGGGGAGGGGGCTGATATTGGGGGAAGAGGATTGTATTACATGAACGAAGAACGAAGAAGCTGTCCTACCAAACTTCTCAAATTCACTGCAATCAAATGTGATTCGCATTCCACCACAAAAGAGTGCACAAAAAGGCCAGATATCTTAGCATGAAAGCGGTAGCACATTGAAATGGGTGTTTGGACACATTTTTACTGCAAGACATGCAGCTTTTCTCTAGCTGATAGCCGAGGATCTAGAAACTGGGAGGGGTAACATTTCCAAACTCTTGTTGAATCCACTGATATCACGTTCACAAAGAAAATCCACTGATATTATGTTCACAAAGAGACGCAACGTTTTGCAAATCGTTCACCACCTAAACAGCCTTGCACTTTTTCCGCAGAAAAGGAAAACGCAATGATAAGAAATTCGATTCTAACAAAATCCCGATCCCATACTTAAACCCAACCCGCCTGCACACACACACACACACACACACACACACACACACACACGACAAAGAAAAGAACAGTCCCCATTGAAGCTGAAAGACACGACAATAGGGAGTGAAGCCTACCTTCTCATGAACGGCTGAAATCAGACACAAGGCCAGCTGATCGTAACTACTCCACACGACAAAACGTTTGTACGCTGCCGATGCTTCATTCACAAACGGCCGCACTGTTTGTGACAACATTCAAAGAAGAAAAAAAAAAGTTTTTATGTGTGACAGTGATTCATGGGAGAGTGGTAACTGCCTATCTGAAGGGAAATGACTCACAGTTAGCACAAAACTTCGTATACTGCACCAGAACAGTACAGGTGTTTCGAGGGGCACACGTCACAGTACAGTGTCAAGTGTGTGTGTGGGGAGGGGGGGGGGGGGGGAAAGGGGGGGGGGGGGGGGGTAGCGGAGGGGAAAGGAGAGACACAGTCCAACAACTGAAGTAGTGTGCATTACGTGTCAGGTTGTGTCGTGTGTTTTATTTGTGGTGCGTTTCTCGCGTTGGGACACACGTAACAATATTGTGTCTCAGTGTGTGTGTGTGTGTGTGTGTGTGTGAGAGAGAGAGAGAGAGAGAGAGAGAGAGAGGGGGTAGAATGGAGGCAGGAGGAGGGATAGAGATGAGTATGGCAGATGTGAGAGAAATCAAACTTATTTTAAAAGATATACGCTCAAAGACAGCGTGTGTGTGTGTGTGTGTGTGTGTGTGTGTGTGTGTGTGTGT
Organism: Batillaria attramentaria; assembly: GCA_018292915.2. Taxonomy (NCBI): domain Eukaryota; kingdom Metazoa; phylum Mollusca; class Gastropoda; family Batillariidae; genus Batillaria; species Batillaria attramentaria. The sequence continues at coordinate 3,509,265 of JACVVK020000010.1, forward strand.
GTGTGTGTGTGTGTGTGTGTGTGTGTGTGTGCTTAAAGCTTAGATGTTATGGCACTGTTGTGATATTTAAGAAATATTTTAAGGTGTATATTTATAGGAACGTGCTATAACTAATCTTATACTTTGACTGCTGTAATATGTATGGTTTTAAATATTGATTAATTTGTTCGAGCGATTTTAATGTACTGTTTTATGATCACATGCACACCCTAATTTTAAGTCCCCTAAGATAATAAAGATTTATTGAATTGAATTGTGTCAAGAGAGAGAGCGAGAGAGAGAGAGAGAGAGAGAGTGTGTGTGTGTGTGTGTGTGTGTGTGTGTGTGTGTGTGTGTGTGTGTGTGTGTGTGGAGGGGAGAGAGGGGGGGTGCAAGGGGGAGGGAAGGTGGAGGAAGGAAGCGATGCAACAAACGAGGCAGGGTGCATTACGCCTGAGCTTGTGCCTTGTTGTATGTTTGGCAAATTTCAGTCTCGCCGCAGTAGGCTGGAACTGGAACCCACACCGACTCGCTGCACGAAATGCGAATGGACCAACCCACCAGACCACCGGTCGTCCCTTGAAGAATTTCAGAAATCTTTCCTTGGAGCAGTATCCTAGGCGAGAGATACGCGTCACGTGTTGTTTGTCTAGCCAATCAGCAGCGTTTTCGCCCACCACGTAACCAATCAGTGGACAGGAAAGAAAAATTTCCTCGGACAAACAGGAATATCCGCTCGGATCTCGCGCTGTCACTCACAAGATGTGTTTCGTTTAGTCAGCTAAATTAAGTAAACATTTTGCTAGGCAGTGCTGCTGTTGCGCTCTCTCTCTCTCTCTCTCTCTCTCTCTCTCTCTCTGTGCTGTATTTGTTTTTCTTTTTTACTTGTTTTGTACGATTTCCTTTCGTTTCTGTAGTGTTCGGGTTTAGATCATGTAGCTGTTGTTGTTGTTGTTGTTTTCTTTAGCAAGGAAAAGTTGTAAGATAAGCACTTGTGCTAAACACTTATATCCTTGTAAAATAAAGTTCATTCATTCATTCGCCCCCCCCCCTCCCCTGAGGCTCTCGTGTGTGTGTGTGTGGGAGGGGGGGGGGTTGCTGGGGGATGAGGGAGGGGACAGCTTATGGATTATGTGTGTGTGTGTGGGGGGGGTCTGTTGGGGAGGGGAAAACTACTTAGTACTTTGAGTTGAGGTTTCACATCCTTTGTCCATCAAGGAGTATATACACTGTATTTATTCTGGAACGGAAAGGAAAGAGAATGTGTGCTCATTTTCCCCCTGTTGGGATTGTAACCAGTAACCTTAAGATTCGACTTTTTTTGGCGGCACACACACACACACACACACACACACACACACGCACGCACGCACGCACACACTACTCACACCCCCTCTCCCCGAGTGCCAACTGTTGTCCGCTGTCAACCAGCTACACTATAATTCTCACTTTGATGATCGCTGGTTGACCACAGAACTTCAAAGTGTACTTCAACCCAAGCGTCTTACGTTCCCAGCATGGCTTCGCGACAGCTGCGGGCGCTATATGGGGACCGGTCACAGCATGACGTTTAGTCCAAGTGCTAGGGTAGCGGCGACTAACGACACTCTTCATGGCCTATCAGCCGCTGTCCGCGGTCCCTAAAGCACAGGGGTGGAGGTTGGGCAGGCGAGCTGTTTCTCAATTTGTTAAAAACTACTTTATTGCCCCTTTCGGGAAATTCGGGCTGCTTCCCCCTGGAGAAGCGCGTCGCCTCGGTGCAGCGCCATCCAATACTTATCCTAGTTTTCAATTTTGCTCGGGGAGGAAAGCCGGATAACCCGGAGAGAAACCCCTGATAAGCAGCCCGGTAGCCTGGAAAAACCGGTACACTGTATCACATAATTATCACAAGCTCGACATGGGCTCGAACCTACGCTTCATCGCCGTGACAGCGGTAACGGCTGTTCAGTAACGCAGCGACGCGCTACCTAGTAGACCACCGCTCACCCTTTCGGCAGCTGGTCTCATATGCAATCAACTAGTATTAGGAATGGTTGCTGACGCTTGTTTATGGTGGTCAGTAGAACAAAGCAACAAGAACAATAACAATCTGTGGACCAGTTTGCAGCCTTCTGAACTGAGAGGCGATTAATACCCCCATCCCTCGTCCTCCCACCCCCACCCCTCCACCCCCTTCTCAGTTCCCGCTCCTAGTTGCCCTGACATTTTCATTTCCGGTTCCGCAAACTGGTTCTAGTCACTCTTCCATCTAATGAGACATTCATCATGATGAGCCGCAGCATAATGGTCACTGTTGTGTAGGGCCGTTTGACGAAACGTGCTGCATTGTCCACAGCAAGATACGGGCTGTTTCTACAACTTCCACCTTCTGTTTTCAGTCAGGCCTGGGCCAGTTGTCTCGGCTCTTACGAGATTTTAAAATTCGCGAAGTGGTCGGCGTACGCCGCGGCCGCGGCCGGCGTCGGCTTGTTGGTTGGCTGTTTGCATTATTGCATTAGAGTTTAACGTCCTTTTCCCACCACCTAAGGGTGATATCAAAGACTGGGCAACGAGGAAAAGCAACAGCAGAAATGACTGGCTCCCACTGCTCCCAGCCGGAATTTGAACCCACGACCCGACGAGCACTGACAGTCCGGCAACGGTCTCACCGACGGCCATTCGGCTATCCCGGCTCCACAGTATGGCGTCCCACCCTGCCCGGTCTGATGGAACTTTTCAGTTGACAGATACAGCTAACTTTATTGTTGTCCACGAAAGGAAATATGTCTTCGGCTTCAGCGACAAGTAAACCGGCCAATAAACACGTGAGATCACACAAAGAGTATCGGCTTATAAAATAAATATCTCTCTCTCCCTCTCCCCCCCCCCCTCCAATGTCTCCAGCTACAGCAGCACCAGAGTTTATAAATGATGTACATAAAACCACCACTAATAACCATAGTAAAATCAGACTACATGACTTGAACACTTTGCACTGAGTGGCACCATCCATCCAGCAGTCCAAAAAAAAAAGTATAAAAATCCGATACGATTTGAACACCCCCGGTGGCGATAAGTCATCAAATTTTGTCTACAAACGCAATAAACACAGAACTCACCGAGACGTCCAGAAAGGAATCATCCGCCAACAAAGTCCACGAGCTTTCTAAGCCAACCCTGCAAAGACTCGAACCTGGAACCCTCAGCCACGTCTGTCAGTCTTCCACACGAAACACAAGTAATCCTTCTCGAAACACTGACGACAGTGCGGCTCGCGCGGCGCACAAAACTCGCCCTCAGTGCAGTTTGTCGACATGAGAATCGAAACTACGCTGACAGGCAATCGTAACCTCCTTTACGAGAAAACGGCCCTCTGACATTTAGGGTCAGGGTTGAGTTGCGGGCCGAATCTCTCTCTCTCTCTCTCTCTCTCTCAACGGGACGAGTTTATGAACGTGACCCCAGATCTGGCGGCCCGTGTGTTAGCCACTAAGCGATCTGTAGCGCGCCCCTGTGCCGGTTTCGCGCGACGGTAAAAGCGAAACTCGGCTGGCGAAGAATCTGTTGAACGGACGGCGGGCTTGCCTAAGCCTCTGCCACTCGGTCACAGTCGGTGCAGTCAACCGTAGCCTGGATGATAATCGATAGATCTGGATAATAATCCGTACATAATTAGATCTGTACAAGCATAGATGTGTGTGGGTGGGTGGGTGGGGGTGTTGGGGCTTTAACGTCCTTTTCCACCACGTACGGGTGATATCAAAGACGGGGCAACGATGAAAAAGCCAACACAAATATTTGGCCCCAGCCAGGATACGAACTCACGACCCGAGCATTAGAAGTCCAACGCTTTCCCGTGTGTGTGTGTGTGTGTGTGTGTGTGTGTGTGTGTGTGTGTGTGTGTGTGTGTGTGTGTGTGTGTGTGTGTGATATCTGCGCTCGAAAAAAGCGCATACGCGCTCTGCCCCATCTCTCAGTGATCTTCAAAGATTCAAAGATGTTATTCCTGTCTCCCCATTTGAGGTATGGAGGAATATCCAAATATGAAGGACACGATCCTCCTAGGCGCAGGCCATCCATAATGCTTGCCCGACCAGCGAGGGTATCTGCTGTCTAGAAGCCTTAAAGCGGCATCTGACATTATGAGGCAACCCCCACCGTGTCAAAAAGGTGTTTTGCATAGATTCTATTAAGCCACTATTGAGTCAGTGGTCCCCCCAAAGTGTATTTTAGAGCTTTGTAAACTTGTAATGTTGCACTAAGACGGCCACTTTGTCGTAGCTATAGTCTGTTTCATACAAATGCTTCACTTCACTTGCAAGTGAAATAGGCGGCAGGCGCAAATTTTGGCTCAGGTTTTGGTTCATATTTTAGCAGCGACAGCCAAAACAAAACGCTTCATAGTTTGCACACATCTAAATATTATCATGTTCTTGTCACCGGTTTAATCCTGGGTCAGTCTGTGAGCTTAAAAGACCCGCAAGATGTATCTTTAAGCCGACTCTCAACTGGGCACTGCGGAGCGCCACAGTGCTGTCCACAGTTGTGACACAGTTGTGATTTTTGGGGTTTCCGCCGCTGTGGAGTCACCACAGCAACCTGGATTTCAAATAGCCACAACTGTGACTGGTTTCCACAACAGATTCTGACTGGCTGTACTACGTCACTCGGCGCGCAAACATGGCGGACAGTGCATCTTCAATCGGTTTGTCACCGAGCACAGCTGTGTTCAGTTTTGTAGTTAGTAGACACACCGAGCGCAACGACTGTGATTTGCACATGTGTGCGCTGTGCCCTGTTAAGAGCAGGCTTTAAGAAATGAAACTGGAAATGGCAGCGCTGTGGAAGAGGCCGCCTGTCGCCAGACGGCGGTCACCATATCGCTAACCCGTCACTGTGACCCGGTCAGCCGGTAGTCCAAGTTGGCTTAGTCCCCCGTCACAGGTATGCCGGTTACGAGGTTTGGAGTAAGACACATCCCCTTTTACCGGCAGCTGCCTGGCTCTGCCGTCCGGTGCCGGTCATGTCGGGGCAGCGAAGGGTCAGGAGGTTACATGGACAACACCCAGTGGTCACGGAGTTTGGCGGGGATTTAAGTGTGGGCGCGTGTTACATGTAGTTGGGCTAGAGTACCCCCATCCATTACACGCGCTATTTACATGTTTACTAAGCCCGCTTATGTTTCGCTCGTGAGTGCGCCTGTAAGCTCGAAACACTCTATCTTGACGAGTAGTAGAGCTCTTAATGCGATACAGTGTTGTTTACGCTTAACCCAATCGGTCAGGGGAGCCGGGGTGGTCGAATGGTAGAGCGTTAGACTTCTTATGCTCGGGTCGTGAGTTCGATCCCGTCTGGGGCCAAATATTTGTGCTGGCTTTTTCATCGTTGCCCCGTCTTTGATATCACCCTATGTGGTGGAAAAGGACGTTAAACCCCCAAACCCCCACCCACCCACCCACCAACCCAATCGGTCGAACAAATCAAATTCTGCGACTGTTGGTACAAGAGTCTCGCTCAGTGTGTTAGCCGCGTCAGTGAGTATGCGCATTTGAGATGCTGTCACTGTGCAGGTTTAAGTGGTGTGCCGATAGACACCACCGAAACAGTTCAGGACGAGTTGTGGCAGACGCTGTGCGTTTCGGTGTCTGTTTACTGAATGCCGACCGTGCACAGCGCCTGCCAGTCTTATCGCATTTCTGAACAGGACGGCATCTGGCCGTTTAAGTTCTCGTTCGCACGGCCAGCAAACGTCAATGTATTGCATTAAGGGCTTTACTAAACCCACGATAGACTTTTTCAGGCGCACAGTCGCACTCGCAAGTATTCTAAAAACCAAAAATTGTCTTCTGTGAAGCCTGTACCAGAAATGTCAAACGGTGTACATTTTTAGTGTGTCATGCTGGAGGGTGTATGTGTCTCGTCACTCGGGTAGGGGGTGTCTGTTACACGCTTAACAACTACCCAAAAATGTGGCAACAGGTTCATTGTCCGCTTTCACACTGGGTGTTGAAAAGACGGGTATAATGTGCCGTCACTGCCAGTTAGAGAGAATGCATTGAATCAAAGAAAGTGCTCAATTTTATAAAAGGGAAGGAGAGTGGAAAATGGTGTCTGTGGAACTTTGCACTTGACAGCAAGTCTTTGGAGCTCTTATACCTACAGATAATTTACGATTTCAAGATCTTAACGTAATACAGCGGGCATTTTGTTTTCTCCAAAATTAGAAGCATTTCGCAGTCAGCTAAACTGATGACACCGCGATCTGGTTAAAACTTTAATTTGAAACAATCTGTGTTGTTCAGAACCGAGCGTAAGCTAATTTGCTAAAGAGAACATTGAGCGTAAATTTGCTACAGAGAGCACCGAACGTAAATTTGCAAACGAGAACACTGAGTGGAAATTTGCTAATGAGAGCACTGGGCGTAAATTTGCCAACGAGAATACCAGGGACTTACATAGAATGTAAGTCCCTGAGAATACTGAGTGGAAATTTGCTCAAGAGAACGCTAAGAGTAAATTCGCTTAAGAGAACACTGAGCGTAAATTTGCCCATGAGAACACTAAGCTTAAATTTGCTTAAGAGAACACGGAGTGGCAGTTTGCTAAAGAGTACACCGATCTTAGATTTGCTAAAGAGAACACTGAGCATATCATCCTTCTTATTATCTGCAATCCAGGAACAAGTCTTGTGAATGTACACACGCTTTCACTTTACAAGGACGCCTGCATTAACGGTGAACTCTCAGCCGTCCACAGATACCTGCCTTTAACACGTACTACACGTACAACTGCACTTCATCATACAGACAAACGGCATTCCAATCCGACCCGCGTAAAAGATTACAATGACCTCTCGGGCCGCGGCCTGTGACGCCAACGATGCATTACAGATTCCGACAAAGCTAACTCTGTCACAGTAGATCCGAGTGACTCGAGGAACAAAGACGGTAAGCCTGACGACAAGTCACGGCGGGCTAAAGAGGGGCTAGACCCATTTCACAGGGACAAATTGCGACGCCTGTCGCATCACCACACCGGACATGGGTGGTACAGCAAATTTCAGTCACCGCCGTTGATACAGGCTGTTTCAGTCACCGCAACCGACATGACCCCCGTCAGATGAAGCATAGCGTCTGTCCACTGTGGTCCCTCCAGGGTGGAGCTGTGTCGGGCGCAGGCTCCGCATGTAGAAGTCGAGGTTAGGGGTTTTAGAGTCTAACCTCGAACTAAACTAGCTCTAGGGTTAAATTTTCTGTTTTTTTGTTTTTTTTTAAATCAGGAACCGGGTCCATTCCAGCAAGATGCCTATGCGGTTATAGAAGGATTTATTTCTTCCTTTCTTCGCCTTCTTATATATATATATATATATATATATATATATATATATATATATATATATATATATATATATATATATATATAGGGGAAGTAAGTAAAGCTGAGAGCGCTCCCTAGATCCCTAGAAAAAAGAAACCAAAAAAAAAAAAAAAAGTATATATATGTCCACTGGCATACAAAGCACACATCTCCTAGATCTAGGAGATGTGTGCTTTGTATGCCAGTGGACATATATATACTTTTTTTTTTTTTTTTGGTTTCTTTTTTCTAGTCTGGGTTAGAACCGTAGCCGTGGGTTAAATTAGCCTCGACTTTTACATTCGGGCCCTGAGCCTCAACAGAGTTCGCCCTCGGCGAGTGGAGGTTTTCCTCATCCGCCTAGGAGAGCAAGTGACAGCCCCCAAAACCCTCTCCAACAGGTTGGATAAACGCCCTTGGTTTGTGATACGATGTGCGGTGGTGATACCGCAGGTAAAAGCTCACAAGCTTGCACAAACACACTTCTTGTCTGTCCAAGACAGACTAAACGCTCATATGCACAGCAAATTCAGAATCGGCGAGTCTGAGAAGTGCGCATGCAATGCAGACAAACGGCATGACTGCTGAACACCTGCTAACAACACTGCCAGCTCCATGAAGCTCCCAGACAAGCAACATGGCCAGAAGCAGTACTGCTGAGGGTCAAACTCTATGTCAACCTGGAGGACATTCTGAGGACAACAACTGCATTCGTGCGGGCGACTGACATCTCCATCTAGTGAACGACGACGAAGAAGAAGTCTGTCCAAGAAGTCTCAGCCTTTCAAGACGAAATGCCGAAGGAATTCTGAACAAGATGAAGCTAGTCACTGCCACCACTTCCTATTATAGAGATGTGTTGTTGTTGTTGTTGTTTTTTTTATCCCCCCCCCCCCCAAGATTTGCAGTTCATCCAAACATTCAACCCATATCCCAAATGCAGCAGCTACGGTTTGTGTCAAAACTTTTACGATCACAGGGATTTTTTTTTTATATTAAGAAACCCTCTCTGTCGTTCGGAACACCTCGGTCTTCGAAAAAAAAATGCAAACAAGTTACACAGGAGGCGACATAATAATAATAACAACAATAACAATAACAATGATATATCACATTTATGCAACGTAGTTCTTGACAATACATCAACTCCTTGCACATTTTGACATATCTCAAGAATACGAAGCGGTCTCGGTAAACTGAAACAGCCTGTAACATCAGCGGTGGCTGAAAATGTGCTGTACCAGCAATGCCCGGTGTGATCACAGCCGCGAGAAAGCTTTTGTTGACCAATTGAAAGCGTTTCCTTGTAAGCGAGATCTGAAAGACGCGAAGTGAGACAGACAGTTTTGTCATCCAGAGAGAAGAACAGACAGATGAATGGGACGGACAAGACCGACGTTACAAATCAAGGTGTTAGGCAGGTTGTAAAGGAAGACAGTCATAGCTTTTGGGATGAGAAAGAGTGCCTTGAAACTGAAGGTGGATAAGAATGAGGAACTTTGGTTTACGTGTGTGTGTGTGTGTGTGTGTGTGTGTGTGTGTGTGTGTGTGTGTGTGTGTGTGTGTTTTATTCTCTTGTTGAAGACACAGTACTGTGCAAAAGAGAACGCTTTGATCGTATGGACATTATCTGGTTACCACGGTGCCTCGTCACTGACGCGACGTCCGCTTGCAGTGAAAGTATACATAGCACACACACACACACACACACACACACACACACACACACACACACACACACACACACACACACACACACACACACATTACATAAGCACACAATCAACCAAACGGAAAAGAGTAACACATACCGATACGACAGAGCAGAAACACACACACACACACACACACACACACACACACACACACACACACACACACACACACACACACACACACACACACACACACACACACACACAGAGAGAGAGAGAGAGAGAGAGAGAGAGAGAGTGTGTGTGTGTGAAACAAAAAACAACGACAACACTTCCGAAGCAGAGGGGCAGGAAGCCGGAGTGCCCGGAGGGAACCCCCGACGATCGGCCCGAATGAATGGTGCCACATACGAACATACGAGAAGGAAAAATTCTTTGCCCTGAGTGGGATTCGAATCCCTGACCTCTCGCACTGGTGTCAAGTCTCTTAACCACTAGACCACCCACCGCCCCGGTGAATGAGAGTCAGTGAAGTTTTCGAGCGGAACAGCACCGGAAAAACGCGCGCCCATTTTGTTTCACCCCCGTGCACACACGGCGACACTAAATCCGATTAGCTTCATCCGCGCTCGTCCCTATGCGTAGAAATACAAATCAAATCCTGATCGTCAGCGTCTCTCGCCAAAAAGGGTTTTCAATCCCCGAAGAGGCTGCAGATTGATGACGAAGGAGTAGACTACTGGAGCGTCGCCGTATCACCTATTGCATTGTGACACGCTCGCCGACTCTCAGAATTGAATTCCATCGATTTTTTTGGCTAGCCCCCCTGTCAGACCCTCACAGCATCATTCGTCGCCGACCAATCCCATCCTCTCTTACACGAAAGCCAGATGTGATAATTTTATGACGTTTTCAATTTGCAATATGGACGGTCTGCGGTGCAAAATTCAGCCAGCGCCAAAGGGCAGTTCTCGAAACATATTGCGTGCTTTTTATGCGTGAGAGAGAGAGAGAGAGAGAGAGAGAGCTGTAACACTCGTTAAACCATGGTAATACGGTAGGCGTCAGACAACTTCTTTTTCAGGTTTGGCTTTTTGGCGGTAGCCGAGGGACGGGAGGCAGGGTGGTGGATGAAAAAAGATCAGGATATGTGAGTCAGTTTCCCGATCCCCTCCTGGTTTTAACGCCCCCTTCACCCTTCCCTGTGCCCTCTTCGTAACTCCCGCCCACACACACACACACACACACACACACACACACACACAAGAAGACTCCCCACAGCAGACGATCATTGGCTTCGTTCAGGGAAGTCAGCCCCACCTGGTGATGCGTGCTTACAGGTAGAACATGCTGGTTTTCAGTTTGGGTTGTTGGGTTGGGTTTTGTTTTTTCTTCCCCCGTCTGATCCAATCGAATCTGGAGCGAGTCCAGAGAAGTTCACTTCAGGTCATGGATTCGCATGCCGCTGTCCTTGACTAATAACCTCCCCTTCAGTTCCAGCGACAGTACAGTATAGAGTCGGGGAGAGAGAGAGAGGGGGTGGGTGGGTGTTTGGGGGTGTAGCGTCCTTTTCCACCACATACGGGTGATATCAAAGACGGGGCAACGATGATAACGCCAGCACAAATATTAATTTTGGCCCCAGCAGGGATACGAACTCACGACCCGAGCATTAGAAGTCCAACGCTCTACCGTTCGACCACCCGAGAGAGAGAGAGAGAGAGAGACAGAGAGAGAGAGAGAGAGAGACAGAGAGAGAGAGAGAGAGAGAGAGAGAGAGAGAGAGAGAGAGATTCTTTGCAAGAAACCGAGCGGAGATGATTTACGCGAGATCGTTACGTAATGCGGGACTGCAGTTCTCCAGACCGAGGAAGCTATGAAAACAACCGACAAAAACAAGTAGTTTGGGGGTAACCTGGAAAATGTCTACTTGACAGCAAAGTGCAGTTTGTGTAGGTGCTTGGAAAACTGCAGATTTACGGGCTGGTGTAACAGACCCCCCCCCCCCCCCCCCCCCAAAAAAAAAAAAAGTCTTCAAAACAATATGGTGGAAGGTGGCCCGATGAAACACTACAGTTCGGCTCAGAAAGCACAGTTTCTTTACTACTGTACTGAGAACTCAGTTTATAAAAATAAATACATTTCCCACAGTGGTAATTCAATTAAGTTCTTTAGAGATGCTATCTCTACGCTCGGAAAAACACATACGCGCTCCGCCCGGTCTCTCAGTAATCTCCCATGTATCGTCTTTGAGAGTGTTTCAGTGTTGGTCTGGTTCACATGAGATCTGTCTCCTCACAGTAGCAGAGCAGACACCCTCGCCGGCAGGGCAAACATCATCGATGGCCTGTGCCTACGAAGATCAGCAGTGGTAAGGAGTTTGAGACACACGCTGCATGAGCACAGCATCGGTCATTATACCACAGACCCGCCTGCAGAGCAGACTCGTTCGTGCATCGTGCGTCTCAAACTCCTTCCCACTTCTGATCTTCGTAGGCACAGGCCATCCCTGATGCTTGCCCAGCCGGCGACGGTGTCTGCTCTGCTACTGTGATGAGTAGGATAGATTTTGTGGGAGGACATAATTATTAAATTGCTCAGTCGACGTGCGAATCAGAAACTTTTCTTGCGTACGCAAAATGGATCCGAGTTTTGTTGTTGTTGTTGTCGTCGTCGTCGTTGTTGTTGTTGTTGTTGTTGTTGTTTTGTTTTTACTTAGGGACAGTACAAGTGGGTCATACCAGAAACATCAACAGTAATTCTTAAATGTCGGGAGTCAAATTAAGAAAAATCGAAAAGCTTTGGGTTCTGCGGCCGCCTTGAACATGTGTGTGTGTGTGTGTGTGTGTGTGTGTGTGTGTGTGTGTGTGTGTGTGTGTGTGTGCGTGCGTGCGTGCGTGCGTGCGTGTGTGTGTGTGTGTGTGTGTGTGTGTGTGTGTGGGTGTGTGTGTGTGTGGAGAGAGAGAGAGAGACAGAGAGAGAGTTTCCGTCACAGGAAGTCTCATTAGGCTGATCCGCAGAATACACTTCCCCCGTCTGCCGCCTGTGTCCCCAATCCACTCTCACATTGTCACGCAATCCCCAGCTACAAACAGCAAGATGACACTCTTCAGGTCACGGAGTACTGCATCCGTTCAATCTACGAGTGCAAAAAAGACGGGTCATATCTTTGGATGGTAAACCACACTACGTATTTTGAATTCCGCCGAGGGTAAAATCACCGAAACATGACATAAAAACAGCTTTTGAATGTGTTTCTTGTTACTTTGTTTGGGGGGGGTTTCGTTGCGGTTTCGTTTCGCCGTTTTTGACTTTTGTGTTTTGTTGTTGTTACTGTTTTAATAATAAATCACATTTACACAGCGCAATTCTTGTAAACTACATCAACTCGCATTCACACATCAGGGTGAGTGAGTATTTTAAGGCTTAACGCCGCGTCAGCGACAAAGACTAATTCGCGGCAGCCACAAGTTTGAAGGCCTCTTCGTTAAAAGGTAAAAATCTGGATTAAAACAACTAGTAAATATAGGCTAAAAGTTTATAGGTTAAATGAGATTCTACCAGTCTTGGTTACCACCAGTTCAAAAGCATTCACACATCACTCACACTCAAATAGAACACATCCTAATTCTGAACAGCAGCCACCACGGTTACAACAATTCGTAGAAGGCAAGTTGAAACATATGAGTTTTAAGCTCTGGCTTGAAATATGACAGAGTAGGTTGTTGAGCTGTCTCACGCTAGCAGGCAGAGAGTTCCAGACTGTTGGGGTGGTAAACCGGAAACAGCGTTCGCCAGAAGATTTCAAATTTCTCCTTGGAAATTTTAAGAAGCTTCTCGCTGGATGAGCGGATGGTATGCTTGTGTTCGCGTTTTCACATCCATAAGGTCTATGTCACCGTGCTGTGTCTCGAAGTCTCTGCCTTGGATCACGAAGAAGGTAAACCTCTCATCAGACTGATAAATGACCGCCCGCCTAATTCACTGGCACTAGTGAAGACTAATGCGGTGTGGTCCGGCAACTTCGCATACAGTGTTGTCTGTCCTTGTTTGGTACCCGGATGAAAGTGTCGTGCGCCGAAACGATAATAATAATAATCATTACATGGATAGTAGTAATAATAATCTGCATTTTTTGTTAATGGCGCAGTAGGTGTGTTGCACTTTGATTATACTCGTGCTTGCTGCAGTAAGAGCCGTCAAGGGATCGTTAATCTTGCCTGATTTCCGCATACAGGGTCAAAACCGAAAAAGAATAATTAAAAAAAACTTGAACCGTGGGATATTCGTGTGCGGTAAGAAATGTGCTATCGTTCTCTTCAACCACACAAAGGCGACTGGTATCAAATACGGGGCGAGGAAAAGCTCCCCCGCCCCTCCTCCTCCTCCGCCCACCCCCCCCCCCCCCCCCTTCTAAACAAAAGGGGGGAGCAAGGACCCCCTCCCTCCCCCCCCCTCTCCCCGCTTTCCCCACCGTCTCGTTAAGCCTGCACAGCGCGCGAAACACACATGTGCACATCACAGTCGTTGCGCTCGGTGTGTCTGCTAACTACAAAACTGAACACAGCTGTGCTCGGTGACAAACCGATTGAAGATGCACTGTCCGCAGACGGAGTGGCGTAGTACAGCCAATCAGAATCTGTTGTGGAAACCACAGTCACAGTTGTGGCTATTTGAAATCCAGGTTGCTGTGACTGATGACGCCACAGCGGCAGCGGAAACCCCCAAAATCACAACTGTTTCACAATTATGGACAGCACTGTGGCGCTCCGTTTAAGAGCCGACTTTACAGTGCTCTCACAAGCGCAGATCTATGGGCTGCACTCTCGGTGTTTGTCTCAGTCAGTCTAAGTACTAAATGGTTGTGTCCTGGTCGTGCGTCAGTTGCCTGTTGGAGGGGCCTGTTTATCGTATGATGAGTAACGACATTTTGGCAGATGTCTGTCTGACAGCAATATGGCTGGTATGGTGGTCCGCCGGTTGTGCAGCCATTCCTTACGCCGGCATAGCAGAAATAAACTGACTATTGTCAGTAAGACTACCACCGGTGTGTCACTGAGTGTGTAGGTGTGCATGACGAATAGTCAGTTGTGTGGCTTAGATACGATAAGGGTGGGTGGGTGTTTGGGGGTTTAACGTCCTTTTCCACCTCATACGGGTGATATCAAAGACGGGGCAACGATGAAAAAGCCAGCACAAATATTTGGCCCCAGCCGGGATACGAACTCACGGCCCGAGCATTAGAAGTCCAACGCTCTACCATTCGGCCGCCCCGGCTCTCCTAAGATAAGATAAGATAAGATAAGATAAGACAAGATAAGATAAGGGGAAATTAAATGGGAAAATTAAATGTCTGCTTAAAACGTAACAATGACAATGCAATACATTAAAATTCTGCACACAACACAAGATAGAGCGTTGGATTGTCAATGCTAGGGTCGTGAGTTCGAATCCCAGCTGGGGCCAAATATTTGTGCTGGTTTTTTTCTCGTTGCCCCGTCCATGACTGATATTACGCATACGTGGTGGAAAAGGACGTTAGACTCCCAAACACCCACCCACCCACCCACCCCACCCGGTATGCTTCCCCGGCACTCAAAACAGGTTTACCCTAACCGCACTCGGATTCTGCACACAGGATAGCGCAGAGCCCTCTTGTGGGCGTTTAGGATAAACCCGTCTAGGATAAGCCTAAACGCGTGCCGATACCCCTTCTTCATGCATGCGCCCCAGCATGTCCAGTCAGCAGTGTACATATCCACGTCGTTTTTAGCTGGTAAGTGACGTCACGAACAACTGGCGCGATACGTCGGCACGTGCGGTATGCTTGGCTACAGCGAGTTTCCAACATATCGTGCAGTGATTCACGCCTGTATTCACTCGTCAGGTGTGTTTACCTGACAGAAGCAATCAACAGGTGGTCTGCCCCCAGGTAGGCGCATAAAAACACTGCCCCTGACTCACTGGCCACACTGTCGGGGTGTAATCAAAATGAAAGCAAGTGTTTCTGGTGCTGCTCCGCTTCAAAAGTAGCCCCGCCCTATGCTTGGGAGTTTAACGTCATTTTCCACCACGTATGGGTGACATCAAAGACGGGGCAACGAGAAAAAGGCGGCCAGCACAAATATTAAGCCCCAGTCGGGATTGGAACTCACGACCCGAGCACTGAAAGTCGAACGGTGTCCGTTTCCTCTGACTATTAAATCATGCTAAACCCCCAGACACCCGTCCACTCCTAAGACGAAACGCAGCCACCCTCCCCCCCCCACCCCCACCCCCACAGAGAGAGAGAGAGAGAGAGAGAGAGAGAGAGCAATAAAGTTGTTTGTTCTTTATTTTTCGAAGCCAAAATAAGAAGTTACCCGAGTTTCTGTTGCACTTTCTCTAGGACTACTACTCATGTAAAAATGTCATGTCTATAGCATCACCAAAGACCCTACATTACGGGTCTTTGGCATCACGTTATCAGACGTGATAAGGGACTATCTCAAAACACTGGCACGCACGGGTTTTGCACTCGGGGTGAATACGGGCAAACCATGCAGTGCTGAGTTTACGAAAGCGTTATCTAATCGTGCATTATGCTTTCTTTAACGCTGAGACCTGCCTGCACCAAAAACCGAAATGGACGTAGTGAACACATAAACGCACCAATTCAAAGATTACCTGAACTTCCCAGGAGACAGTTTTTGTTCAGGAAGGGCTGCGCTTGTGAATCTGCCTGTGGGCGAAGGACACAAATACACAGGGTCTCAAAATGCCTATATATTCCCTATTAGCCTCAGGCATCATAGTCACCCCTAAAAATGCTTCAATCTAGAAACAATTACTACCTTGAACAGACCATTCAAAGGCATGAACCGTCGTTGAGTACGCTTCTGTTGGCTCATCGCCAGCATTTAAAATGCTGTCACCATGCAGGTGTCTAAGTCGTGTGATGATAGACACCACGAAAAGAGCTCAAAATGATCTGTGAGCAAAAAAAATCATAAAGATTGCGCCTTTAACATACTACTACTACTACTACTACTACTACTACTACTACTAAATGGCATTTGTAGGGCGCATTTCTTTGGAATAAACTCAATGTGCCAATCACTCACCGTCACTCACGCACATTTTACAAACGATGGACAGACGTACACTGGTGAAACTGACTAGTTGCCGACACGGGAAATTACTGGAAGGCTTTACAAAGAGGAACGAATAATGTACTTGTTGTTCAGGCCTTCAAAATATCAACGAACGAATGGAAGATCTGTGATCATAGTTGTCGACTGTTTACAAAGTTCACAACCTACAACATGCCGCGACGCGAAACTGAGCTGCTCAATAACTTCAGCACAAAAACACGAAGTTGATAAATTTCCTTGTTTAGGAAATGACATACGCAATTTCCCCTTACCACCGGAAGTGGTGTGCCCGTAACAGCTAATCTTGATCTCATTGGCTGGTTGTTCTAATCAACGCAATACCTGTACGTAGGATACGTCACTAAAAGCTTTCACAATTCCTCCAGCAATATTCTGGCTAAGGTTTTAGGACATGTACGCCGATTGTGACTGTTTCTGAGAAGTGCGCTATATAAATGAAATTTATTATTATTATTATTATTGTGTCCACTGTACAGTCGTAACCAGATTTGTATGAAAACACGCCTGTAAGGAGAGGTTCCCCCTACTGCCCTTCAAAGGGTTCTGTTCTTCGGGGACCTGTGTATTGCTACTTGAGTTCCTGATTTGTTTTGTTCTGGGAATATCGCTCGCAGGAACAAAGTCAGTACTTAAGAAGGCTGGTACCGGTAAATCGAAAAGCCAAGATCAAAGGTTCCTCGGCTTTCTGCTGATTTCACGCTTCACTGAGAACGGCTTGGTCGTGTTAATCTCTCTCTCTCTAGCCGAATGGTAGAGCGTTGGACTTTCAATGCTCGGGTCGTGAGTTCGTATCCTGGCTTGGGCCAAATATCTGTGCTGGTTTTTCATCGTTGCCCTGTCTTTGATATCACCCGTATGTGGTGGAAAAGGACGTTAAACTCCCAACCCCCCACCCCCCCAACCACCTTCTCTCTCTCTCTCTCTCTCTCTCTCTCTCTCTCTGAGCTCGATAGAAGTGTGTGTGTGTGTGTGTGTGTGTGTGTGTGTGTGTGTGTGTGTGTGTGTGTGTGTGTGTGTGTGTGTGTGTGTGTGTGTGTGTGAGGTTGACATTAGTGCGTTTACTTCCTGAACCTGACTGATAGCTCTAATCCTATTTCACCCCCTGGAGTTTAAAGACCTCTTTTTTAAAATGAACAAAAAAACACCAACACAGTTTAAAGAACCTCTTTACTTTTTCTTGAGCTCTGTTGCCTGCTACACAGATCTTCCGCAATGTGAAGAAAGTCTGTGACAGTCTGCTGACTGCAAATCGTGCAATCGCACAGAGATTCGATCTCTCCGAGGACAGTTTAACTGAGCTGTCGTGCGCCAAAAATGCCTCTGTACCGAGAAACGTCGGTTAGGTAAATGGTTTTTTAAATGCTGGTCCTGAGATAGAACCTAGATAGATGCTAAATTAACGTCAAATATCCGTCATCAAAATTACAGACGCACTCACATCAACCCAGAGGAGACGGCCGAATGACCTGAACATGCGCTCACGCCCAGGGCTGTGCAGTGATAGATAACAGCATAAATACGCCTAATCAGCATTTTGTTAAATCGCCACACTGCTGATCTAGTTTGTTTTTTTTTATGTCCTGGTGGTGTAAAATGTCAGCGTACTTAATGCACCGCTCACGGGTTGCAATGGGAGTGGTGTGACATGTGAATGAAATAAAATGCAGGTAGCCGAGACTTGGAGGAGGTGCATACTTGACCTGTTTTGAGTTACAAGGCGGCTGACGCGGCCCAGACATACAATGGTGATTTTCGGCCGCGTGTGCACATTTTGCTGATACAGCCACATCACATGCCTGGGTCTGTCACAGTGTGTGTGTGTGTGTGTGTGTGTGTGTGTGTGTGTGTGTGTGTGTGTGTGTGTGTGTGTGTGTGTGTGTGTGTGTGTGTGTGTGTGTGTGTGTGTGTGTGTGTGTGTGTGTGTGCGTGCGTGCGCGCGCGCGCGTTATTATAGTTGCAGTTGTTGTTTTCATTAGCTCCCAACCGACAGCAGAGTATATTGAATTCATTATTTTGTGGAAGTGGTGGTGGATTATTTTTTCATGTTGTTGTGTGTTGTTGCTGTTGTTGTGTTGTTGCTGTTTTTGCTGTTGTTTAACTGTGACTGATCGAAAGTGACCACACACACACACACACACACACACACACACACACACACACACCGGCACACACGCCCCGGCACACACACACACACACACACACACGCCCCGGCACACACACACACGCACACACACACACACACACACACACACGCACCGGCACACACACACACACACACACACACACACACACACACACACACACACACACACACACACTGGCACACACGCCCCGGCACACACACACACACACACACACACACACACACACAGAGGTTGTCCATTATTGCTCAATCCCTGAAGGACATTATCCACCAATCAGTTCTATAAATTATGTAGGCGATAAATGGGAGCGTGTCAATCATCGTGCACTTGTATCGTCCTTCAAAGTCGAGAAGTGACAAGTTGTGTAACTATAGCAACGACACCTTGGAAGTTAACGGTCACCTTATGCCCTTGAAGTGCGAACGTGACACCTTGCGTAACCTTGACGACCGTTCACCACGGCAACAACGGCAGGAGATACTTGACCGGTGGTTTCTGCTACGCACAACGTAGATAAGCAGCAGGATGGATTACCTAGCTCGGCACATATACAATATTTATGCACGCTCCCTAGTACTCGAACCTGCGGTACAGGCGAAGGAAACATATTTCAACCAACCGAGCAATGGGTCCTCTGACAAATTACAGTCTGTGCAGAAGTAGCATCCACACAGTCACTGATCACGGTCAAGCTGTCGGTGGTCTAGTGGTTAACACTTTGTCACCAGTGCGAGAGGCCAAGTTCGAGCCCCACTCGGGGCTACGAATTTTTCTTTCTCGTATGTGGCACCGTTCATTCGGGCAGACCGTCAGAGGCTCTCTCCGGGTACTCCGGCTTCCTCCCCACTGTCACTGTGCCAGTATTTAAACCGGCTAATTCAATCTTTACTTAGCCAATATGTGTTGGGACAGTTTCGCTCGTGGTTGCGACTGTACGCTCGAAATACTCTATCTTGATGATTAGTACAGCTCTTAATGCGATACAATGTTGTTTACAATTTCCGCAAGCGCTCGGACTCGGACATTCAAATTCTACACTGTTGTTGCGATACTGGTGCACTCAGTGTGGTCGCCCTGTCGTCGAGGTACGCTTCTGTTGGCTCAGTGCCAGCATTACACTGAGACGCTGTCACTATCCAAGCGTCTAAATGGTGTGATGACAGATACAACGAATACAGCTCAGGACGATCTTTGAGCATAGAAATGGTAGCATATTAACCCCTTTAAACAGAGTTAATGTGAGAAAATGTGGGTTTAAAGCCGGCTCTTAAATGTGCACTGCGGAGCGCCACAGTGCTGTCCACAGTTGTGACACAGTTGTGATTTTGGGGGTTTCCGCCGCTGTGGCGTCATCACGTGGAAGGATTTCAAATAGCCACAACTGTGACTGTGGTTTCCACAACAGATTCTGATTCGCTGTACTACGTCACTCGGAGCGCAAACATGGCGGACAGTGCATCTGCAATCGGTTTGTCACCAAGGCACAGCTGTGTTCAGTTTTTGTAGTTAGTAGACACACCGAGCGCAACTGACGACTGTGATGTGCACATGTGTGTTTCGCGCGCTGTGCCCAGTTAAGAGCAGGCTTTAACAGTGTCCCTATCTTTGTCTTCCTGCGTGAGTCTCAGTTTCGCGCCCTTGTCCATTATTACGTATGGGTTCCCGATCCTGCCGGTTTCAGCGTTACCACCTGCCACGACAACCACTGTGCGATCGACTTCGCAACACCAGTCATGTCACCTGAGACAGAGATCCGATGCGTTACGTGTCTGCGGCGGAGATAGATACAGACAGCGCCCTCCGAGATTTCCTCGTAATGGGCTGCGATCAGTGACCGGGCGGCAGGTCGACAGTGAGGAACAGGAATGCATTCAGTGCCCCAGGCTACGTAATGGCACACCGTCACTACGCGGCGAGGCATCAGGGTACGCGAGAAGTTAAAGTCCCGTATCTGTGTGAACTATGACTTATTCTGAGCCGTAAAATGTGCGGCGGCCACCGTCATGAAACCAAGCTATTGTCATAACTCAGAATGACATGTCACATGGCTGTCTCGATTGCGCGACATCTGCGGACCTCAATTTTCAACTTTTGTAGGAATTATACAGTTACTATCTACGACGGCAGAAAAATGAAGCGTGTTTGCTTGTTTGTTTATGTGCTCGGTTGCTTGTCTGCTTTGTTTGTTTGTTTCCACTTTTAATAAGATTACTGGGCAGGAATATGGTGGGATTTTTCCTTCCCATATCGAGTCTAATCCATGTGCAGACTCGTTTGCGGTGCCTGTCTCGCCTTCGTGTACATACGCACGCACAAACATCAAGTGTGCACGCTAAAAATCCCACGTTCATCTTTCGAAGAAGAGTAGGCTGTGGCCGGTGGCGTGGTAAACAGAAATACTGTCGCACGCACCAGAGTGAATAGCAGGGTGGAGGTTTGCACACAAAGTAGCGCTTAACGGCAGCAGGCTTTCACTGCTTCGTCCTCCAGCCCTGCGGCGCCGTGAGCATTTCAGCAGAGATGGATATGTGCGCCGAGGCACCATTGCGTTGTAGAGACGTTTTGCTTGCTACACGCCTCTCTGGCTGCCCCGTCCTTGATATCACCCATGCGTGGGGGGAAAAGGACGTTAAACTCCCAAACACCCACCCACCCCTGTCGGTTACAAACAGCATCAG
This sequence comes from Batillaria attramentaria, assembly GCA_018292915.2. Lineage (NCBI taxonomy): Eukaryota > Metazoa > Mollusca > Gastropoda > Batillariidae > Batillaria > Batillaria attramentaria. The sequence continues at coordinate 3,530,213 of JACVVK020000010.1, forward strand.
TGTGATATAATGCATATTACGCAGAAAAGTTCGAGTTTGTAGGCTAGTGGAGCCGCAACAGGAAAAAAAAAAAATATAACGGTATTTGATATGCGTCTCTGAAATTTGCAGTTATTTCATACTCCATATAATCCCAAACGGTTCCGAAAAGTACCTCTGGGGTAAGGAGGGGAAGGGATGGTGGTAATGGTATGGAGTCTGCTATAACACCTTTTCCCGCGATGTTTAGACCGATACCTTCAAGGAAATCTCAACCCCGCTTTGCAGCGAAGCTTGAAGGAAGCACCTGTTGCGTGTTCCCCTCCAGACAGACTTAGAAAAAAACAACTTCACTGAGGACTTACGTATACAGCAATTATAGCCTATGGATGGCTCAGCTCTCGTAGCCGGTAAAATGCTAAAAATGCGGCAGCGGCCCCCGCCTCTCCACTAAATAAACCGCTGACGAAAGCGTTCATCATGCTCTTCATGAGCCGGGAATCAGAAAGGAGAATCCTCAGCACTTTGCCTCGCGCGGAAGAACAGAAACCGAATTGCGCATTAAAGCTGCCAAACTACGGGGTGCAGTCAAACAGGACGAAAGTGTTTCCTGTGCCACACCGATTCAAAATTTTCGATGACGATTCCTCTCACGTTGTTGTTCGTCCGTGTGTCTAATGGCTGTCTGATGCGTCTAGTGTGTGAGTCAGTAGTGCCGAGTAGTGTGCTTTTCCACCTCTCGCTTTCAGCTCCCACCGCTGGCTAGCAGCAATGCGAAAAGGTGGCGGGATTTTCATCGCCGCGTACAACCATAGTCATATCCCGATCAAAATTGGTGGCTGCACTCAAAGGGGACGGCCTGGAAACTGACATTATGACGGAAAATCAGTCCGACGTTGGTGTTCGACCACTCGAGCAGCGTGTAAACAACACTGGTTCGCATTAAAAGCTGTACTAATCATCGAGATAGAATATTTCGAGCGTAAATGCGCATCGTGACTCACGAGCGAAACTGTTCCAAAACATAAGCTAGCATGGTAAAAAGTGATCGAAGTAGCGGCGATGAAAATCCCGCCATCTTGACTGCACCCCGTGACTTTGCCTCGGGCGAAAGAGAAGAAAGTGAATGGAACATGAACGCTGCATGGGAACATCGCGACTACGGCTAAAGGGAAAGCTACACTGGCATTTTTTTTTTTTTAAATAATTCGCGTTTCGATGTCTTGCTGCTTTCGCATTTCTTGCTCAAAATCAGTTAGCAGCAGCCGGCATTCACTGCTTCGTCCTCCAGCCCTGCGGCGCCTTGAGCGTTGAAGAAGAGACGGATATGGATATGTCCACCGAGGAACAGCCGCTTTGAACTTGAGAGAAAGAAAAAAAAAAACACCTCCAGCCGAAGGGCTTTTCTGTTCACACGCTAGGTGCGTTCAGTGAGCGGTGCCGGCCTGGTGCTGGACAATACACAAAGCGCGATAGCGCGCGGTCAGCGGCGATTGACTGGCGTGGCGAGGAAAACATAGAACCGTGTTCAATCTATTCACTGGCGAGCCGATATAACTGGCCGGGAGTGCATTTTACCGCTGTTCAGTTGGCGAGCAAAATGCCGCCGTTCTGGAAAGTTGTGAGGACATTTCGGAAAAAGGCTGATAAAGCCATGAGGCTCAGTTCCCATCTCATCTCTTGGGTATTTTGTCAGTGTTAACAGGCCACCTTTCTTCCCATCTCATCTTCTCTCTCATCTTATCCCTGCGGCATCCCCCCACGGGACGCATACCGCTACAAGCTGAAGGTCAGACAACTGCAGTTAGGCGCCGCCCGTCGCCAGAAACATGCAGAGGACCCCCTCCCCCCTCCCTCTCTCTCCCTCCGTCTCCCCCCCCCCCTCTCTCTCTCTCTCTCCGCTCAAATGATGTATACAGTTTCTCTAAACGTTTGTGTAGTTGTGGTCGTTGTTTACTTTGTACATGTAGCAAGGACAATTTTGTATCATGAACCTACGTACATGAAAACCGCGTTTCTTGTAAAAACTGAACTCTCTCTCTCTCTCTCTCTCTCTCTCTCTCTCTCTCTCTCTCCACGTCGTACTGTCTACCACCCATCCGGTCATATCAGGGAACGGAGATTAAACAGACCCTTCTTCCGACGCGTTTAAGCCTACTGATTTCTGAGCTGTCTGTTCTGGTGCTGTCTACTATCCTCAGGCTTCCACTTGAATGCATGCACAGTTCTTGCCAATCACAGGCTGGCACGGATCCAACAGAAGGCTAAAGGCAAAGCGAAAAGCCAGGCGTCAGGTATAATGTTGCTGTCACTCTTTTTACCGGCAGAGTTCTACACTACTCCAGTTCAAAGCACACCTTTCAAGACTCAGGAAGCACCGTCTGTCACATGTTGCGTAACAGCGACACCACACCAAATGGCGGCAACACGAGAAGTAACTCTACCTGCCCTTAATTAAAGAAGAACGACAACTGAACGAGAAGTTCGAAACTACATTCATCATCCCTGTGGTGAACTCAGCATGCGTGTGAATCAGATTCTTGTTCTGCCCTTATTTCACCCTGCTCCGCATCCGCAGTATGCCGTTGCATCATCTCACTAGGTAACAATCTTGTTTTCAAGTTTTGGAGAAGATGACGCACTTCCGTCTTTCCGGTGCAACATACTCCTGCGATTTGAGTTACGCGGAACGAAAGTTAAGCGCTTTTCAAAACTCAAGTTTGCTATTCGTGTTTTCTTTAAAGTTCCACTCCTAGATCCTCTGCCCCCTCTTAAAACCCTCCGGCCCTCGAGACTCACACTCCAGACTCCGCATGTAGAAGTCGAGGTTAGGGATTTTAGCTCCGGGTTAGAGTCTAACCTCGAACTAAACTAGCTCCAGGGTTAAATTTTCTATTGATTTTTTTTTTTTAATCAGGAAGCGGGTCCATTCCAGCAAGAAGCCTAAGCCGTTACAGAAGGATTTATTTCTTCCTTTCTTCGACTCCATTTCATATATATTTATACATATAATTATATTTGTTTCTTTTGTCCTAGTCTGGGTTACGCCCATAGACTTGAGTTAAATAAACCTCGACTTTTACATTCGGGCCCAGGCCTCTGCCGTTAACCTCCGAAGTAAAGTTCACAAAGTTCACAAAGTTCAGTTCAGTTTAGTTCAGTTCAGTGGAAGATAATAACTCTGCGCTCGGAAAACCCATACGCGCTCCACTACATCTCTCAGCAGTCTCGGGGAGCCGGGATAGCCGAATAGTAGAGCGATGGGCTCTCATTGCTCGGGTCGTGAGTTCGACTTGAATCCCGTCTGGGGCTACATATTTGTGCTGGCCTTTTTCTCGTTGCCCCGTCTTTGATATCACCCTTACGTGGTGGAACACCTCTGCTCTGCAAACAATATATGGCATAATAACCGAGGCTTTGCTTATACAACGTGCCTCTCTTCCCCTTACCACTCCTCATCTTCAGGTCCTAGGCACGGCCATCCTTAATGCTTGCCTAGCCGGCGAGGGTTGTCTGCACTAAGCTCGTAAAAGTTCAGGCGTACGCTTTCCTGAATCGATCAGGGCTGATCGTATGAGCGAAAGATGTACGTGTTATGAGCGTCTGTAATAATGTAGCGTCTGGTTTGACGAAGTAGACGTACACAGACGGTTTCTGGTCAATAGGGTCATCGCGATTTATGTGACGCCTGGCGACTCTGCTTAATAGGGGCACCAGGATTTATGCGACGATGCAGTGTACCTTAACAGAACCTACTGGGAAGAAATGAAGATGACAAGGTTTAAAACCCTTTCGGCGCCAATCTCGCATTTCGGCGAGCGGCATGCCGTCAGTTTGAGGGACACTGGCCTTGTTTTCAAAATTCACATGAGTCGTTGGGGCAAAACAAATGTACACCTCGAAAACTGCATCCAATTTGCTACCACTGTAAAAAAAAAAAAAAAAAAAGTTAAGTAAATTGGTGCTTTTGTTCAGAGGGTGGGTGGGTGGGTGTTTCGGGGTTTAACGTCCTTTTCCACCACATACGGGTGATATCAAAGACGGGGCAACGACGAAAAAGCCAGCACAAATATTTGGCCCCAACCGGGATACGAACTCACGACCCGAGCATTAGAAGTCCAACGCTCTATCATTCGGCCACCCTGCCCCCCCCCCCCCATTTGTTCAGAAGTTACACGAGATTAAACACTAGAGGTGTACAGAGGTTGCAGTCACGTGGTGCTGAGCGTTGGACTTCTAATGCTCGGGTCGTGAGTTCGCATCCCGGCTGGGGCCAAATATTTGTGCTGGCTTTTTCATCGTTGCCCCGTCTTTGACCGTATGTGGTGGAAAAGGACGTTAAACATCCAAACACCCACCCCACCCTTCAAATCCTTTGAATTGGAGTAAGCAAGCATTTGGGGGTTAGCTCCATGAACTATTTTCAAATCTCGTGAGATGACCCCAGCAGAGTATCCTCAACAGAGTATAGATTCCAGCAGAGTATCCTGCGCGGCTACGTGTCCCTGAATAGACTTCTCAGTGTTTACACGTCTCGACGGAAGACTCCATGACTCATTTTAAACCGAGTCCACGTTGTTGTTGTTGTTGTTGTTGTTGTTCAGTCCCATAATTCTTTCAAAAGTTCTCGTCAGCAGCAGTTGGGTTGGAATCGTGCGTGTTATCAAGTCGTCATCATCATTATCAAAACGAATCCAATTCGTTATGGCCCTAACCTTGTCAGTAATCCAGTTGCAGTTATCTCAAATTATCATACACGGTAACCCTGTCCCGCTGTGTGTGTTAGGCTCATAACACTTTCGTTTATTGTATTACTAGGAATCTCCCACTCCGTCCCCTAAAGACGGGAGCAGGTATAGCCGAATTGTAGAGCGTTGGACTGTTAATGCTCGGGTCGTGAGTTCGGATCCCGGCTGACTCCAAATATTTGTACTGGCCTTTTTCTCATTACCCCGTCTTGCATATCACCCTTACGTGGTGGAAAAGGACGTTAAACTCCCAAACACCCACTCACCCATCCACGTATCCCTTAAAAGGCGCGGACATTTGGAGAAGATTTGCGAGCTGCACGTATACGCTAGTAACCGACCAGCACGCGCCCCGTATCAAATTACGGGCTGACTGGCAAACGGGCCTTTAACCTTTTTTACGTGTGTAACGGATACACAATCCCACAAAGTCTAGCTGGGACAGCCAGTTATTTATACACCAGTTCAAGGGTCGTTACGGCCGACTCTGAAAACAGTGGCGACTGGAGCACACTCGGGTCGGAGGTTTATGTGCAGATAACCCCAGTAATCTGTCGTCAAGGGCAGACTAGCCATAAACTGCGGGACTGTCTTGCGTGTTCTGCACATTCGTGTAGGCGCTGTAGTAGTTGACGCTGAAAGAGTTAAAGGGGTGTACGGACACTATATTATTAGTATAACAGACTGGTTTTCAGGGGTAAGATAGTCTTGGCAATCCGCGGGAGGAGACAGAAAAAAATTAACCTTCCTCACGAAGTTCAGGAAATTTGTATGATGCAGATGAGGGTGATTGTATGATGATGCTATGGAGGTTCTTGTGGTTTGAAACTGCGTGACAGTGCCAGATTCCACGCTTCCTGTCATAAATATCCCGGCGTTAACCAGGCCAGGGACCTACAGCCCCTGCGGTGCCGGCAATCAGTGTAATCATCCACATCATGAGATGCGGCATAACAAGGGAAGCACCCCCACCCGTTTCTTAAGATCTTAAGGGTGAGAGGCACTGGAACAGTGCAGAATCTTTGGAAACTTTGGAAAACTCTCTCTCTCTCTCTCTCTCTCTCTCTCTCTCTCTCTCTCATAGTGTGTAAATATGACTAACACCTGACTGAATGTGACCACCAGCAAAGAAAGACACTCCCACGTACCCCTAGTCTCAAGTTGTACTCCGACTACAGGAGAACGTTTTAGTGCAATAAAGTGTTTGAGAGTCAGCCAAGCGTTCAATTCTTGCCATTGTGAAATGACTACACATACATCGCTCTACACTTCAGAAACGAACAGCTGAACGTGTAGAGGCCTTTCGCTACCGTCTCAGTCTGAATGAATTAAGCTTTCCGTGATAAAAAGTTGATTTATGTTCTTTTAACGAGAAAATAAGCCATGCTAGGGACAGTTACAGGCAGTTCACAGCCCGGAGCTGAAGGTATCAGAAAACATGTATCAGAAATGTAGTTATCTGATCAAGGCAGTTGTTCGACTAGTCGTACTACATTCTTTGATACGAATGACAGTTCATCCGTTTAGCCACATCCGTTTAGCGTTTGCCGATAGAGAAACACCAACAATAACATGCCGACATGACAAAAATCAGTGGCGATGTACACAGACACGCTGTGTGTTGCTTGGATAATGGGTGTAAATGGAACAGACAGGTATACTAACATATTCTGTCACCGTTGACACAATGATTGACAGACTGTCTTGTTTGGTCATGAATGTTTTATCGTGATGATGGTCTGGCCCAAACAAACGGGGTATAAACCAAACCCATGTGCCATAAGAGGACGTGACGATATATCGGAAGTTTTATAAATAGATAAATGCATATACAGGCTACGCGATACAGATGCAAATCTGGAGGAAAACGCTATATATTCCTCTTACACATAACGCTGCAGATGACACCCTAGAAATGCTTTAAAATTCACCAAAAAATTCACAACAATCAGGCAGCCATAGACTCATGCGTAGAGGAAATTTAAACAAATTCCAATATTCCGTTTTTTGGCAATGTTGGCAGCGACCACATACCCCCTCATTCCACGGTCGTCTGCTGGCTCCTGTGCCAGCCGCGCATGAATACAAATAGTCCACAAGCCAGCCTCATTTTTCCCTAATTTTACTATTACCTGGCATGAAACTTGTTTACAAAGCCAACAAAAAGCACCAGATTGCCATATTTTACTATGCACACAAATTTTAAAAGGGGCAAAGATTTTATACTATATTTAGCCGAGTTGTTACTACATGCCCCGGAAGCTAATACTATCACGTAGCCAAAAGTCTGAAATGTGTGTCCCTCTGAAAAGGCCTTCCCTTGTCAGGTTATGTCACATCTCATGATGTGGATGATTACACGGCCGGGCATTGCAGGTGCCGTAGTTCCCGGGCCTGGTTAACAGGAAGCGTGGAATGCCGCCCTGTCACGCACTCAATCCACATGCACTTTCAAGCATCCTCATACCATCATCTTGAGGCTTATCTCCCTCAAAATGACCAGTCATACAGGATATACATCACTTGTATATATGCAATTTGATCTATGCGCAGCTTCTAGAAATGCGAGCTGACACGTGTCTCAACGCACGCTCGTATTATTTGTGTGTGTGTGTGTGTGTGTGTGTGTGTGTGTGTGTGTGTGTGTGTGTGTGTGTGTGTGTGTGTGTGTGTACTACATGCATATGTTGGTTTTGTGTTTTGATTTAGCCTTTTTCTCTTTCTCCTTCGTGTTTTTATAATCTTATGTTGTTGTAGTTTAGCAAGGACAGATTGTCAGACAGGTTCTCGTGAACCTATATCTCAATCCTTGTGTAATAAAGTTTCATCATCATCATCATCATCATCTTCATCCTCGTCATACACAATAAAAAAAAAAATTTCGCCAGCTTCCGATCCCTCCGTGAGAAAAAGCCTAACCGGCATGTATGTGAGTAAGCATATCCTAGGCAGGTTTCGTAAGATCATCGTCAGCTAATAGTAGTTATTCAACCAGCAGGAAATCATCTTTTTAATACAAAGCTTGTGATAACGGTTAATCAAAACGCAGCGATCCGCATTTATGGCGCAGGCAAGCCTGGTCTCTTATTCTTTTTTTAACATCAGTATGCCGTTGCCATGAATTAAAAACAAATGAAACCCAGTCCAGCTGGATGAGAACTAATATGTTTTCTGTGGAACAAGATGACATGTCTGTGGCACAAATGCTTCTGTTTTCTTCTGGTTTTCGGGTTTACCCCATTTTTTTCTGCTTCAGAAATTCAAGTACAAAATACGCCAGAACTGAACTAAATACCTAAAAAAAAAGCGATACATTCTACCACTGCACCATCAAGGATGCAGCAAAAACCTGTTTACTGTGCTCTTAAAGCACTTGACTGGATTTACGCAATCCGGGAAAAGTCCACGGCTTTCAAGAAACCGATATCGCCGAGACTTTGCCACCCTTCAGTCAGACGCGAACGAACAGACATTTCGTCCAGTCGTAGCGCGATTCAGAGTTTTATCGCTGTCAGAGCTGGACTGTATGTAACCGCTGATTACAGCCACATACACATTTAAGGATAACGGTGTACATGTGACGGGGACAGTTGATCAAACAAATTCTTACCTTGCTCGCTTGCTGAGTCAGCTGCTTCGCTTAGTAACCCGACTTTGCAGACGACAGTTAAATCCCCCGGTATCGTTGGTCTGGTAGAAATTTCCACGTGAGACACAAAATTGCTGTCGAGAAGCACAACTTTAACTTTGAACGGAACTTTCTCACACAAGGAAAGTGAAAAGTATTTCAGTGTTTCAGTAACTCGACTTTGCAGTAAAGCAGACGACAGTTAAAATCCGGCGCGGCTGCGGAAGTTAGGTAGAAATTTCGACGAAACACACACAGAATTGCTGTCGAACTTTAATTTTTGCTGGAAACTTTGCCTGAAAAGGACAGCGGGTTTCAGTGACACTGCACAGCAGAATGCGTGCACTCTCCGTGCACCGAACAGTAGCCGTGGCGCAGCTCGACTTGCACTGAGACACTCAGTCAGTCAACACTCAAAGTGGTCGGCAATCATCACACACACACACACACACAGGACAGCCCATAGCCAGACAGCGCTCGCAGCACCTCACACACACGGAGAGAAGGGGGCAACTGGCGTCCGTTAAAAAAAAAATCTTGGGGGTCGGGAAAGACTAAAGGGGAAAAGTGACTGCTTGAGGGAGTGAGTGACAAGAAAACGAACAGACGAACCACCACTGAAGGCCCGGTACAGTTGTCACAAGCAGCGGAGAGGGCCACACACAAACACACACGCACAGACCACGCGCGCGACAGTCGACCACGACAGGCCGTACAACTCCGTTAGTCCTTAGCCAGTCCGGTCCGCTCTGTAGAACTCGACGTGCGGCTTTTTCCCCACTGGCTTTTAAAGTCTCTGCGTTCGTAATCAGTTCTTAGTGGAAAAAACTGCCGCTTACTTGTTTGCCATATAACGTCGTCTGCTCAGTACGCGGCTTCAGCGTACGTAGAACGGCGTATAATATTAATAATGATAATAATAATAATGAGTATTGTGTAGGTGCTTTACCCAATTTCATGAATCGGCTCAAAGCGCCGCGAACTGAACCCAACACGCACGCTCACGTGAATCACACGCATTCGCTCACACAATGGACATAAACACATTACAGTCACGTGGTGCAAAGGGTCAGCTTAGCTATTTAAATTTCGGAATTTAGAATTGCATTTTTTTTTCAAATTTGCTGGGCTGAACATTTCAAACATATCAAAGACGGGACAACGAGAAAAAGGTCAGCACAAAATCTGGCCCCAGACGGAATTCGAACTCGCGACCCGAGCATTGAAAGTTCAATACTCTACAAATAGACAAAATGACGTGGCGGGCAAAGAATCCCCGTGCGCGGTACCTTATGTGTTAAAGTTGCTGGCTGAACGGGACTGGCTTCACTTGGCTCTTCTCTAGCTCCGTAGTGCTCGGTAGAGTAGCATTCACATTCGCAGTCGTTGTGTGTGTGTGTGTGGTTTAGCTGTTAGTCTAGACAGTGTAACGCTTGGCAGGTTTATTAGTGAGCGTTTTCATGTGAGATATTTACGACAATGTAGGCATGACAATAAAACTGGGCTACGTATTCGTGTGTTGCAAAAACAATGTACTTTTTCGCGAGAGAATACTTCTTGTAATTTATCGGCACTTGGGGAGCACTCTCGGTATTAGTTTGCGTCACTGGATTAACTCAGTTCCTGCCAAGTAAGTTTGGGGTTGCGTACCAGTGGGCTCACTTAAAAAAAAAAATATAATTAATTTATGGATTTGAATTTGGCTTTGTTGGAGTGTTGCACTTTGTTTATACTCGTGTTTGCTGCAGTAAGAGCCAGGAGTAAAAGAACCGCTAATCTTGCCTGATTTTCGCATACAAGACCAAAACCGAAAAAAAGAGTAAAAAAAAAAAAATGGGATATTCGTGCGCGGTATGAAATGTGTTAAAGTATGCATGTTTACTTAAAAATAAAATATGCCCTTTTTATTTCAGTGTTTGTTTGTTGGTTGGTTTGTTTATTGTATTTTTCCTAAGTTTTGTCTGTGTCTGTGGCTCGGGTGGTACGTTCGAATCCCGACTGATCGCCAGAATTTGTGCTGGCTACTTTCTCGTTGCCCCGTCCTTGATATCACCTTACAATGGTGGGAAAGGATGTCAAACACATGATCAGCCAACCAACCAACCAACCACTGTCTGTGCATTTGGGTAATTGTGTGCGTGTGTGTGTGTGTGTGTGTGTGTGTGTGTGTGTGTGTGTGTGTGTGTGTGTGTGTGTGTGTGTGTGTGTGTGTGTGTGTGTGTGAGAGAGAGAGAGAGATAGAGAGAGCAAGTGCGTACGTGCCTGCGTGCGTGCGTGCGTGTGTGTGTGTGTGTGTGTGTGTGTGTGTGTGTGTGTGTGTGTGTGTGTGTGTGTGTGTGTGTGTGTTGTGTGCGGTCCTGTTCTTTCGGCCATGCTCATGGATTTCGTCTTTTGCCACACTCAAAAGTCCTCTTGACAAAAAGACACACTCGTAACAGAAACCACTGACTATATCACAGCAATTTTCTTTTCCGAACACTGGCAACTTCTGCACTACTAGGCTTTACACCAACCATGTCTCGTCCACCCCAAATCACACCGTCGCGTCTAGCCGTCTCACTACCATGAACGGGTATAAAAATACCCCGGTTATTATCAGGGCTTGGCCCACTTGCTCAGCGGTGCAGGCAGCGAGACTCGAAATTCTCATTCATAAACCTCGTGCACGGCCAGCGAGTTTCTGCTCAGTGGCAATTACGGACTCATTCATTGATAAACGGGTTAAGTACCGGTGCTGTGCGGCTGTATATCATCCCAGAGAGAGAAAAAAAAAATGTCACATGAATTTATGTAACGGGTGAATGGTTATACAAGTGTGTCATGCAAGCTACGTAAATAATCTGCAAATGTATTTTTGTATTGTGACCCCACCACCAACAACCTCCCCCCCCCCCCCACCCACTCCCACTCTCCCCGAAGATAAAGAAATAGAGGAATGAAAATAATACAAATAAAAGAAGAAGAAAAAGAGGGAGGGGCAGGGGTGGGGAGAAAGACAGACAGGCAGACAGATGGGAGAAAAAGCTAACATGGTGTTTGAATGCCTCAGGGCAGCCGGGGTGGCCGAATGGTAGAGCGTTGGACTTCCAGTTGTTGGGTCTTGAGTTCGTACCCCGGCTGGGGCCAAATATTTGTGCTGGCTTTTTCATCGTTGCCCCGTCTTTGATATCACCCGTATGTGGTGGAAAAGGACGTTAACACACACACACACACACACACACACACACACACACACACACACACACACACACACACACTTGAAAGTCTCAATGCGATTGTCAGGCATACAACGACACTGCCGACAAATTTTCATCGAATGCCGCTTAATCCTTGCATCAGAATCAGTCACTTGGGATAAAATATAGCATCTGAAACCATTACTGGCGTACAATTATGTTGTTCTACGTATGTGGGGAGCCGGGGTGGTCGAATGGTAGAGCGTTGGACTTCTAATGCTCGGGTCGTGAGTTCGATCCCGGCTGGGGCCAAATATTTGTGCTGGCTTTTTCATCGTTGCCCCGTCTTTGATATCACCCTATGTGGTGGAAAAGGACGTTAAACACCCACCCACCCTTCTACGTATGTAGAAGCGTAGCGCGTACGACGTTATTTGGCTGCGGACTGAACACTAACTAGTCAGCGCTGATTGGTGACTATTTTTAGCGACTTGGTCGTATCAACGTGTGGTACAGGTATGGAAGCGTTGGGCCAAAGAAAGTCATATTTCTCTACTATCACAAGCCGCAAAGTCACGAAAACGGTCGCAATGGCCAAAAGGAACATCTACTCATTTGGCAAACAGCATCAGAGCTTTGTAAGCCACAGTTATCCCCCCTCAGAACTTTTTTGCGAACATAGAGACTTTAACGTTAAACATGTCTCTGTGAAATGTGATCAGGCTCCGCATGTAGAAGTCGGGGTTAGGGGTTTTAG